>CM043870.1:7549526-8149526 GCA_023846275.1 Vanilla planifolia
AAAATATATCAACACACAAATAAATTCAAATCATAGGCATTCAAAGTTGACTGAATACTTACATAATTACTCTTTTATTCTAAAAAATAAACTAAGAAAAGATAACAAACCTATTGATATACATTTTAGAATAAACTTAATGATCACTTTCTTATAATCATAAATCACTAAATTGATGGGATTAAAGATGATTACCTAGTTTGTAAGCGTTGTACCTTTTGATATGACGATCACAAAACCAAGCTAAATATTACTAATACTTTTTTAAGCTTATTGTTGTTTTAGTATAATCTTATGATATATTGTAACAATTTAGGTTTGTTAGAGCAAGGACCATAACATCCAAAGTGAATAGAGATTGAAGGCTAAACTTACTAATTTTGAAGCTAAAGACTAAGCTCTTTGTAGAATGTTTAATCCACAAAGAATTACATTTCTAAACATCTATATGGTTAGTATGTAAACCTTATTTTCTTTGCAATTGTCACACATGGTATCATTATGATTCATGCATATTTGAGTTAGTTTTTTAATGATGCATTAGGTTATATTTGGTCTTTAAAATTAAGTCATTTTAAGTTTTAAAGTCTTATAATAAAAGATGTTTTAATATAAAATTAAATATACAAAGTAAAAGAAAATTGGCCTAACCCTTAACCAAGCCTGAAGGCTTGAACCAAGTGGCCCATAGTATTAGGCATTTGGCCATAAGGATCTACATGTTACGAGACCGACTAAAACTAAATCAAGTTTGACCAGAGTCTCTTCTAGGGTACAAATCCTATAGCAGCTTGGTTTAACTAGGTTAGGGCATCCCTCTTCAACCTATCTTATGTGTAACAAGTCGAGTAACTCATGAATGTTAAGTAATGGATTAGGTCAGGTCAAACCTATTTAAATATATGTGTAGGTGTCTTAGGTAATGACATCCTAAGAACACTAAGGGATTGCCAACCTTATTAGGTTGACTAACATGCATAAAGCAAGTATTATATAAGCAAACTACATATGAAGGCCTACAATATTGGACTAAAAAATTAACACCTTTTGTTTCCAAACTAGAGAAAATTATAACCATCTAATTATGCATTTTCTTAATCGAACGATCATAATTTTGTTTGCCTTTCTAAATAGTAAACTTCATTTAGTCGTCTATTTGAAAATTTTGATCGAACAATTTAGATCTTCTTCTCATTTATAAAAAAAATACTTTTTATCTAGCTATTCATCTAGAAAGCTTAATCAAATTACTGAGAGATTCCTTACCTTTACGAATAAAATCTTGATAATCATCACCATCCACTTGGCTTTTAGATCTAATAATCCAAATTAAATCTCTCTATGATTGGATTGGACCCTTTAACTATTATTTTGATTGAATGGTTGCTTATTCCATCTGCTTAGAATCAAATGACAACTACTTCTCATCTTCCTTTGTTGTCTCCTATAATGACTATCTTTTGAAAAAGTCAATTATAGTCATTAGGGAGTTATTTTGGTATGTTTTTTCTTAGATTATAAATAGAGATTATTTACCAACATTTGTTATTGAAGTAACTTGAAAATTTCAAAAGCACTCAAGAAATGTTCAAAACCAAAAGCATCAATTTCAGCATACTTGTATGAACTAGGGGTTCTTTCAATTCTCATTTCTACAGCTCTCTTCTATGATTATTAAGCATCATCTTGGAGACATCTATATCAATAGCTTAATATGTCACTCTTTCTTGAAGGATTTAAAGGTGCAAAATTTTTTGTATGAGCCAATTTTTGTAAGGCTTTTGATTTTTTTTGTAGCTAAGTTTTGTGTATGCTAGTATCTTATTGGAGCATCGATTTATAATTGGTTTACCTTTACTAGTCTCAACAAAATTGAGTGATTAATGGAAGCTTGATCGATGATATGGGGTGGATATAGGCATGGGTTTTGGCAAAATCACCAAAAAAGCCTTAGAGAATTTATTTTATTGGGATGCAATTTCATTTTATTAATAATCTTCCTAAAAATAAAATTTTATTTCTAAGAAAAAACTTTATTTTAATTAAAAAGTTTTTTAAATAAAAAATGTTGTTAAATGAATAATTCATCACTCTTCTCTTGTACATTGTGCCTAACATGATTCACATCAATTTGTATTAGAGTGAGATTTTTATCATAAAAAGAAAATTTTAAAATAATATCCTCATAAAAATTATTTAGGTTTATGTGAATATTTGAATGAGTTAAATACTAATTATTTACATGAGATTAAGATTGAAAGAGATGAAAAAGTCACTATTATTATCAAACACATATGTTTAGTTAGAGAATCAAATTACTTAAAAAATTTATAGTCATTAGGGAGAGACTCCTTTTAATATGATTGGTCAAGCTAGAAATATTACATATTCTTTTGTTTTAATTATAGTTTATAATTATTACATGAGAGTTGGACATATTTTTTCCTATCATAAATTTAAAAATATTATTGATAGTAAATATTTTAGATTTTTATAGATTAGAAAAAATAATTTAATTAATGATTAAGTTAAGATATATAGATCAAAATCTTGCAAATTTAAAAAAATTATTAATAACATATCTTTTAGATTTGTATGAATTAAAAAAAATATATTAATTAATGATCCAATAAAAACATATGGCCCCAAAAATATTTGGGTCCCAAAATCTAATGTTTGGTTTGTTTTTGTAAGCATATCTTCCTTTAAGGATCAGGAAAGGTATATGATACTTAAATAGTGGATACTTAAAACACATGATTGAAGATGCATTTTATACATTCACCTGAAGTCTTATAATGATGGTGAAGTTACTCTTGGTGACAACACCTAGAAGAAAGTGATTAGAATTAGAACCATGGGTAACTCACTCACCTTTATAAGAAAAGTCTACCTTATGTAAGATATAAGATACAATCTTCTTATTATTAATCAAATATATGATTCTAATTTTAATATTTTATTTAATAAAAATAAATATAGTGTAATTTCTTACTTATTATTAGATGCAGAAAAAATAACACATAAATTTTATTTTTATCCATGGTTAAGGATAGTAGACATGAATACTTTACATCATATGATAGTAATTTTACTTTATGACATTAAAGATTTTGTCACTTAAAAAAGTCTTCATTTAAAAATCTTACAAAGTTTAGCCTAATTTGAGGCTTACCAAACCTTAGTTGGTCAAGTGAAAAATTATGTGATCCATGCTAATTAAGGAAAATAAACCAAAGAGAGTTTTAAACCACTTAAGGATATTTCCACTAGAGAACTATTATAACTTATCTATTTAGATATAGTTTTTCCTATTCATCTAGAGAGTCTAAATAGAAGCAAATATGGGTTGATAGTTGTAGATGATTTTATAAGGTTTACATGAGTTATTTTTATTAGAAACATAAGTGAAGTATTTAAAAAATTTATAAGATTGATTACTATGATTAAAAAGGAGCATCTTATTTTGTTGATCTCTATTAGGAGTGATAATATAAGAGAATTTAAGAATAAATTATTTGATGATCTTTATAGCAAAAATTAAGTGTTGCATATTTTTTCTTCACCTAAGACCCCTCAAGAAAATGGTATAATTAAGAGAAAGAATCAAACCTTGTTAGATACCACAAGGTATGCTTAATGAGTATAGTATTCCTAAGTATTTTTAGGTTTAGATAGTTAATACTACCTATTATGAGTTTAATATAATAATATGTAGATCTTTGTTAAATATTTTTCTTTTTGACTTAATTTATGACAAGTAGCCCAAGTTATCTCATTTTCATTTGTTTGGATGTAAATATTTTACTTTAAATAATAAAAAAGGATTTAAATAAGTTTGATGCTAAGTTTGATGAAGAGATCTTTTTAGGATACTCATTTATTATAAGGTATACAATAAGAGAACACTAGTTATAGAAGAGACAATCCAGATTAAGTTTGATGAATCTCTTGTTGATGCATATAGTAGTTATTATTAGGATGATCATCTTGATGAATTAGAAGATTTAAATCTTAGAGAAAAAAATTAAAAGATTTAGTTGAAGGCAATGAACCAATAAAAGAAGAAAACCATATTGAAAAGTAATTAAGATATTCTAAGGATCATCTCAATGAGTTGATAATAACAAATATAATAGAAAAAGTTAAAACTAGAAATGTTTTTAATTATGTAGTATTTGTATTAAACTTTGAACCATTTTTTATGGAAAATGCCTTTGAAGATGAGTTCTAGATTGTTATAATGAATCAAGAGTTGGTATAATTTGAGAGAAATCAAGTTTGGGATCTTGTACCTAGCCCAAATGATAAAATAATCATTAATAAAAAAATGAGTTTTCAAAAATAAGCTAGATGAAAATGAAGTTGTTAAGAATAAGGCTAAACTAATAGCTAAAGAATATTGTCAGGATGGAGTAGATGCGGATGAGACATTGCTCCTATAGTAAGATGGAGGTAATTAGGATTTTACTTTCTTATACATGCCATAAAGGATATAGATTGTATCAAATAGACACTAAAAATATATTTTTAAATGGATATATAATGAAGAAGTGTATGTTGAACAATCTATGAGATTTGAGATACATGATAAGATAGATCATATATACAAACTTAAGAAGATACTTTATAATTTGAAGCAAGCTCCAAGAGCTTGGTATAAAAAATTATGTATTTGTTTTCAAATGGATTTCATAGTGGAAAGATATATAATATCTTATTTTCTTAAAATTTAGTTGAAGGTCAACTAATATGTCAAGTATATATAGATGGCATAATCTTTGAAGCTTTCAATAAAGAAATGTGCATGAAGTTTACTAATTTAATAAAAAAATAAGTTAAAAATGAGTATGATGGGAGTGGTAATAATCTTCATAAGACTCAAGTAAAGCAAACAAGTGAAAAATATTTATTTCTCAAACTAACTATTTAATGATATTATTAAACAAATTTGGCTATATGAACATGAAGCAAAGGAAGACTCTCATTAGTACAAGCATTATCATAAATAAGGAAGAAGCTAAAAAAACCTATTGACATAAAAATTGTTTAAAGAAATGATTAGTTCATTATAATATTAGACAACAAGTAGGCCTGATGTTTTGTTTAATGTAAGTTCGTGTGCAAAATTTTAGGCTAGACTTAAGAAATCACACTTATAAGTAATCTAGTACATCTTTAAATATCTTATAACTACTAAGAATCTAGGCTTATGATACCTTAGATGTAAATTTGAATTGATTTAATAATCTACATAGATACTGATTTTGCTAGTAACAAGACTATAGAAAGTGTACCTCTAGTATATGTTAATTGATTATTAGTTTATTAATTTCTTAAACTAGTAATAAATAAAATTAAGTGGCACTATCAATAATAGAGGTTGAGTGCATTACTTTATGTAGTTATGTTGCTCAAGTTTTGTAGATTAAATAATAACTTTTAGGTTATGATTTATTATTTACCCAAATTCTAATCTTTTTTGATAATTCAAATGTAATTTTTTTTAAAGATCCTAATTAGTACTGAAGAACCAAACATATAAAAATAAGAAATCACTTTATTAGAGAGCACTTACATAAGAAAGTGATTCATCTATCAAATGTTCTATCTTCTATTCAATTAATTAATATTTTCACCAAACCATTAACTATCAAATTTTTTTGTAGACTTAGATTGACCTTAAGTATAATAAACCTCATTGAATAATAAAAAAAGTGGGGGAAACCTAGTGCTAAATTTAAGGAGTATAATTTATCCATTAGAGGGAGCTATAATGTTGAATATTGTATTACTTGGTTTGTTACTTTTATAAATGTTAATATTTTAACATTAAATTTTCTTTAATATTATACTTTTAATTCTAGAATTGATTTTATAATCCTCAAGGGGGTGATTATTGTATTCCTTGATGTTGTGATCATAAAACCAAGTTAAATATTATTAATATCTTATTGAGCTTAGTTTTTTATCAGTTAAATCTTAAAATGTATTATAGTAATTTAGGTTTAATGGAGCAACCACTATAACATCTAAAGTGAATGGAGATTAAATCTTAACTTAATTAAATCATCTCTCATCCATCTCTATTATTATTTTTCTCATTATTCTACTCTTATCAATCAATGATGTTCTTTATCTCTCTTATAGAATAATTATCTCCCAATCAATTATCTTTTTTATGCCAATTAATTAACAATATTTAAAAAATCTCTTATACTTCATATTTTAATATACAATATTTATGATAAGTATATATTATATTATTTATATTTATCATATAATTTAATTTTTTATTTATAAGAATGATAATATAATAGAAGAAAATCTTAGGTATTAATGTCTACATATAAAAAATAATAGTTTATGTAATTTTTATTGAAAAAATATTAATGTTAGAATATATTATGGAATATATAATAAGAATAATTATTTTAAAAGTACACATTCTTGATAATGTAGAAACATTTGATATAGTTCACTATGTTTGAGATAATAATCACATAAAAATGATTTTTTTATATGCATGTACAACCATACCAACATTAAAGCTAGATCTCATTATAGCTCCAAAAGTATGCATGCTTTGACAAGAATAGTATTGGGATAAGTGACCCTTTAAGAAGTCCTCATGTTGTACTTATTATTAATAACATTTCTTTTTCTATTAAATGATAACTGATTTTATTAACATGTTAATATTAAAAAATGAAATCATTTTAATTGATAGTTTATAATTATTTTTTAGCAATCAATTATCAATAATAAATTTATAATATTATTATCAATTTTATATAATAATAAATATGACACATCATATTATAGTAAAAAAACAACTTTAATATAGTTTAATATTAAGTAAAGTAACTTATATTAATGATAATAAATCAAAATCAATATATATTTATAACACTTTATATATGATGTGAATAGAAGTTTTAAAATATAGTAATATTATATTACAAAATATTAGAAATTTAAAATTATATAATTAATATTAAATATTATTTACATTTATTATTTATATTATGTCATATAAAAATAATATATTAGAAGAATTATGTTATTTATTATTTAATAAATATTTTTAATTTTAAGTATGAATAAAATAATAGAATATTAATAGTTAAAATAATTTTTAAATATTTAAAATATTTTAAAAATGAAAATAAACCTCAAATTTTTAATATTTTATTATTATTAAATATATATATATGATTAACATATTATATTTAATATTATTATAAATGAAATTATTAATATTTAATTTAAATTTAATTATTTTTCTCTCCTTTTCTTATCTCAATACTTCTCATTTTCCCTCACTTTTTTCTCTCTTTTTTCCATCTTTACTTTCTCATTTCTTTCTCTCTCTCTCTCTTATTTATTTATTTATTTATTTATCTTTTTTATGTTCTTTTTTTTGTTTTTATTAAATCTTCTTTTATCTCTATGTATTACCATTTTTTTATATTACTCTTATTAGTTTGTATTTTTTCTCTATTATAAAATTATTATTTTTTTATCTTTATTATGTTTTTTAAGCCCATCAATTAATAATATTTAGGAAATCTATCATGTTTAATATTTATGATAAGTATTATTTTATTATTTATATTTGTTACATACTTTTATTTTTTATTTATAAGAATGATAATATAATAGATAAAAATCTTATATATTAGTGTTTATATTATAAAAATAATACTTTATATAATTTTTATTAATTTTATATAAATAAATAGTAATATTATAATATATTATGGCATACATAATAAGCATAATTTTTATGTGATTCAATTCAAATTAAAACATATGTCCATCCCCTACCAAGGTCGAAAAAAACTCCTTTAGTTAAAGAATTATGATAGGACGTTTTTCCATGCGGTTTGCCTCTAACCTACCAATTTTTGTTGGTTCAACTATGACCCTGGTTTTTATAAGGTCAACCTTAACTCAATTTTTTATGAGATCAAATTAAACTCTAGCTTTCACAAATGTTAGGCTATCTAACCTAAAAGAAAAACAAAAATATAAAAAACAAATTTTTCATAAAAATGTAAATCTTTTTTATACTTGTTGATAAATATAAAAGAGCATGAAAGCTCAAAATTAAAAGAGGAATTGAGAAAATAAAAGCATAGAAGAATTAGGATTAGTTAGAAGAATTTAGAATTTCAAATAGTCGGGCTACTAGAGAAAATTTATACCAATAGAATATGATGTAGCCCTTTTTTGAGATATTAAAATCTTGTTCACATTCATTAGTAATTTCATTTTTAATGGTTAAGTATTTATAGAAAACTTTTTGTCATAACTGTTAGAAAGTGTGGGAAAAGTAGTTACAAAAGCTGGCTCCAAATAGCTTATGAAAATCTTAAAATATTCTTCCAAAATGATTACTGTAACACCATAATAACAGTTTGTTATTTTTTCATTAGGTGAGACTTACTAGAGCCATTGGATCAACATAGAGAAGATATCAGTCATCCAATCAATTGTTGTAAACACAGATGAGTTCTAGACGATTGGATCATGCTTAATTTGATGAGGGCCATTCAATCAAGTCAAATAAAATCTAAATCATTTGATTAATCAATGATAAAATTAGGATTAAATTTGGATCATAGGATTCAAATGGGAGAGATCTAGGTCATCAAATCAAGGATAGATTATTTCAAAAAGTTAAAAAACATAACTATCTGTTGAAGTTGAATGAGATAGTGACCATTGGGTTGATCAATCAATTATAGTGGATGATGTAGTAACTGTCTGATTGGCCTATCAAATGGATAGTTGGATCAATTGAGGTCACTGTTTAAAGGTAAAGGCGATTTCCATGATGCGATCACAAAAAAGCACAATCAGATGGTGCTGAGCATTATTGCTTTTGGATAGAGACCATCACAAGGGACATGGTCCCACATTATGGGAGTGTATAGTTATTTGGTCTTTAAAAGTATTCACCTGGCCATAACCTGATAGTTAAAGTTGGTTAGCTACTTATTTGTGCTCTCGAGATTTAATCGTGATGGACATACTCGTATTTGATGGGTTTATATGTGTTCAACCCGTCCCATACTTATATTTAGTTTTAATGCTTCCTGATTTGGTCCAATGCCTTTCCTAATCTAGTTTTAGAATTTTCCTTGAACCAAAATTGATCGACCCGATTTGGATCCAACTGTTTTTCCTGGCCCTATGCTCAGGGCTTAAGTTCGACATGAGATTTTTACATTCGGGCACAGCAGCAATTGTAATTTTATTTATTTATTTAATTAAGAAACTTTTAATCTAATTATTTTTTAATGTAATCAAGATTTAAAAATAAACTAAAAAAAGAATTTGAGAAAAATACAAAAGTCCTAGGTTTTTGCTTAAGATAGACTTGGGACTTTTTCTTTCGGGCACATCTTAGGATGTGGCATAATTTTTTTTATTTATTTAATAATGAAATTTTTAATAGAATTATTTTTTTGATGTAATCAAGATTTAACAACCAACATAATATAGAATTTGACAAAAATACAAAAATATGATTTAACAAAAAAAGGCTAATTCAAGAAAAGAATTATGTTAAATTAATGAATGGTTTAAGTGGGATTTGAACAAAGAAAAAAATTAAGATATAAAAAAATTAAATCCTCATTATTTACTAAATCAAGGAGATGATTAAACAATTTAGATGCCTAAATATGATTTTAAATTGATACAAAATGTGTCTTAAAATAAAAAAGATAATATTCAATTTCATAGTAAAATAAAACTTTATCAAAGTTGATACATATGTCTTCAATCTTTAAAGCTTACTAAACACTCCATGGTGCTTTGATGATCACTAGTTCATAATATTCAAAATATATACTTGTTTCTTACATGTAAACCTATTTCATAATAAACAACCCCATGAGAATAAAGGGAAAAATTTTAAGAATTGATGCATCAAACACAAGTGTGACAAAAAATAAATGTTTTATATTTTAGAAAATTTTAGAAACAGTTTGCTATCTTCAAGACAATAATCAATCAACTACGATCTTATCATTTGCATGCATATGTGACCACACCAGGATTATAGCATTGAATCTCATTAGAACTTAAAAGTTAGGTAAGCTTGGGCGAGAGTCCTCGTGTTTTACCAATTGTTTCACAGCAATCCTTTTTTTAATGAATGATAATTCATTTAAATAATATGTTGATATTAAAAAAATAAATTATTATAAATAATAG
The DNA here is from genome assembly GCA_023846275.1 of Vanilla planifolia. Taxonomy (NCBI): domain Eukaryota; kingdom Viridiplantae; phylum Streptophyta; class Magnoliopsida; order Asparagales; family Orchidaceae; genus Vanilla; species Vanilla planifolia. Next base: position 7,559,757 of record CM043870.1, read on the forward strand.
TTTATAATTACCATTTTAGTAATTAATTATTTTTAATAATTTTATAATATTATTATTAATTTTATATAATAATAAATACCATACATCAAATGATATAATAAAATAATTATTTTAATATAGTTTAATATTGAGTAAAATAACTCATATTAATTATAATAAATTACAATTAATTTTTATTTATAAATTTATATATGTAGTGTGTAAAATTATATCGTTAATGTTAAATATTATTTATATTTATTATCTATATTACATCATATAAAGATAATATATTAGAATAATTATATTATTTATTATTTAATTAACTTTATTAATTTTTAAATATAAATAAAATAATATTCAATAAATAGTTCAAATATTCTTTAAATATTTATAATATTCTAAAATAATAATAAATCTCAAATATTTTTATATTTTATTATAAGTAAATATTATATATGATTAACTTGCTATATTTAACAAATATTATAAGTTTAATTATGAATATTTAATTATTATTCAATTATTTCTCATTTTTTTCTCATAATCTCGTTATCTCTTATATTCTCTTATTTTATTCTCTCTTATTATCATTCTCTTATTTAATCTTTGTTCTTTATCTTTTCATATTTTTTGGCTACTCTCTCTCATCTATCCTTTATTATTTTCTCATTTTTCTCTCTCTTTCATTTATTTATTTAGTCTCTCTATCACCTCTACCTTTACCCTTATTTCACTTTACTAAATCATCTCTCGTCCCTCTTTATTACTATTTTTCTCATTATTTTGTTCTTATCAATCAATGATTTTTTCTCTCTTATAAAATAGTTATCTTTATTTTAATTATCTTTTTTTATGCCCATCAATTAATAATATTTAAGAAATATCTTATATTATATACTCTAATATTTAATATTTATAATAAATATATATTTTATCATTTATATTTATCATATAATATAATTTTTTATTTATAAGAATTATAACATAATGAAAGAAAATCTTATGTATTAATATATACATATAAAAAATAATAGTTTATGTAATTTTTTTAATAGTTTTATATAAATAAAATATTAATATTAGAATACATTATGACATATATAATAAGCATAATGTTTTTAAAAGTACACATACTTGATAATATGGTTCATTATTTTTGAGACAATAATCACATAAAAAAGATTTTATTTTTTTATATGCATGTGCAACATTATAACATTAGATCTCATTAGAGCTCCAAATCTGAGCATACTTAGGTAAGAATAATAATGGGATAAATAACCCCTTGAGAAGTCCTCGAGTTACACTTATTTTTCATAACATTTTTTCTAATGGATGATAAATAATAACTTTATAATATTATTAGCAAGTTTATATAATCATAAATATAACATATCATGTGATATAATAAAATAATAATTTTAATATAGTTTAATATTGAATAAAATAATTTATATCAATGATAATAAATTAGAATTAATTTATGTTTATAATAATATATATATGATGTGTATAAAATTTTTTATATATAATAACACTATATTATAAAATATTAAAAATTTAAATTTTTTTATTAATATTAAATATTATTTATATTTATTATTTATATTAAATTATATAAAAGTAATATATTAGAATAATTATATTAATTATTATTGAATAAATATTTTTAATTTTAAATACTAATAAAATAATATAATATTAATAGTCAAAATGTTCTTCAAATATTTGAAATATTTTAAAATAAAAAATCCTAAATATTTTAATATTTTTTATTATTAAATATTTTATATGATTAATTTATTATATTTAATAGATATTATAAGTTTAGTTATTAGGTTTCAACTTTAATTTAATTATTTATTTTTTTCTATATCTTAATGTTTCTTATATTCTCTCACTTCCTTTCTCTTTTATTATCATTCACTATTTATTTTTTTTATTCTCTATCTCCTTATATTTTTTTGGCTTCTCTTACTCTACTATCTCTCTCTACTTTTTTAATTCTTTCTCTCTTTTATTTATTTATTTATTCTCTCTATCTCCTCTATGTTCTTTCTTTTCTTTTTTTATTAAATCTTTTTTTATCTCTCTCTATTATTATCTCTTTCTCCATGTTACTCCTATCAATTCGTGTCTCACTTTCTTTGACAAAATTATTATCTCTATCTTTATTATCTATTTTTTAGCTCATTAATTAATAATATTTAAGAAATCAATCATTTTGTATAGTTTAATATTTAATATTTAAGTTAAACATATATTTTATTATTTATATTTATTACATAATTTCTATTCTTATTTATAGGATTGATAACATAATAAAAAAATCTTATATATTAATCACTATGCTATAAAAAATAATAGTTTATGCAATTTTTTATTAATTTAATATAAATGAAATATTTATATTAAAATTTATATTACATATATAATAAACATAATTTTTTAAAAAGTATATATTGAAGTGAAACAAGTGTGTTAATCTCATAAAAGTGTTGAATTATGGTTTAAAGCTATTTTGTTGATTTTTGGATTGTATTTATTTTCAAAAATTTATAATAAAAATAATTTTATGTTTATAGAAAAATTTGATTTACAAATATAATAATTTATAAATGTTATAATAAAATAAATGTTAAAATAGGACACCAAAATTTTTTGGTGGTTTAATTCAAATTAGAACCCACATCCACCCCTTATAGAGTTTGAAAAACTCTAATAAAAGAATTGTCATATGAGATTTTTCTTATGATTTATCTCTAACTCACTAGCTTTTGTGGGTTCAATTTCAACCTGAGATTTAATGAGCTCAACCCTAACTCAATTTTTTATGAGATCAAACCAAACTTTAGCCTTTACAAATTTCGAGCCATCCAACCCAAAAGAAAAACAAAAATACAATAAGAAAAAAAAATTTTGAAAAAAATGTAAAACTTTTCAAATGCTTATTATTGAATGTAAAAATGCATGGAGAGCTCAAATTAAGAAAAGAATTAAGAAAATGAAAGCTTAGAAGAATTAGATTTGGCTAAAAGAATTTGGAATTTCAATTAATCGTAAGCCATAGGTACTGTTAAAGGAAATATGATACAACTCTTTTTCAAGATTTTAAAATCTTTTTTTACTTTTATTAGTAATTTTGTTCACAATGGTTAAGTATTTATAGAAAATATTTTGTCATAACCATTAGAAAATGTGTAAAAAGTAGTTACAAAAGTTGGTTCCAAATAACTTAAAAAGATCTTAAAATATTCTTCCAAAATGGCTATTACAATGGCATAATAACAGCTAGTTATTTAGGTGTTATGCAAGATTAACTAGAATCTTTGGATTAACACAAAGGAGATATCAACCATCTGATCAAATGCTATAAAGGTAGATAAGTTCTGAATGATTGGATTAAGCTTAATTTGATTAAGGCAACTTGATCAAGTTAGATAAGATTTGGATCGTTTGATTAATCAATGGTAAAATTGAGATTAGATTTAGATCGTAGGATTCAAATATGAGAGATCTAGGTCATCAAATCAAAGATAGATTATTTTAAAAAGCTAAAAAAATAATCCTCAAATGAAGTCAGACAAGTCAACGACCATCAGATAGATCAATCAGTTACAGTAAATGAAGCAGTAATTGTCTTATTGGGTTTAAGAATTTGCTCTGAACCTGAATGAATCAACCCAATTTGGATCTAACTTTTTCTTGACCCTATGCTCAAGCTTAAGCTTGACATGAGAATTTTACATTGGGGCACAACCTTGGATGTGTCATAAATTTTTTTATTTATTTAATTAAGAAAATTTAAATATAATTATTTTTTTGAAGTAATCAAGATTTAACAATCAATATAGCATAAAATTTAAGAAAAATACAAAAGCCCTATGCTCATGCTTAAGATTTGCCTGAGACTTTTGAATTCGAGCGCAGCTTAGGATGTGGCATAATTTTTTTATATATTTAATTAATGAAATTTTAATAGAGTTATTTTTTAATATAATCAAGACTTAACAATCAAACTAACATAGAATTTGTCAAAAATATCAAAGTATGATTTAACCAAAAAAAAGAATGATTAAAAAATAACTCTATTAAGATTTTATTTTTTAAGTAAGATTTTAACGAAGAAAGGAATTAAGAAATTAAAAAATTGAATCCTATTTATTTGCTAAATTAAAGAGATAATTAAATAATTTAGATGCTTGAATATGATTTAAAATTGATACAAAAATAGTGTGCCTTAAAATCAACAAATTAACATTCTATTTCATAGTAAAATAAAATCTTATCAAAGTTAATGTGCATGTCTTTAATCTCTAAAACTTGCTAAAAACAGTCCAACATGCTTTAAGTACGGATAGTTCATAATGTTCAAAATATATAGCATGTTCTTTATATGTAAAGTTATTTCACACTAAACAAGCACATTAGAATAAAATATAAGATATTTAAGCTTGATGCATCGAACACAAGTGTAATAAAAAACATATGTTAGATTATTTTAAAATATTTATTAATAATTCATTATTTTCAAGATAATAATCACACAATTATAATTCTTTATCATTTGCATGCATGTGTGACCGCACTAGTATTATAAAATTGGATCTCATTAGAACTCTAAAGTTAAATATGCTTGGGTGAGAGTATTATTAGGATGGGTGACCTCTCGAGAAGTTCTCGTGTTCTATAAATTCTTTTATAAAATTTCTTTTTTTAATGAATGACAATTGATTTTAAAAATATATTAATGTTAAAAAATTAAATTATTATAAATGATAATTTATAAATACTATTTTTGTAATTTATTATTATTAATAGTTTTATAATAAAATTATTAATTTTATATAATAATAAATAAGAAACATTAAATGATATAATAAAATAATAATCTTAATACAGTTTAATATTGAGTAAAATAACTTATATGAATTATGATAAACTATAATTAATTTATATTTAGAAATGTATATAATGAATTGTGTAGAAGCTTTTAAATATAATAATATTAAATTTTAGAATATTAAAAATCTTAAATTATATCATTAATGTTAAATATTATTTATATTATATCATATAAAGATAATGTGTTAGAATAATTATATTATTTATTATTTAATTAGTTTTTTTTTTAATTTTAAGTATGAATAAAATATTAAATTATTAATAAAAATATTTTTTAAATATTTATTATATTAAAAATAAAAATAAATCATAAATATTTTTCATATTTTTTATTATTAACTATTATATATGATTAGGTTCTCACATTTAACAAATATTATAAATTTAATTATTAAAATTTAATTTTTATTCAATTATGTTGCTTACTTTCTTCTCTTTATCTAAATATTTTTCATAGTCTCTTACTTCTTTTTTTCTATTATTATTCTCTTATTTATCTCTTCATTATTTATTTTTTATATTCTTCTTAATTTCTCTCTCTTATCTATCTTTCTTTGCTTTCTCATTTCTCTCTCTGTTACTTTTTTGTTTAATCACTTTATCTCTTTCATATTTTTTCTTTTTTCGACTTTATTAAATCATCTCTCATCCCTATTTATTATTATTTTTCTTATTATTTTGCTCTTTTCAGTCAATGACTTTCTCCTTTTCTTATAGAATAGTTATCTTCGTTTCAATTATCTATTTTATCCTTATTAATTAATAATATTTAAGAAATCTCTTATATTGTATTCTTTAATATATACTATTTATCAAGTAATTTATTATCTATAAGAATGATAATGTAATAAAAGAAAATCTTATATATCAATATTTATACTATCAAAAATAATAATTTATATACTTTATATATTTATTTTATATAAATAAAATATTGAAATTAGAAGATATTATAATTTATGTAATAAGTATATTTTTTTAAAAGTACACATTCATGATAATTTAGAAAATTTTAGATATGATTTATTATTTTTAAGATAATAATTACATAAAAATATGTTTTCTTTAATATACATATGCGACCATACTAGAATTATATCACTATATCTCATTAGAGCTCCAAAGTTACGCATGCTTCAATTAGAGCAATATTGGGATAGGTCACCCCTTGAGAAGTGCTCATGTTACACCTATTTTTCATAGCATTTCTTTTTCTAATGAACAATAATTGATTTTAACATGTTAATATTAAAACTTAAAATTATTATATATGATAGTTTATAATTAGAATTCTAGTAATTAATTATTAATCATAACTTCATAACATTATTGTGATTTTCATATAATAATAAATTTGATATATCATATGATATAATAAAATAGCAATTTTGATATAGTTTAATATCAAGAAAAACAACTTATATCAATGATAATAAATTAGAATTAATTTATATTTATAATATATATATATATGATGTGTATAAAAGTTTTTAAATATAGTAGTATTATATTATAAAATATAAGAAATTTAAAATTATATCTTTAATATTAAATATTATTTTTATCTATTATCTAAATTATGTCATATAAACATAATATATTATAATAAATATATTAGAATAATTATATTATTTATTATTTAATAAGAAATTGTAATTTTAAGTATGAATAAAATAATATAATATTAATAATAAAAATATTCTTTAAATATTTAAAATAATAATAAACTTCAAATATATATATATATATATATATATTATTAAATATTATATATGATTAACTTGTTATATTTAATAAATACTATAAGTTTAACTATTAAGATTTAACTTTAATTTAGTTATTTATATTGCTTTTTTTTCTTAATGTTTCTTATATTCTCTCACTTTTTTCTCTCTCTTATTATCGTTTTTTATTTAACTCTTTATTCTTTATTTTCTTATATTTTTTTAGCCTTTTTTTATCTTTTATTCTTTTCTAATTCCTCATTTCTCTTAATTATTTATTTATTTATTTATTCTCTTTATCTCCTTTATATTCTCTCTCTCTTTTCTTGTTTATTAAGTCTTCTCTCATTTTCATCTAGTATTATTATTTTTTATATGCTACTCTTATAAATTCATTTCTTTTTCTCTCTTATGAAATTATTATCTCTATCTCTATTATCTCTTTTTTAGTTCATTAATTAATAATATTTAAGAATTCTACCATATTTTATGATTTAGTATTTAATATTTATGATAACTATTTATTTTATTATTTACATTTGTTATATAATTTCTTTTTTTATTTATAGTATTGATAATATAATGGAAAAAAATCTACTATATTAATTTCAATATTGTCAAAAGTAATAGTTTATATAATTTTCTAATAATTTTATATAAATAAAATATTTATATCTGAATGACATTATAATAAGCATAATTTTTTAAAAGTACATATTGAAGTAAAAACGAGTATGTGAATCTCACAAAATGGGGATAAATTATGGTTTTAAGCTATTTTGCTATTTTTTATTATATTTATTTTCAAAAATTACTTAAGAATATAATTTTATATTTATTAAAAAATTTATTTACAAATATAATAATTTTTTAATTTTTATAATGTAAATGAAAATTAAAATGATACAACAAAATTTTTAAATAGTTTGGTTCAAATTAGAACCTATGCCCACCCTCTACTGGGGTTGGAAAAAACTTCTCTAATAAAAGAATTATAACATTAGGATTTTACTTTTCATTTACCTCTCTAACTTACCAGATTTTGTAGGTTCAACTATAACCCAGGCTTTTACAAATTCAACCCAAACTTAATTTTTTATGAGATCAAATTGAACTCTAGCTTTTATAAATATTGGGCCACCCAAATTAAAAGAAGAAAATACAATAAGAAACAAATTTCTGATAAAATTATAATAATTTTCTTGTGCTTATTGATGAATGTAAAAATGAATGAAGAGTTAAAAATTAAGAAAAGAATCGAGAGAATGAAAACTTAGAAAAATTAGATTTAGCTGGAAGAATTTGGAATTTCAAATAGTTGTAAGGCGTAGGTGCTATAAGAAAAACTTTTTTTTTCAGTAGAAATTGATGCAACCCTTTTTTTGAGATGTCAAAATTTTGTTCACATTAATTAGTAATTTCATTCATAAGGGTTAGATATTTAAAGAAACAATTTTATCACAATCATTAGAAAGTGTGTGAAAAATAGTTACAGAAGGTGGATCCAAATAGCTTAAAAAGATATTAAAATATTCTGTCAACTTGGATGTTGCAACGACATAATAAGTGTTTGTTATTTAGCTGTTAGGCCATATTGACTAGAGCCGTTGGATACTTTAATATAATTATTTCTTCTCACTTTTTTTTATCTTAATGTTTCTTATATTAGCTTACTTTTTCTATATCTTATTATCATTGTTTATTTGTCTCATCATTCTTTATCTCCTTCATTTTTTTACCTCTCTCTCTCCTCTATCTTACTTTACTTTTCCATTACTCTCTTTTTCATTTCTTTATTTATTCTCACTATCTCTTTTAAGTTCTCTTTTTTCCTCTTTATTGAATCTTTTCTTATCTCTATTTATTATTATTTCTTTCTTTATGTTACTCATATCAATCTATGTCTTTCTCTCTCTTATAAAATTATTATCTCCATCTCTATATCTTTTTTAATACATCAATTAACAATATTTAGAAAATCGATCATATTACGTCGTTTAATATTTAAAATTTATGATAAATATATATTTTATTATTTATATTTGTACATAATTTTCTTTTTTATTTATAAGAATGATAATATCAATGAAGAAAATCTTATATATTAATATCTATGTTATCAAAAATACTTATTTATGTAATTTTTTATTAATTTTATATAAATAAAATATTTATATTAAAATATATTATGACATATATAATAAGGATAATTTTTTAAAAAAAACCATAAATTGAAGTGAAAAAAGCATGTGAATCTCATAAAAAGGGATGAATAACAATTCTAAACTATTTTTTTATTTTTTAATTATATTTATTATTGAAAAATCATTATAAAAATAATTTTATGTTTATGGAAAACTTTGATTTACAAATGTAATAATTTTTTTTAGTTTTTATAATAAAAATAAACATTTAAATAGTATAATAAAATTTTTAGGTGGTTGGGTTCAAATTAGAACCTACATCCACTGCCTACCGAGGTCAAAAAAAGTCTAGTAAATGAATTATAATACGAGGTTCAATTATAACCAAAGATTTTACGAGATCAACCTTAACTCAATTTTTTATGAGATCAAACCAAACTCTGACTTTCACAAATGTTGAAGAGCCAAACCCAAAAGAAAAACAAAAATACAACAAGAAACAAATTTCTAATAAAAACATAAAAATTTTTCTATGCTGTTGATGAGTGTAAAAATGCATGATGAGCTTAAAATTAAGAATAAAATTAAGAAAATGAAAGCCTAAAAGAATTAAGCTTAATTGAAAGAATCTGTAATTTCAGTAAGTGAACGAGAGAAAATTTACATCAATAGAATATGATGCAGCCCTTTTTGAGATATTAAAAGCTTGTTCACATTCATTAGTAATTTCATTCACAATGATTAGATATTTATAGAAAACATGTTGTCATAGTCGTTAAATAGTGTGTGAAAAGTAGTTGCAAAAGTTGGTTCCAAACAACATAAAAAGATCTCAAAATATTCTTCCAAAATGGCAGTGAAATGGCTAGTTATTTATCCATTAGGTGGGATTGACTAGGGCCATTGGATCAATACAAAGGAGATATCAACCTTTCGATCAAGCATTGTAAATCTAGATGCATTTTGAACGATTGGATCAAGCTTGAATTGATCGTCGCCATTCAATCAAGTCAGATGAGATCTGGATCATTCGATTAATTAATGGTAAAATTAAGATTAGATTTGGACATAAGATTAAAACAACAGAGATTAGATCAAGAATAAATTTTTCAAAATGCTGAAAAAAAACATAGTCATCTAATGAAGTTAGAGGATACTACAACCATCAAATGGATCAATCTGTTACCATGGATGAAGCTATAAAAAAATAATGATCTGATCAATTTATCAAATGAATTTTTTGATTGATTGAGATCATTGTTTAAAGGTGGAGGCGATCCCCAATATGCGATCGCAAAAATGCATAATCGGACGATGCTGAGCGTTAGCACTTTTGGTTGGAGACATCACAAGGGACAAAATCCCATATTGGAGGAGAAGATAGTTATTTGGTCTTTATAAGTATTTGCTTGGTGATAACCTGCATAGCTAAAGTTGGTTGGCTTACCATTTGTGCTCTTATGATATAATCACCTCGATAGACTCGTATCTAATGGGTTTATATGTGTTAGAATCGTCCCATACTTTTGTTTGGTTTGAATGCTTCCCAGTTCGATCCAATGCCTTTCTCTATTCGGCTCAAAATTTGTTGTGAACCGAAAGGAGTCAACTCGATCTGGATTTGACTGTTTTTCTTGAACTTATGCTAGGGCTTAAGTTCAGCACGAGATTTTTAATTCAAACACAGCTTCAGATGCGACATAATTTTTTTTATTTAATTAAGAAAATTTTGATAGAATAATTTTTTTGATGTAATCAAGATTTAACAATCTCTCTAACATAACATTTGGCAAAAATATAAAAATCCTATGCTTAGGCTTAAGATTGGCCTAAGACTTTTGTATTTAGACACAACCTAGCATGTAGCATAAATTTTTTTTATTTATTTAATTATTAAAATTTTAATAAAATTATTTTTAGTTAAACATACTTTTTTATTTATTTAACAATCTCTCTAACATAGAATTTGGCAAAAATACAAAAGTATGTTTAACTAAAAAAGAATTATTCAAAAATAGAATTATCTTAAACTAATAAATAATATAAGTAGGATTTAAATCAAGAAAAGTATTGACATATTTAAAAAATTGAATCTTATTTATTTACTAAATCAAAGAGATTATTAAATAATTTAGATGCCTGAATATGACTTGAAATTGATACGAAAAGAGTGTCTTAAAATCAACAAGCTAATATTCTATTACATAATAAAACAAAACTTTATCAAAGTTGATGTGTATATTTTCAATCATTGAAGCTTATGAACACTCCAAGGTGCTTTGAAGACTGCTAGTTTATAATGTTCAAAATATATAACTTATTCTTTACATGTAACCCTATTTCACACTAAACAAATCCATTAGAATAAAAGACAAACTATTGAAAGTTTGACGAATCAAACACAAGTGTGACCTAATACATATGTTAGATAATTTAAAAAATTCTAAAAAAAAGTTTATTATCTTTAAGACAATAATCACACAATAACGATTCTTTATCATTTACATGCTTGTGTGACCACACAAGTATTATTACATTGGATCTTATTAGAACTCCAAAATTAAGCATGCTTAGGCAAGAGTAGTATTTGTATGGTGGACCTCTCAAGAAGTCCTCTTATTCTACCAATTTTTTCGTAGTATTCCTTTTTTTAATGAATGACAATTTATTTTAATAATATGTTAATATTAAAAAATTAAATTATTATAAATTATAGTTTATAATTAGTATTTTAGCAATTAATTATTATTAATAACTTTATAACATTATCAATAATTTTATAAATAATAAATATGACACATCAAAAGACATAATAAAATAATAATTTTAATATAATTTAATATTTAGTTTAAATAACTTATATTAATTATAATAAACTTGAATTAATTTATATTTATAATTTTATATATGTAATATGCATATGATTTTTTAAATATAATAATATTATATTTTAAAATATTAAAAATCTAAAATTATATCAATAATATTAAATATTATTTATATTACAACATATAAAGATACTATATTAGAATAATTATATTATTTATTATTTAATTAATATTTTAAATTTTATGTATGAATAAAATAATATTAAATTAATAGTAAAAATATTCTTTAAATATTTATAATATTCAAAATAACATAAATCAAAAATTACTTTTTTATATTTTATTATTTTTTAAATATTATATATGCTTAACTTATTATATTTAATAAATATTATATGTTTAATTATTAAGATTTAAGTTTTATTAAATTATTTTTCTCACTTTTTTTTTATCTTAATGTCTCTCACATTCTCATACTTTATTCTCTCTCATATTATTATTATTTTATTTGCCTCTTTTTTTATTCTTATATTCTTCTTTGCATCTCTCTCTCTCATTTATCCTTCTTTATTTTCTTATTTTTCTCTCTCTTTAACTTATTCATTTAGTCTATTTATCTCCTTTATATTCTCTCTTTTTTCTATTTTATTAAATCTTCTCTCATCCCTCTTTATTACTATTTTTCTCATCATTTTGCTTTTATGAATCAATGACTTTCTTCCTCTCTTATAGAATAGTTATCTCTATTTCAATTATCTTTTTTTATACCCATCAATTAATAATATTTAAAAAATATCTTATATTGTATACTTTAATATAAAATAATTATGATAAAAATATATTTCATAATTTATATTCATCATGTAATTTAATTTTTTATTTATATGAATGATAACATAATGGAAGAAAATCTTATGTATTACTGTCAACATTTTCAAAAATAATAATTTATGTAATTTTTTTAATAATTTTATGTAAATAAAATGTTGATATTAGAATATATTATGACATATATAATAAGCATGACTTTTTAAAACAAGGCACATGCTTGATCATTTAAATTTTTTTTGATAAGCTTCATTATTTTCAAGACAATAGTCACATAAAAATGATTTTGTCTTTTATAAGTATGTGTGACCATACTAGCATTATCAATGCAGCACATTATGAAGTAGTTAATCTATAAAGAATTATATTTTCAAATATCTATATGGTTAACATGTTAAACCTTTTCTTTTTTTTATTATCACATATAGGATCTTCATGATTCATATATATTTAAGTTAGTTCTTTAGTAATGTTTTAGGTTATATTTGACCTTTAAAATCAAGTCATTTCAAAATTTAAAATCTTATAATAAAAAATGTTTTAATATAAAAAGTATATATATAAAGTAAAAGAAAATTGGCCTAAGCACCTAATCCTTTAGCTAAAGTCAAAGGCTCAAGCTACGTAGACACTAGGCCTTGGGGAGCAACGGGTTAGAATACTGACTGAAAACAAGTCAGGTCAGATCGAAACTTGGCTAGGATATAAATTTTATAGTGACTTAGGTTAACCGAGTTAGGGCATCAGTCTTGAACCTAGTTTAGACATAATGAGTCAGGTCTGACTCTTGAATGTTTAAGTAATTTGATCGGGTTAGGTTAAACCCATTTAAATATGCATGTAGGTGCCTTAAGCAATGGCATCCCAAGAGCACTAGGGGATAGTGATCCCCATTAAGCTAACTAATACATGTAGAGAAAGTAATATATGGGCAAAATATAAACTAAGCTCTTCAATGTGGGACCAAAAAACTAGTACCTTATATTTTTAAATTAAAGTGAATCGATGCCATCCAATTAGGCATTTTGTAATCAAACCATCATGATTTCATCCAACATTTTGAACAGTGAACTTAATCTAACTATCCATCCAAAATGTTTGATCGAATGGTTGAGATCTTCTTCAAATTTATGAATGATGTCGTTTCATCTAATTGTTCATCTAGAAAGCATGATCCAATGATTGAGAGTTTGTCTACCTTTGTGAATAGTATCTTAATCATCATCATTGTCCATCTAACTTGTGGATCTAATGATCAAAATAAAATATCATTATGATTAGATTTAAACCCTTTAACTATTATTCTGATCAGACAATGCCTATTCCATCCTTTTAGAGTTAGATGATAGCTACTTTTTATCTTTTTATTCATCTCCTATAATGGCTGGCTTTTAGAAAAGGTAATTCTAGCTATTAAGAGAGTTATTTTGTATGTTTTTATTTAGATTATAAATAAAGATCATTTATTAATATTTGTTTTTGTTTAATAAATTTGAAAATTTTAAAAGCACTCAAAAGAAGTTCAAAATTGAGTGCATCAATTTCAACATGCTTGTGGGCTGTGGGTTCTTTCAATTCTAATTTTTATAGCTCTCTTCTATATTATTCCACATCATCTTGGTAACATCTACATTAATAGCTTATTATGTCACTCTTCTTTGGAGGATTTTAAGATATAGGAATTTTTGAAAGCATCAATTTTTGCAAAGTTTTTTATTCCTTCATGTAGCTAATTTTTTATGGATTTCAGAGTCTCGTTGGAGCATTGGTTTGTAATTGGTTTACCCTTACCAGCCTTGATAAAAAAGAGTGATTAGTGGAAGCCTAATTGATTATTGGGTGCAAGTGTAAGCACGAGTTTTGTTCGAGCTATATAAAAATGATTCTTTGCATTTATTTTATTATTTTCAATTTCAGTTGATCGACAATCTTATAAAAAATATTTATTTTTATGAAAAAAGTTTTTCTTTGATTAAAAAGTTTTCAAAATAAAATTTTTTTGTTAAATACATAATTCACTTCTCTCCTCTTGTATATTGTACCTCACATGATTCACGTCAGTAAGGACTTCAATAATATCTATAATGACCTAAAAGATAAACTCTCCATCATTTATCATAATTATACCATTATAAATAACTATTTATTTCAAAACAAAAAACTGAACATACTAAACACATTATTTTGAGATCTATTAATTATAAAATTATATTCTAAAAGAATTATAAGACACATTGGGATGAGACAAAACTAATCAATTAAATATTGATTTTATTGGCCATCCATCAAATGGGATGTTAAATGAATGGTTTCTTAATACTACTGCACATGTAAGCAATCCAAAACAACTATACAAAAAGCAAGGCAATATATAGCCTTGTCAATCCCTTACTAATCTTAGGAAGATCTTCTTATGGGCATCATCTTTTGCTTACCAAAAATACAATGATGTAATGATAGCATCTTTATAATCATATATCATTTTTCAAAAATGATACACTTCATACCATGTTCTAAAACAAATGATGCCTCACATATTACAAAAGTTTTATTTTGAGAGATAGTTCACTTACATAGTTTGTCTTCAACTAATATCTATGATCATAATATTAGATTTGTCTCTTGTTTTTGGAAAATACTTTAGAAATTTTTTGGGACACAACTTAAGTTCTCTTTAGCCTTCTATCCCCAAAGGGATAGACAAACAAAAGTCATTAATCATATGTAGGAAAATCTCCTAAGATGCCTCTTAAGAAAGAATCTAGGAACTTGGGACTTAGACTTACCATATCAAAATTTACATATAATAATACTTTTCAAAAATGAATAAACAAAACACCATTTGGAATTATGTATGATTATAATCCAAAATATCTTGTTGACTTGCTTGACATGCTTTATATACATATTTTCTGATTCAACTTTTACTTTTGAACATGATTTTCAATCAAAACATAAAGAAATCAAGGAACAAATTAAAGCGAGTAATACAAAATATGCCAAAGTTATTAATCAAAATAGATCTTTAAGAAAATTCAATAAAGGGAATTGTGTTTTAATTCACATTACCTAAAGTGTTATTCTTTCATAAAATACAATAACTTTACATGCATGAGCATGTAGGCCTTTCAAAATTGCTAAGAAAAATCATACAAATTTTTATGTTTTTGATTTATCATCAGACATGATTATTAGTCAAATTTTCAATATTAAAAATATTTTATCTTATAAAGGAACTTCACAATAGAGCTTGGTGTAGTTTGACTCCTATGCAAATGAACATTCTCAATTACTAATACCATCAATACCAAATTTTTTTAAAGTTGATAGGAATTTCACTGATGAGCACTCTTTTAGTATTGATATACCTTATTGGCCCTTTATTTGTTTAAAGACTCTACCATCATCTAAAGATACATAGATGATAAACGAAGAATTAGAAAAGCTAGCTCCACGACTTATAGATGATTACCTTCACTTTAACTCTATAGAGTTTTATTCATCAAGAGAAAATGATGCAACATAAAGAAAAGAAATGATACACAATTACATAGACTATAATAAGATCTCAAACTATAATTAATCAAGTTAAACCTCCCCAAAATGTAATGCATATAAAACACTTTGAAGAACATATAAATAATAGCTTTAAGAAGTTATGATTCATTCATATATCTTTATGAGTGCATGATCGGTGCTCCATTAATGAAATTGTTCAAAAATATTCAAAAATATAAATGAAAGTCTTTAAAAAAAATAAGTAGAAAGTATGGAGAACTACTCAAACCAAATCTAATTAGGCCCAAGTTTGGTCATGATGCATTCCTGAACCAGGCCAGGGTAAAGCAAAGGATTGAGCCTAGATAAACTCGAATCAAGTATGTGAACGGGTCAAGACAAACCCATAACCATGATTTAAATATATGCAAATGAGTAAGCCCAAGTGATGAAATTACAAACACACAATCAGGAGCCAACCCCAAATTAACTCACATTATTCACCTGCATAAGTCATTATAAAGTGAAAAAAATTATTGCTTCGTATAGTATGGGACTAAATGCTTTTCTTTGTCTAGCACTTCCATGCTTTATGTGATTTTCCTTCCATTCGATCATTGATTGGGGTTTCACTAGCCTTTAAGCTTTGCTTATATGCTTTAATTAGATAAGCAAGATCTCGTCCAACATAATCAAAAAACCTTGATTGTTTCCTCCTATTAAAATAATCTATCCTTTAATTGAATGGCTTAGATCTCTTCAATTTGATTCCTAAAACTAAGATCATTTTCACCTTTATTATTGGTTAATCGAACTATCTAGAACTCATCCAACTTGATCAAATGGCCTAGATTTAATCCATCTTAATCCAACCATCCATAATGTATCCACTTTTGCAACTTTTGATTTATCAATCAAGAAATCTTCCAATTTGATCCAACAACTCAAGTAGATCCCCCTTAATGACTAATTCCTTATCCTTCATTTGAGTCATTACTTATTCATTTTACAAAAAATATTTTAACCTCTTTGGAAAAGCATTTTAAGATGTTTGGTTTTTAGCTATTCAAATAGTTCTTTCTTGACTTTCTAAGATTATGATCAAAATTTTTCTATATAAACCTAACACTTATTCATAAAATAACTATGAACATGAATCAATCTTTGAGATCTTAATAAAGTACTATACAATATTCTACTAGCTTGAAATCTTCTAATAAGAACTACAACTTAGTTCTCAAAATATCAAATTCTTTGAGCTAAACTTAGCACTTCTAAACTTTTAGTTTCTTACTTCTCTTCATAATTTTGAGGTCATTATATCTTTTTCCATTAATCAATAAGTATAAGAAGTCCAAATTTATTAAAATTTTATCTTCTTAATGTATTTTTCTTTTTCTTTTGGGTTACGTAGCTTGGCATTTGTGAAAGCTCAAGTTCAATTTAATCTCATAAAAAATTGAGTTGAGATTGAGCTTATAAAAGCCTAACTTATAGTTGAATCTATAAAAACTAGTATGATAGAAGTAAACCATAAGAAAAAATCTCAAATTATAAAGCTTTTAATAGTAGTTTTTTTCTCAAACTTTATTAAGGATAGACATAAGTTCAAGATTGAAATAAACTACATAAAAATATGGATGTATCATTTTTAATTTTTATTTATCAATAAAAATTAAAAATTAATATATATATATATATATATAATCAAGGTTTTTTATAAACAAAATTATTTTTATAAAGAATCTAAAAAATAAATATGTTAAAAAGGTTAGCAAATATTATTTGAAGTCTATAACTCACCCCTCCCCCTCTCTTATGAGATTTGCACACTTATTTTTACTTCAATGTTCCTTAATGATAGTCTTCTAAAAAAGAAATAATGTTTAATAAAGTAAAAGACTAAGACTTGATATATTAAGCTTTTTCAGATATTCAAGAGAGTTGACTCTATTACTTAAAGAGTGGCCTTGCCTCCTCATATGTTGGGTGTAAATAATGTCTTTCATCTATTGACTTTGAGAATATATGTTCTTAATCTATCCTATATATATTAGTCCTACGATTTTGAAGGTCTCATCAAGAAATCATGTCATTTGTATTTTTTTTAAAATATTATTTGCATAATTTATAAAATTTAAAGTTTAAAAAGATAAATAAAAGAATTAAAATATCAAAAAAATAAACTCAATATAAAAATAAGAATAAGTCACACATCCTACAGCTTTGACATATATGTAGCTTTCAATAGAAAAAAGAGAGAGTGTGAGGAGAAATCAAGAGAAAAGGACAAGGAGATATTTATGTTGATTTGGCTTAAGATTTGCAAGGATTCAAAAGATTAGGGAAGAAGATGAAGAACTCATAAGTAAGAGAGATTTTTAATCTTCACCTTATGGGAATTACATAAATCATTCCTATAATATATATTTATTATTTAGGTTTGAGTAAGAAATCAATCTTATGAGGAAATGATTATTGTTGTGGTGTTGACTCCTTTATTTGATGATAACAAATTTTAAGTATTCTTAATAAATTTGATTGAGTAAATTTGTAAATTTTAGAGCTCATATTTATGTTCATTAAAGAACTTAAAAAAGAAGATATTATCTTAGTTGAAGTGATAGACTATGAAGAGATTTTTTTATAATTTAATTTTAGATATTTTACTTTTATTTTTATTAGAATTTCAAACTTAATTAAAATAATTTTTGCAAGGCATAAAAATTTGATTTTAAAATCACCAAAATCTTGATTTAAATTAATTATCTTAGAAAAATATAGGATTCCAAAACTTTGATCATCTTAGAAAATATCTTTACCATTATCAAATTAAAAATAATCTTACCTTACATCTTTGGAAACCTCTATCCAATGAGTTATTACAAAAGTAAATTTTTATATATAAGAAAGAAAAAGAAAAACCTAGTTCTTACTAAAGTCAAAATCTTCCTACATATTGAGTTAAGGCATTACACTAGAACCCATTAATTGCTAATTAGTAAGCAAAGATCCTGATCTCCTAAGAAAACCAAGGGATAGCTAACCCCAATGTTTGATTGATAACCAATGCATAAGTAAACCCATATAAACAAACAACTTTAGTACAAAAGGTGATGTGAGACTAAACTTTAATACTCCTTTCACACATATCACTTTCGAAGTGACTATGAGCCATCTAATCACACAATTTTCATGATGGAATAATCAAAATTTCTTCTACATTGCTAAATTACATAGATTTAAATACAGCCATCCGACCTTGTTGTGATATAACAGTCCAAATTAAATCTACTTTTCTAAATTGAGCGCATTTAAATATAATCATCTGATCACACATTTTCATGATTGAAAGGTTAAAATTTCATCTATCTTTATAACCCATGTAGGCTGAAATCCAACCATCCAATCTTGCAAATTTTGTGATCTAATGGTCCAAATTAAACTTTATTCCTAATTCAATCATGCAATTCTTGATCAGATTGGGAATTGAATGGTTTTGATTACGATCGATCGATACTTTATTTTTCTTAATGACTATTTTTTGCATAGTCATTATTAAAATAAAATAATATACCCAGTATTAAAATCAAACCTATGTTGACATACCATTTAATTAAATTCAACCATTTTGACCCATAACAACTAATTGGGTTATTTGGTAAGTTTTTTAGCCATTACAAAATGTAAATAAATAATAAATTTTTAACATAATTGATTGATAAAAATTGAAGGAAAATTTCAAGCTAAAAAATGCAATCCTTAGAAATTGTTGCTCTCATTCGTTGTGTCTATCATTGTTTGATTTTCAACTCTCTTTTCTACTTCAATCAGCTAAACTCTTATTATTTTACTTTTTACATAATTCAAGTAAAAGCATAATACATTTGTTCCTTATTAAACATTTCATCAAATATAGGATTGTTATATGCAACAAATTCATCATCATATTTTTTTACTATTGATGATATTCCATTGTAAGATCATTATAAGTTGTTTATTTTATTTTATTATTATGAGGATTTAACCTACCTATCTTTTGACAAAAGGTTTATATTGACTAATTTTATTATTTTTTTTATTTTTGTCAAGGGAGGATGTAGGTTTTAATTTCAACCAAACCACCTAAAAATCATTGATATATTTTTTTATTATCTGTAATTTTTTTACTTCATATTTTTAAATTTAAAAATTTTAACATTTTCTAAAATAAAAAAGAAATTTGTACAAAATCACTTATAAAGATTTTCTCAAGTTTATTAGACACTATAAAAGAATTCATTTAAAATATTTTTTGAATAAACTTTTAAGAAATCAAAATTTTTATTCTTAGTAATTTACGTTCTCTCTTGTTGAATAAAATTTTAATTATAAGTTAATGTTAAATAAATCATAAGATAGAAAGTTGAGTCTATGAGCTTATCCTACGAAAGCTTCCTATATGAGATATATGATGATATACTTGACCATCTAGTGTTATGGTACTTAAAAATGAGAGTCCAATATGTTAAAGACCGCATTCCTCTTTAACACAAGATGTTAGTAAGCAAAAAAACTATGTGATGATAGTTTGCTTCATACTCTAGTGTAGTGGGTACTTAGAGATGGGGTCTCGATACGCTAGAGGCCTCATTACCCATTAAAATAGGATGTTATCAGTGGCAAAAACTATGTGATGATGCATTTCATCCTCTTGTATCATGGTACTCAGAGGTGGGGCCATTACTATCAAAGGCTAAGACTACATGATGATGAGATACAATATGAGAAGTAAGGATAAAGGTCATACAATAGAATATGTCCTTAAAGAAAAATGAAAATGAAAGAAAAAAGAAGTGAAGTACTATTACATATTAAAAGAAATGAAATATTATATATGAGTGACATATGATAACATATGTATTGAAGTTGGATGCATATCTTAAAGATTCATTAATATTTCATTATTATTTATTGATTTTCATGTAATGTTTTATGTATTACATCAATTATTTCTTAGCTATATTACTACCTTTCTATGATACTATATTATATGTAATTAGTAATTTTTCTAGTGAGCAAATCATGCTCACTTCTTACTTATATTACTGGCCAAGATGTTGACATTTATACCATAATTTAGAACTTAGGATGAGAACTTTCTATCTTTGTAAATATGAGAGTAATAGATATTATGTGTAAGGATAATAATATTTTAAATGTTTTAGAATATTATATCAATATCTTATTTCAACTTTTAATACTTTGTAACAATTGTATTTTTGTGGTACTACTTCTTTTGGTTATTTTATACATGATGTTAAGCATTAGAATTTTGTTGTTTCGTTGCCCTTGCTAGTATGATTTTGGTGTACTTAATTTTTTTTTTTTAAATAATTTTAGTTTTACATGTTAGATTAG
Organism: Vanilla planifolia; assembly: GCA_023846275.1. Lineage (NCBI taxonomy): Eukaryota > Viridiplantae > Streptophyta > Magnoliopsida > Asparagales > Orchidaceae > Vanilla > Vanilla planifolia. The sequence continues at coordinate 7,581,066 of CM043870.1, forward strand.
TATTATTGTCATATTTTTATTAAGTTTTATTGGATTATATTAAGTAGTTTGTAACACCCTATCATTGAAAGAAATTATATTTATATTATTTCCTTTAAAAGTATACAATTAATTATCTCGATATCTAAAAATTATAAACTCAATGTAGTTTGATTTTTCTTGAAAAGTTCTATCTAATAGTATACTCAAATAAGATTTTGGGATACATATGAATAGCGTGCATTTTAAACTTACCATAATTTAATATTATTTTAATCCATAAATATTTCATTTCAACAATTCAACTTTATTCTCTTAAAGAGGCATAAGAATAATTATTCTAATTTAATTCCAATATTTATAATATAATAGACTTAATAAAATTATAAGCTATTAAAATTGTTGCATTTTTTATAGATCATACTCTAAGCGTTTTTTCACCTAAGAAAAGTAGAGATTTCCCTTTACTACTACAAAATATATTTTGCTAAAATCTTGCATGAATCTAGAAATTAGATTTACTAAAAAAAATAATGTCATTTCAAGTGTTTGTCAAGTAAATCAAAGATCTAACTAAACTTCTATATATTTTTCCATCTATTTTTTCCACCAACTTTAGTTTTGAGTTTTTTATTTGTTGCCATAAGTGTTGAAATAGGCTTACAACTTTCCATTTAAAAGTTTTTCAAAAGATTTTTATAAGATAATATTCTTTGAATACAAAAAATTCTACATTAAAATTACTTGACTCGAATTCTCAAAAAATATTTCATTAATTCTAAATCTATTATCTTAAATTCTTTCATTAGAACATTTTTAAGTTCTTCAAACATAATTGAATTTGCAACTATATATATCAAATAATCAACATAAATACATATTGTTAAGAAATAATTTCTATATCAATTTTAACATAAATGGATTATTCATTTGGACTTCTTTCAAACTTTCCTTTTATAAATAGGAATCAATTTTACAATTTCATACTTTGCGCTTGACTTAATCCATATCAAGCTTTTATACAAGCTTTTTATAGTCTATAATTTTTTTCCTTTTAACATATAGCTCTCATATTATTTATCATAACTTCATTATTCAAGATTTTTATTTATAAAAACCAATTCAACACCTAATTAATAGACTTATAATTCTAAATGTGTTACCAAACAAAAAAGTAGTTTAATAGTTTTCTTCCATGGAAGAAGGACAAAAGTTATATCAAAATCTATACTTTCTTATTAAGAATAACCATTAGCAACTAACCAAGTTGTATAGTTTTCAATAAAACTATCTTCCTTGAATTGGGTTTTGCAAACCCATTTCAACCTTATTACTTTTTATAAACTAGTAGATCAACCATTTCTCATGTTTTATTTCACTCAATGGATTCTTCATTCAGTGCTTTAATCTACAGTTTATTATTATTTGCATCTTTAAGCATTGTAATTCATAAGTAGAAAAGATGCATCACTAGATTCATAAAATTCTATCAAGGAATGTACCTTTTTAGTAGCATTGTTTTATTCTACAAAATTCTATTATGAACTTAAAAAAGGCTATGAACTAGATATCGAAGTAGAGCTACGAGTAAAACTTAGTGTTTTGAATGTTCTACTAAATGTCTGATTGCTCTCTTTGTATACAAATAATTCTCTATTTCTAAGTTGAATTATCTTCTCAACTCCAAGTTATTGATTTATTAAATTTCACATCTCTAGTAATTACTAATTTGCTTATTTTTTGGATCAAAAAACTTATATTTCTTGGATTCATTATTTTATCCAATAATTATGTATTTTTAATCTTTCATATTAACTTCTCTTTTTCTTGCAAATGGTTTAGTAACTACTATAACAAAACCTCTCAAATGATTAACTTCAAGTATTCTTTAAACCATGCTTCAAAAAATATAGTGTTCTAAACAACTTTTATTAGTGATCTATTCAATTTATAAATTGTAATAATAATTGTCATAGCCCAAAAAGAGTTATGAAGTTCTTTATCTTTCATTATATTTCTTGTCATTTTGATTATTATTTTGTTTTTCTTTGTAAACACTTTATTCTATCATATAGTGTGAGTCATAATAAGCTACTTCTTTATACCTTATTTCTTATAATATTTTTGAAATTTAAAAGATAAAAACCCAGCACCACTTTCTATTTTAAAATTTTTCAATTTCTTACCGTAGTGCTTTTGTGTAAGTGACTTAAACAAAAACAAATTAGAAAATACTTCTAATTTCTACTTCAAAAAAATAAACCCATATCATTCTAAAATAATCATCAATCAATAAAATTAAGTACTTTCTATTATCAAAAGGAATTTGAGTACATCCACAAACATCAACATAAACAAGTTTTAAGAGAGCTTTTGCTCTCTAGATAGATTTAGGAAATAGAATCTTATACATTTGTTCAAAAACACATCTTTCATTTATATCATAATACATATAAATATATTATAAGCTAATATTATATTTTTTTCAATATTATTAACTGACTATAGCTCAAATGACCAAATTTTAAATATCATAAATTTGAATCATCCTTTTTTTAACATTCCAAAAAAATTTTATCACACATCTGCATTGACAAAAAGAATACTTCATTCAAATTCATTTTTACTTTTGATAAAACCTGGTTATTTTTGTTGTCAATTATATTGCATTTTTATCAGTTAAATTTAAACTCTTGTTACATCAAATGTCCAACACCTTAAAAGATTTTTGGGACAATCTTGGAACATAATATATATCCTGAATGTGCTTAATTTTTTTTTTGCTAGTGTTCGTACGATAATTATACCTTTTCCAAATATTTCATAATTCTATCCATCACTCATCTTCACCTAAAAAGTGAACAAACAATTAAGATTTACAAAAAGACCATTATTTCTATTTCTATGACTAATGTATCGACTATCAACAAATCAAATGTTTTTGAATTTATGCTTACTATTCATCAATGGATAAAATATTTGAAATGATTCATTGTTTTCTATATAATTTGCTTTATCATTCCCTTCTTCCTCATTGTACTAGTATCTATTTGACACTGATTTGATACTTTACATCATTTACAATGGAATGAATATTCTTTTATTCATAACCAAACTTTTAACATACCAAATACTACAAATTTGGTTGACTTGAGGATCTACATCTTTTATATGTGTTTTGATACTTTTCATTACCTCTTTCTTGTGAGGTATTTTGAAAAGCATTTTCATGTTTCTATTAATTGGTATTTACCTTAATTTTTTATTTGAAAGCTTCTTCAAAGTTCAGATTCTTAAATCTATTCTTATTTTTCTTATGTGCTTCCAAAAAACCATAAGTCATTTCAAGATTAACTTAGATCATTTAATTCTTCAATAACAGCCATTAATATGCTCGATTATTGCTGCTAAACTTCTTAAAAACTTTTTCAATAATCTTTCTCTCTCCAATTTTAACTCTATATCTTCTAATTTGCTTAATACTAGAAGAACTTTTGAGAAGAAATCTGCTACAATTTCTGAATCATGCATTGACAATTTCTCAAAATCATGTCAAATTTTGAAGATGAATAAGTATTACCTTATCATTTCAGTGAAACTATTGTTGAAGAATGTACCAAATCTTTTTTTGTGAAGAAAATAACATATATTGACTGGACAATGAGTCAATATAAAATCATAAAACGGTGAAATTATTATATATCAATTTCAACAACGGCAATGATTTTAAGGTATGAAGTAGTGAAACATAAGTCCGGGATGGATAAAATGTTCATGAAGATGGTCTTCTTTGGCCATCGGCCAGATTTTGATGCCTGTGTTGCACCTGTTTTGGTTCTCCATCAAAGGAAACCAAGTGGGAAGAACATTAGAGGAAGCAGACAGTGTACAAGGAAAGTTTGGTCCTGTAGAAGTAAATGATCTTTAGGAACCCATTAGATAAAAGTTTGAGCTATTTGTCAAGATTTTGGAATGATTCAAGCAGCCAAAAAAATTATTATAGTGATTTTAAATAAGCTCATAATGTATGGTTCGATAATACAAAAAATAACATTTTTTCAAATTCTTTTGAACTTGAAAATTTTAGTTAAATGGAACAGAAGTATGTTATTATTGTCATAAACTTAATAATAATACTAGAAGAATAAGTAACAAATTTTCTATATATAAAATTAAATTAATAATTAAAGATTGTATTGATATATGTAGATATGATTTCACAAACGTCTCAAAACTAGTAGACGATATTCACAAAAACTTTTAGCTACCTACTCGAGGAAGAAGAAGTAAAGCCCACGAATGGTTTAATAAACAGCCTTGCCATAAGAATCTTAAGGAAATGGCTTGTAGCAGAAGGAAGTACACCAGTTTTAAATAAACATCCCTTATGACAGCTATGAGATTAAGCATTATTAATTCACAAATAGTCTTCATGAATCATAAGGAATTGCATCATAACATGACTGTGGTATGACAAATCGTCATTTATGACCTGACATTGACACCACATGACAAGTCCAACACCAACCCGTAATAAAGATAACCCGGCTTCCGGTCCAGACGAAGAAGCTACGTTCTTTAGAGATTTATACGGTATAATTATTTATGACAGTGGAGTATTTGGTAGGAAAAAAACATGTAAAATATTTAAGAAAATTGATCATGGGAACGAAACTTCAAACCGTGCAAGCTGCTGCCCATGTGAACGAAGTTAACTCTTCTCCAAGTCTGCCACGTCATTCTCACCTCCATCCCTAGTCAATGCTCACCAACCTCATTCATGGAGAACTTCATCTCCAACGCTTCACTACCCGCATGGCCATGGCGTCCATCTTCCAATCCACGCTCAAGAACCCATATGGCTTCTAATCCAAGGATACAGATCGAAGCTTTATGGCCTCCGTTCTCTGCCTTCTACTACTCCAACTCCTGCCTCTTTTTCGCCCCCGCCGCCGCGCGTCTGCTTCCTTCCTCTTCACCGAGTTCCTCTACCCTAACTTCTCCGCGTCTAGCGTGAACTACCTCGATAGAGGTGGCTTCTTTCTCACCTCTGCTTCCTCCACCTTTTCAGCCTCTCTGTCTTCCGACTCCCCACAGTCTCCCTTCGTGTTCTCCATCATCCACGCACCGACCACGACTGTTGTGTGGTCGGCGAACTCTGCCTCCCCCGCGCCGTACACTGCCGCTTTGTCCCTCTCCAGCTCCGGCCTATCTATCACCTTCTCCAACGGCTCGGTGTTGTGGTCCACCCCGCACCTCGCACGCCCCGCCAAGGCCCTCTGCCTCCTCGATTCCGGCAATCTCCTGCTCCTCGACTCCGTCAATGTCTCTCTGTGGCAATCGTTCGAACACCCCATCGACACCCTTCTCTTCTCCCAGCGACTCCCTTCCGGCGGTTCCCTTTCGACTACTGCAGGCGATTACCGTCTCCTCGTCACTGTTGCAGATGCCATATTGCTGTGGTCCACCGGCGGCGATCAGCAATTCTGGAGCTTCGCTGGCGATCCCCGTTCGGTTAAGGACAGCAACGCCGCGATCTCGTACATGTCAGCCAACGACTCTGGGCTTTACCTCTTCGCCGCCGGCGATAGGGTGGTGTACACGATTAGTCTCCCTACGGCTAAAATCCGCATCATGAGATTAGAATCCGGTGGCCTTTTCCGAGTCTTGGATTACTCGGGAACAGGCTCCAGCCTTAACGAAGTCCTTAAAGCACCTACCGGCGACTGTGATCTCCCTTCCTCTTGCAAGCAGCTCGAAGTCTGCACGACGCAGGGCCAGGGCGCCACTTGCAATTGCCCGGCTGGATTCGCCGCCTCCCGGGGCATTGGTTGCACGCCCACCGATGGTTCAACGATCGCCTCTGCAACATCCTGCGTCAGCGACGGCTCTTATCGAAGCTTGGGTAGTGGAATTGGATACATCGTCAATAAATTCACGAATCCGGCGAGATCCGGTGGTGATCTCTCCTCGTGCCGTCAGCTCTGCACGGCTAATTGTTCATGCATAGGTTTTTTCTACAAGAATTCCTCGAGGTCATGCTTCCTGATTAAGAAACAGATTGGCTCTCTCGCTAGCACATCGAACGGTGGCGCTTTCGATTCTGGTATTGGATACATCAAGATCCTTTCCTCGCCACCTTCACCATCAACGGAATCCAGTGGAGGTTCCTCCTCCCCCCATCTCCTACCCATTATCTTACCCTCTATCTCCGTCTTCCTCCTAGTCATAGTCCTCTTCGCTGGAATTCGATGGTTGCACCGGCGGCGAATTGGCCAAGAGAGAAGATCTCGGTCTCCATTATCCCCAGTAAACGAGATCCACCGCTTACGGAAGCCGTCCCATTTCGGCGACAGCGATGACTTCAAGTCCGACTCTGACTCCGAAGAAATATCCATTCCAGGGCTTCCCACCAGATTTGCCTTCTCCGATCTCGTCGTAGCAACAGAAAACTTCAGCACCAAGATCGGCTCCGGGGGATTCGGTGAGGTCTTCAAGGGGCGTCTCCCCGATAAAAGCCTGGTGGCCGTGAAACGCATTACAGCGAGCTTCGGAGGCGGCATGCACGGCAAGAAAGAGTTTTGCACGGAAATCGCCGTCATCGGCAATATTCACCACGTGAACCTCGTCCGCCTTCGCGGCTTCTGCGCCGAGGGTCGCCGCCGCCTTCTCGTCTATGAGTACATGAACCGCGGCTCCCTTGAACGATCCCTCTTCCCCATCCCCGGTCGAGAGGATCCCCCATTGCTCGAGTGGCCGGAGCGGATGGCGATTGCCGTCGGCGCAGCGCGAGGGCTCGCCTACCTCCACTCCGGATGCGACCAAAAGATCGTTCACTGCGATGTCAAGCCAGAGAACATCCTCCTCGACGACAGAGGCGGCGTGAAGATTTCTGATTTCGGCCTCGCGAAGCTTATCAGCAAGGATCAATCCGGATTCTTCACGACTATGAGAGGAACGAGGGGTTATCTCGCGCCGGAATGGATCACCAATTCTGCCATCTCCGACAGGACCGATGTCTACAGCTACGGAATGGTGCTTCTTGAGATCATCCGCGGCCGAAAGAACCGATCCACGGGAGTCGGCGGAGAGGGGTCGTCGAGTAGCAGCTCCGGTGGTGTAGACCTAGGGTATTTCCCAATGATCGCGCTGGAGATGCACGAACAGGGGAGGTATGTGGAATTGGCTGATCCACGGTTGGTGAGAAGGGTGAATGAGGATGAGGTGAGGAGGGCAGTGAGAGTGGCTCTGTGTTGTTTGCACGAAGATCCCTCCATGAGACCGACAATGACCGGAGTGGCAGCAATGCTAGACGGCACGGCGGAGGTGGCGCAACCGCGGTCTGAGTTGCTTGGCTTCCTACGTCTCTATGGTAGGGGATACGTCGACTCCACCGGAAGTTCCGGTGGCGGGTGGGTTGCCGGCACCGGCACTACCACCAACAGTTCCGTAGTTTCTTATTCTTTCATGATCTCACAGGAGCTCTCAGGGCCGAGATAGCGCATTTGTTGCAGCATCTTTTTGATGTACCGATCTTAAGACGCGACACATTTTGATTACCACTTAAGAAGATAGCAAAGGTGGGATTCAGGACAGGATACTGATGCATGTTGTTTATTATTTTAATCTTTGTTTTTTATAATTTTTTTTTTTTTTTTTTTTTTTTGCAATATTGTGCAGTTTGAGGCTTTGAACTTGTAAGAATATTTTTTATAAACAATTTTCTTATTTCTAGTTATTATATTATTAAAAAATTTTATCATGTAATTATTGACATTGATATTGACATTGAAAGGCATTTGTGTCGTATAAATGGGATGGTGAACACTATCTCTATCATGCAAGGAGATGAGACTCTCTTGTATATGTGAAATTATTAAAATTTTTTATTGTAAGAAAAAGCAAGATGGGATAAGGATTACAACATTGTCAATAGAATAATGACATTTTAAAAAAGAAGAAAAAAAAATAAAAGAATGTTTTTGTCATGTTATAATACTTGAAAAAAAGAAGCATCTAATCTTTAATTTTATTATGTAAAAATAAAAGCAATAAAAAAATAGATGTGAATCCAAATTAAGAAAACTAGATGTGATTTTAGATATAAGTGAGTTAATAAAAGTGTACTTATGGTAAGCTCTTCAACTAAAGAGGAGATCATGGGTCATTTTTCTTGAGACACCACGCATTCAAAACCAACCCAAATGAAGTTCTTTGGTTGTTTAATTGTTTTCCAAAATATCTTGGGTTACAATAGTTTGTTTGAGAAGGAAGTAAGGTTTAGAGAGGATGATATCTATTATTTTGAAGTCTTTTCATATTAAAAGTATCATATTTCAAAAATTTTATTAATTAAAATATTAATACATTAGTTTAGTCTTAAGAAACTATAATATTTTTAAATAAAGTTAAAAAAAATTATTTGAATATGATTTTAAAAATGTTCTTTTAAAGAATACAATAGTAATGAGTTTTTTTAGAGGTATAAATAAAGAGTAATAATTTTTTAAAGAAACAAATAATATTTCTTCAATTATTGATGTTTTTTAACTCTACAAATTTTAAATGTTTCCACATCTAAAAAATTAAAAATAAAGAAGGGGGTTAGCAATTGGGTGAGGTGATTTAGTTGGGGAAAGAATTAAACAAAAGAGAGAGAGAGAGAGAGAGAGAGAGAGAGAGAGAGAGAGAGAGAGAGAGAGAGAGAGAATTAAAAGAGAAGAAGCTCCCAATAGAGAGAAAAAACAAGTCATAATAAGAACAGAGGTATATAAAAGTTACGTTAACTTCAGAAACATTCAAGAAAAATAAGTGAAGCAAGAGAGACACAAGAGCTATTGTTGAGCTTAAAAGATAAGCTAATGTCACTACAAAGAGAGGAAGTAAGGAGATAAAGAAAAAAATAAACAAAAAATTAGTTTATTTTGATTAATTTTTTAATTAAACTTGAGAATTTGACAGTTATAATTATTATACTTATAAGAGGTATATTTTTGATAATTGAGAAGGATTTGAATCGAATTAGAGTGAAGAGATAGATTTGATACCTTTTCTTTTTGTCCTAAATACATCATACCATACAATCAGATCTAAAATACCATATGGTCAACAGTAAGTTGGTGTAGAACAATAAAATACATTGCACAATAGAAAGCAACTTATACAATGATGAGAGCTCAATTGATTTGAGGAATAATCATCGTATGGTGTTTGAAATGACCATAACATATAATGAGCACATCATACATATAACATCTTAAATTTTGTAAAATAAGATTTTTCTAAATTGTTCATTCTTTTGAGATTTTTTAAAATATCTTTAAATTTTTTTAAGAATATTATAATTTAAAAAATCATATAGTGTGATATAAGCAAATCATATAATAAGATAAAAAATGAATATATGAATTGAATGAGCTAAAAGCATAATACAATTATAAAAATCGTATATATATGATCACATATTGGATAAACCAAATTCATGATGAGTCAAAAAAGATTAATAAGGCAAGTGAATAAAGATATGGATTTTATATAAAAGTAGAAAATCATGTAATATGATCAAATAAGAAGAAAAATTTTATGATGGAAAGAATAATAGATGAATAACATTAAAATAAATTATATAATATGAATTAGAATAACCATATAAGTATAATTATTTTAGGTGAGAGCTCATATGCTTCATACAGAACAAATTAAAGAATCTTATAATATCATATATTTGACACAGTAGCATCCAATACATCACACAAATTCTATTTAAAGGTATACTAGTTCTATTTCGATTCAAAGTCAGGCTAATATTAGCCTTTCTACTTCTTATTAGTCTTCATTATTACTGTGTTGTGGGGGTTAATTATATAAGTCCCTTATATATTATATATTTTAGCTTACTTTCGATATTTCATCAAGTTATTTGCATCAATAATTTAGTTTAAATTATTTGAAGAATAATTGATAGCTTATTAGATATTTCTAATTTTATATTTAGTACATGTCATCTTTTTAATTATCTCAAAATCAAGTAATACAAAATTTAGTTAAACATTGCTTCAAAAAATACTTAAAAAAAATTAGTTTTTAGCTATTTTCACCACCGTTTGTCATCCACTATAGACTGTCACCATTACCGCCACCGTTAGAAGTTGCAGTCGTCCTATTTCATATTTTGAAATATTTAATCATCGCATCCAATTTTTTAATTTATGTATATGATAGTGTGATTCCTTGTTTTATTTTCTACAAACTCCACTTAGGTGTATGCTTTAATACTTCATCACCAATATGAGTACTTAGATGTGTATTATTAAAATCAATTTTCTTTTATTTTGAGATTCTTAATGTTAAAATCAATACAAGTTCTTAGCTTCTGAGAAAGTTCAAACTTACCCGACAACTCTACATTTTTAGAATTTTAAACTTATACAACTTTTGGTTAGAATTTTATATAGATATATTACTAGAACATAGACCTTTCTTAGTTATTTATAAAATAGGCTTTAACAAATCATCCTACATCAATTTTGATATCAAAACATTGTTAGCTTTAAAAACTTGCATATTTTTTAATTAATCACTAAACAATTCTCTTTTAATTTTGTATATTTGTTTTTAATTACTATAAGTTATTAAATAAATATTCAAAAAATCTTACTTTCAAGTTTGTTATTATAATATTTCTTTATTTATAAAATCTCTTGTTATTATATTTCAAGATTTATTTATTTTCTTTTTTTAATCACAAATTAAGAACTTTATTTTCATCCCTATAGTTTATGACCACTATGTTCAAAAAAATATAAAAAATCTAATTCTCGACCAACACAACCAACCATGGACCTGATAATACAACATGCGATTCTAAAACTAACTTATTCAATGCAAGAACTAAAAGCAAGCTTAGAAACATGAATAGATTGATTAGAATAATGTAGAGATAATAAATCAAGTGAAACTCATAAATCCAATAGGTCTATAATAAATGATTCTAAAGTTGAGAAAAATGTCATCTAAAAATAAACCTAACCAACTGGAATGTCTATTTAGGCATTAAGAAACTCCACATACCTATGATACAAGAATAGGATAGATGATCACCAAATTAACATGGCTAAAATAGAAGCCTCTATATTTGATAGTATTTTAGACCGCATAGCACATCAAGATTTAGAAATATGAATAAAGTATTATTTTAATTTGTGTCATCTTAGTGAGTATCAAAAATTTTAATTTACAAAACCTAAACATGCATCACATGCTTGATTAGTTTTTCATATATTACAAAAGAAATATCTTGACAAAGATTGAGCAATAACCTAATCATGAGAAAAACCTAAGATTCACCTACAAGCTAAATATTACCCACATTTTATTTAGGTGTACTTTTGGATAAATAATAATGTCTATCTAAAGTTCAAAGACTATTGATAAGTATATTACTAAATTTGAAGATTATATACTTAGATGTGGTACATAAGAGTTGAATCTGATAATGTCTCAATTTCAAGATAGGTTCAGATAGTCTGTTTAAGCTGAGTTATACTTAAGAAATGTTATTAGTTTAGAAATGAAATATAAAGTAACATGTGATGTAAAAAGATTTAAAGGATCGATTACCTTAGTGAGTGATCTTTCTTTGAGGGTGTTCTTGCAATGAATCCTCATCAACATACCTATTTTAATATAATAAAAAAATGAAAAGAGTGAAATGGGTAGGAGAAAAATGATAAAGAGAATGAGGAGAATATTTTTCGCCACAATGGATAATAATCCCAAAAAGATTCCCTTCAACGGATTTCAAAATTTTACAAAGTTTTGATTCCTAGAACTCTCTTAATATTTTTTAATTCACTTCAAATTTTTCTCTAGACTGATCTCTATTCTTTCACAGTTTAAAAATTTCTCTCAAAAAGTTCTCAGAAAACTATCTTCTAAAAGTTCTACCTTTACTCAACATTCTTAACCCTTTATATAGAGCTTTGATATAATATTTTAATAGATATTCAAATTAAAAAAGATGGAATTATCCTTAATTTAAGTTCTAAAATTTTTAGATGTGGTGTAATTTTCAACTTTAGTCTTTCCAAAGGACTTTTAGATATTAATTTTTTCCAACTTCTAATGTCAACGATAACATTGACAAGCTATTTCTTCACTTGAAGCTGGATAGTGAAGAGTTTTTCTTTTTGATTCACTTCATGCGATATCTCCTTTGGAGTAACTATAAGAGATAGAGTTTCATCTAATTGTGAAAGAGTATGTAGTATCTTTTAGTCTTCACTATAATAAGTATTTTATCCTTTTAAAATTTTATTCAAAAAAGATTAGGATATAATTTCTAATATTTTTCTTATACGTGTCCTGTCTTCTTGCACTGATCACAGAACTTTTGATTTTCATTGTTCGTTGTAATTATGATAAATTTTGTTAGTGAATAATCTTTCTTTTGTTGCCCATTTTCAAACTTATACTCAAACCTCTTAGTACCTTATCCTTTAAACTTTACCCTTTTGCATTCATTCTTCTTTTCAATAACTATAACAAGTATGGTGGCTTACTTCAAAGATTGGATAAGAAAAAAATATAATTTAGCAGTAATAGGATAATAAATACTGTAATATATTTTGATAATGTCTATATTTCTTAAATTGAGTGTTTATTTTTACTTGATTTTTTATCAGGGTGAACATATGCTTGGTTTTAAGTCGAACTATCTAAAAATTATTAATATCTAATTTTAATTATTATTGATTTTTCTATTATATATTTTTTAAAAAAATTTACATATTTTAAATTAAAATTAAATTTTACACAAAATAGTATTGAGAGTTTTTCTTAAGCATTTAAAATTTATTTTTAAGCTATATCTTTAAATATTTTTATAAGAAATCAAAGTTTTATTCTTAATAATTCACCTCACCCTTTTTTAAATCATATTCCAATAACATTTTTAGTATCTTCACCAAAATTAAATATCAACATTATAAGATTATTATAAATGGCCATAGCTACATCAATACTGTAAAATAGAATGCTACTAAAAAGATAAGTTTAATACTCACATATTATCCCCACCTATACATAATATCTTGGATCAACAAAATTTAAATATTTATACAACAAAGGTATTGTATTTCTTTAAAATTTGATTAATATTCTAAGAAATTATGATATGTATTATTCTAAAAAATTGTTAATCTCATCTTAAGAAGGGCCAATATATGTACATTTTTATATGAAGAAAACAAGATTACTCTATATCCTTTGCCTCTAGAAGAAAAGAAGAAAATTTATAACCCAAATACTCTAAAAGAAAAAGATAAAGTAAAAAAGAAAATTACTTGGTATCAACTCTTTAATCGAGATTGAGGGATATAGGGATTTGTGAGATTATCTAATTTCTGACAATTATAGAAGTTCATACTAGTATATGCACCACATTGCTTTTTGTCTAAACTTTGTTAAAAGAATTTAAAAATGTATTTCTCGATGACTTGTTAGAAACACTCAAATTTTAAGTGATATTATTCAACCTATTATAGATCTAATTTTTGTCACTTCACTATCATATTTACTATATTACAAAGTAAATCCATCATTTCAAGGAAATCTTAAATTTTATTAACTTATCTTCTTCAAATAGATGAACGACAAGTAGTCAAACAAAATTTTAAGCCATCTTATTCATAGCCTAATAAAGGAACGTGTTTTAACCTGAGAACATTTATTATTGCACATTAATTTAATTAATCAAACAATATATTTGAGTCATTGTAAAGTTTATTTTAGAAATCATCCTCTAAGTCCTTTTAATTTGATTCCCTTACCTCGTGATTTATGTACTTATGAATCTATTAAGCCTTTTGCTCATCATATTTCATCATAACATAAATAGGTTATTGAACAAATTAATTCAAATAATGAAATATATAAATGACTAGCAAATGCACATAAAATATGTAGAGAACTTTTTTATGATAATTATGTGATGATTTGCATTAAGTCGAAAGATTCCAACCAAGAACCCTCACAAAGTTGCATGTTCATGATACTAGATTGTTTAAATTTATGAAAAAAATTGAGGTATCAAAGATTATGGGATAAGTGCTACCTTTAATATTTAATATCTTCTACCTTGTAGAGAATCATACATAATACCAAGTCTTTTGAGTCTTCAACATCATTACTAAATGAACCTGTCCTACCATTATATTTAGTCCTATTTGGTGAATTAAGAGATCAAGTAAAATAAATCTTAGATGATCAGATTATCTTCATAAAAGATTAAGCAAAATAATTTTTTTTTGTACATTGATAATGTTATTTTTCCTCTAACAACACTTGGATTATTGAGGAGGATGAATTTTTTGATTGAGTAATGAAATGTTACCACCAAGCTTTTGTGATACATTATGTGCAAAAAAATTGATCATATAATTCTAGAAGTGCCTTAAAAAGGTGATCGAGAGGCTCAAATGGGGATATTCTAATTCATTATTTAACATCCACAAAGAATATCAAATCATTAATGTTGTACCCTTTGATGTGATAATTACAAAACCAAGCTATTTATTACTGAAGTTTTTTTTAAGTAAAATTGTTAATAATTAATTAAATCAAGCCATGTATTTTAGATGTCTAAAATAATGGTCTCTAAGGGCCTTGAGGTCATGGCATACTTCAAGGAATTTTTGAGACATGCGCAAGATGTTTTATAATTAAATTTCTTTTTATTTCTCTTGAATTTGATATGTCAAAACCTTGAGATTATGTGGCACACTAGTAGTATTAACATTTAAAAATATTATAAAATTATTTAATAATGAATTTTCATTTTTGGGCCAAGCATATTTGACAAAATGTATAGACATGGGTATTTGATTTTTTAATATTATTATGGAATCGTTTTTTACGAATTTCTTTTCATAGCCACTTAACTAACTTATAATAATATAAGAATATAAAATTATTTTTATACACTTATATTCAAATTTGTGGCTAAAAAATTCGTCAAAAATACCCTAAAACAGCAAAAGTCTCGGGAAAAAGCACTGTAGCATGGGCGGGTCGACCCGGCGTCAAAACAGCCCGTCCAGGCCTTTTTAGAAATAAAAAAATAAATAAATAAAAATTTGGTTGACCCGAAAGGAACGAGCAAAGCCCGCCCAAAGACCGCCGAGTGCAGCTCGGCTAGCGCTGGTCAACGGTCAACAGAACAGTGCCTGGCTAAGCCAAGCCTGCCGAGAGGAGCTCGGCTAAGTCTAACTTCAGCGCAGTCTACGGTCAAAGAACAGTGCATGGCTAAGTCAACCTGAACCGGGTGATGAAATCCCGGTCAAGGAAGGGGGGGAGCCAGCCCCAAAGTGGCTCGCAGGTTAAACGGCGCAAATCTATTATAAAGCGGTGTGCCAAATTTAATTATGCAGTGTGGGACTAAAAATCCCACCTTATAACTTCGGACTAGTACACAGCTAGGGCAGACTTTTTTCAGCTCCTTTCGTTCTGCGCCTCCGGCTCTCTTCATCCCCAGTCACCTCCCCCACCGCCCGTGTTGCCGGGTCGGATGGGCGGTTGATGGGTACGCCAAACCGATCCTTTGCGGAGGTTTTGGGGGGGGGAGTGAACCCTCCCCCTTGCAAACCCCGTCGTTCATCAATCTACAAAGGAGCGCCGGAGGTGACCTTCTCGTCAGAGGAAGTCACGCGTCTGGCGGATCCCTTCAAACTTTCCCTGGTGGGAAAATTTTCTCATGGCCGACCGCCCCTTGAGGCCATTCGCGCATCGCTAGCCAAGGTCGGTTTCAAAGGAGTTGTAACAGTGGGTCTCTTGAATGCCCGTCATGTGCTGCTCCGGTTCGCCGTCGAAGAAGACTACCTCTTCCTCTGGCTCAAACCCATCTGGCACTTCCGTGAATTCCCAATGAGACTGCTTAAGTGGTCGCCCGACTTTCGCTTTGACACCGAACCCACCACCGTCCCGGTCTGGGTCTCCTTCGTCAATCCGCCTCTTCATCTGTTTAACAAGGTCGCCCTGTTCTCTATGACGGCGGCCATCGGCACCCCTCTCAAGCTGGACTCGGCCACGGCGGCGGTTTCCAGACCGCACGTAGCCAAAGTGTGTGTTGAATTAGACATCACTAAGGAGCTCCCGAAGAGAATGCGTATCTCCTCTGTCACCGGTGTGAAAGATGGAGGCTTCTGGCTTCCCACTGTTTACGATAACCTCCCTCCGTACTGCTTCCACTGTAGGACCATCGGTCACTCTAAAGAGGATTGCAGAAGCTGTGCAGCGAAAGCTAAGGCCTCGAAGGCAGACAAAGGCAAACAGGTGGTGGTGGGCACCTTGCCTTCCACGGACTCGTCTCCTAAACAACGTTTCTTTGAAAACGGGCAATGCAGCTCCCTAAATCCCCTCTGACGGTTCCTTCCCGACCTTTGCAGGCGGCTGGTGACAGTGCTGCCGCAGACGGCCCCTGTGATCAGGTGTATCAACTCGCCCTAAAGGCAGCACAAGCTGAACTTGCCTTGCTTCGGAGTCCTGACCCCATCCTGACTCCTTCTCCGTCGGCGGAAGATTCATTTGTTGAAGACTCGGCATCCTTTTTTTAAGCCAACTCTCCTTCCCAGTCCCACGGGAGCCGTCTCTCAGCCAAATTCCCCGCCTTCTGCGGCCTTAATAGACTCACCCCTCCCTTCAATCGTTGAACGGAACTCTGCTCCCACTACAGAAGATCCTCATGCCCTGGAATTCCCTCCGCTTACCCTCATCAAAACAAAAAAAAGAGGGGCAAAAAACAGAGCTTCATCGTCTGTGACTTCTCCTCCCCGTAGTAGGAGCGCGGCGGGCTCTAAGCCGCCTTTATCTCCTAATGGTTAACATCCTTTCCTGGAACGTCCTGGGGGTCGCCAACCATCCCACCCTCGGACGCCTTCGCCACCTCATCCACTCCAATCACGTCGACCTTGTCATCCTGATCGAACCCTTCTCTGTGATAGATCGCCTCCCCCTCCTCTGTCGCAATCTGGACCTACATGACGGCCTCAGTTCCCCCTCGGGTAAGATTTGGCTGCTTTGGTCCTCCAGATGTCTGGTGGCCCCTGTCAGTTCGTCCGACCAGGCCGTTACAGTCCAGGCCGCCTTTACTGGTTCCCATTCCACAAAATTCATCACTGCGGTCTATGGAAAACACAACAGGAGCAGGCGCCGGCCTCTCTGGCAGTTCCTCGCGGACTCAAATCAGGCGGTGGGTGATTCTCCCTGGTGCGTCTGTGGGGACTTCAATGTCACAATGATGGAGCAGGACCAAAGGGGAGCTGCAAGATTCCACAACAACGAAGCCAGCGATTTCCATTCGGCTGTGATGGACGCTAATCTTCATATCCCGACGACTATCGGCGGACCTTTCACTTGGCAGGGCACGCGGCGCAGTGGATTGATCCTGAAAAGGTTAGATTATTTCCTTTGCAATGCTGGATGGTTGGAAACCTTCCCGGACGACACCGTGGAAATTATGCCACGTACTGCGTCTGACCATGCACCCATCCTCTTCCGAGTCGCGCCCCGTCGCCGGCTAGGTGCAAAACCTTTCCACTTCATTGATGCCTGGCTCAAGCACCCGGACATCGACGATCTGGTCCAGCGGTCGTGGAACGTCCTAATAGCAGCGACAGGGATCTACAGGCTTATTGGTAAACTAGAGAGGCTTAAGGTATTGCTTAAAAGATGGAACAAGGACTCATTCGGGGACCTGTTCAGAAACAAGGATTTGGCAGAGCAGAACGTTCGAGATGCCGAAGCTGCCTTGGCGGCAAACGCCTGCCAGGAAAATGTCGACAGGCTTGCCTCAGCCAATTCTTTGCTTCTTAATCGTCTGGAAACAGAGGAGGATTTCTGGAAGCAAAAGGCCGGTTTGCAGTGGATTAAAGAAGGCGATGCAAATACAAGCTTCTTTCACGCCTCTGTAAAAATGAAAAGGCATTCGCTTGGCATTCAAAAACTCAAAAATCCAGACGGCTCTTGGTCGGTAGGTGATGAGGAGTTAGCTGGCCTTCTCACAAACCATTTTCAAAACCTATTCCGGGACAATGGCTACTGCAGCTCAGACGCAGAAGGTATCCTTTGCCATTCCCCGATCTCTGTTTCGGAAAATCAAAACGATGATCTATTGCACCCCGCCGACGAACTGGAATTGCGCAGGGTGCTATCCACTATGCATGAATCAAGTGCCCCAGGACCGGATGGATACTCCGTCAAGTTCTTCAAAAAGTTTTGGACCCTGCTTGCACAAGACATGGTAGACGCCGCAAATGATTTCCTCATTGGCACCACGATCCCTAAGGCACTCGGGGCGGCGTGGATCTACCTGATACCGAAGACGACGGCAGCCACTGCCCCTGCTGACTACAGGCCAATAACCCTTTGCAATGTAAACTGCAAAATCCTCACCAAGCTCCTCTCTTCACGGCTTTCAACTTTACTGCCTTCTATCATCTCGGTCGAGCAATCCGCATTTATCAAAGGACGCAACATCACAGACAATATCTTGATGGTGGAGGAAATGCTCTCTCGCCTCAACAAAAGAAGGAAATTCAGTAATGTGATCCTAAAACTGGACTTCAAGGCCGCATTCGACAAGTTGGGATGGTCTTTTCTTCTGGCGGCTCTCCGGGCAAGAGGCTTCAGCGAAAAATTCTGTGATTTGGTGCTGAACGTTCTTGACGCCACATGGTTATCAGTTTTAATCAACGGATTTCCCAAAGGTTTTTTCAAGCCCAGTCGCGGTGTCCGTCAGGGAGATCCCCTCTCACCGGCACTGTTCATCATCGCTCTTGATGCACTTAGCCGGTGTCTCACTGCAGCGGTTGCTTCCCGTAGCATCCAAGCGTACGTGACTCCAAAACTTAGTCGTCCGATCACTCACCTGGCGTTCGCGGACGATGTGATTATATTCACTACCGCGAACCGAGCCTCCCTTAAACAGCTATCAACCTTGCTCCAAACCTTCCTCAACGCTTCCTCCCTGGAACTTAACAGGAGTAAATCGTCGGTAATACATGCCCGTTCCTCTTCCGCAGGTGCAAGAAGAAGAACACAGAACATCTTAGGATTCCATCATGCGAAACTTCCTTTCCTTCATCATGGCTGCTGGTTGGATGTTGGAAGACCTCGCGCCTGCCATTTTCAACCGCTGCTGGACAAAATCAAATCTCGTATCTCTGCCTGGCAGAACAAGCTTCTCTCAATGGGTGGTAAGAAGGTGTTGATCAACTCTGTGCTCTCCTCCATGTCAGCATATATCTCGGCATCCCGGTCCCCTCCACAAAAGGTGGTCTCTTCCATCAATGGTGTCCTTGCCAACTTCTTCTGGGGAAAAAAAAACAATGCGCAAAAGCACCACTGGGCGGCGTGGCATAAGCTGGCGCGGCCAATTAACGGACACGGAATTGGAATAATCAACCTCAGCGCTCAGATCCTGGCCCAATCGGCCAATCTTTGGTGGCGTTTACTTCACACAGTCACTCCCTGGTCACGCTTCCTCATCCAGGCCTACCTGCGGCGCGGCGATGAAGTCTGGTCGACTCGCGGGGACTCTCCTGGCTGGCGTCGCTTGGTCGCCTTTTGCGATCGGCTGCCCTTCGTTCGTGCGAAGGAAGACGATGGTCTAAAAAAATCCGATTCGGTCTACGGTTGCTCTCCCGGTTCGACCGGCTCAGCATCCTCCTCTCAATCCAACATGCGGGTTCGGTCCACCCAGCGGGACCTGGTCAGCCACCTCAACTGGATTGGACTATGGCTCAGCAGCTGTACGGACAACTTGGGACACTTCTCTTTCGCTAAGGCATACGGCTTCTTCTGCGGTACATCCTGTTACACCCCATTTTTTCCTAGGCTGATTTTTGGCATACATTTTTTTTTTTTTTTTTTTATATAGACAGCTCAGATCGTCCCATACCAACCTGAGCAGCCTACGAAAACATAGGATATAACACATCATTACACACCTACTTTCCTTAACAATGTGGATCCCATCTCCCGGGTACACCGTCAAGTCAGGTTCATGACTCCTGAGTTAACAGATGGACTCGCGCAATGTTACTCCTACTAGACCAAATACTCCTTACCCACACCGGTAGGAGAACCGATCTAATAGAAGTCTGAACCCCCACGGTTAAGTTCCATAGTCATGTAATGACCTCACCATCAAACAGAAAGATATATAACATCCACAGATAAATGTAGCACTCCACTCACCATACTCCAAGACAATAAGATAAGACAGTAAATGGAACTACATTACAAGAATAAGATACAAGTCCACAAGTGTAGTATTGTTCATCCAGATACATAATTCCGAATTACCCTCAAATTATATGTAACATATGAGAATAACAGTCTCACTGAAACATCCAACAGCAACAATCAACTAACTAGAATATCTCAGACAATCACCAATCAGAAATCCTTCACAAGCCTGCTGACCACGATCCCACCTAATCCGGTAGCGTCAAGTCTGCCGAGCCACTGAAAATATATAATACAGGAATGAGCTACGCCCAGTAGGAAAGTCAGCTAGTAAAACTCACATGCAAGAGAAGGATAATAGCAAAAATACAGGAATACAGCATAATAATGTACGGTGGATAGGCACTCTCAGTCCCAGACTCCGACCAACCACAGCCACCCCAGTCACACCAGAGTAGCTCTCCTCTGGGCTACCAGGCAACGTGCCAGTGGGAACGCCCATCTCGAAACACGTATGGCGCCTAAGCACCCGACACCGCAGTGTCTCTCGTCAATCAATCTCCTGGAGACTACAGACAGATCCAGTCACATAATCTCTAGCCAACGTGAGACACCCCTGCCACCCTAAGGCGCGCAGGCCTACACACTTGGCTAGCCACTGCGAGACACCCCTGCCACCCTCAGGCGCGCAGGCCTACACACATGGACCAGGAGAGATTGACTCAGCCACCGTCCCAAGGAGTCCTCTACCAACAACTTCCATAGAAGCTCACGCCCCTACAGTCATTGCCAATCTCTAACTCCAAGATTCGGCAACATGTGTCCAGGTACAACAAGGCGTATACCAGTCTACATGTATACTGTGGAAGCTAAGTCCGAACCGCACAGTTACCTACCACAACTACCCTAAAACATCATATAGGGTCTATAGTAGTCCGGTCCAATATGCCAATCCATGAAATATGCCAATACTGAATAAACTGACTCAATCCATGCCGTTGCCATCAAAGCAACACAATTGTCAATTACTGACTGTTCTGGTAGCATCCGTGTACCATATCTTTGTCTGACTGTTTCCAGCTGTACTGTCATCAGTGATAACATTTTTCCCCACTTCAGGAAATTTGTTCTTTACCCACTGATCTCTAGAATTTCCGAAATTCCTCATTTCCAAGTTTTCTGATTTTCCTTGAATTTTCTAAATGTAAATAATTCCTAAAACTCAATTATCGAATTTTTCCTAAATTTGAAATATCAAATTTTGCATTTTATCCATTTTTTTCCAAAATTCGGAATAATTCCCCGAATTTAAAATTTTGCTATTCACTATACTGCGCCGAATCCCCTGAATCGCATCTTGCCACCGGTTCGGGCTTTCATGCTGAACCAAACCCCGCCGGTCAGTTATTAATCCGAAATTCAGCCGACGCTTATATATAATATTAATGATTAATATTATTATTATTCTCTTAATAATTCAACTAATCCCTAATTAATCCTTAATTCGTCTCCTTCCTTCGCCCGTCGTCCGCGAAACCCTAGCCGCCGCAATAGCCGACCAATACGATCATTCCGTCGATTTCCGGCGACTGCGAACAAGGAGAACATGTTCGTACTATCCTAATATTCCAATAATGTCGCTAATTTCCTAAGGTTTAAATCAAGTTTTCCGCCGAGCAGTTTCGTCTAATCCTCATGTTGACAATTCACGAAATTATAGTTCTAGCATTATACAATCATATTAACATGAATAAAGTGGCATATTTAAATCCTCATGCTTGGTAATTTTCCAATTTCGGCGAAACAAATTAACGTCCCGAAAACCCTAACATGCAATTTTCGATAATTTGTACAATTAGCTTCAAAAATCACATTCGCATGCTTAGATAGAGATTTGCAAACTAATACATGCTTCAATTTGCTAATTATCTAATTTAAATATCTGAAATTCCTACCTCGAAGACGCCGGCGACGGTGAAGCTCGTCCGCAGCTCGCCGCAGCTCCTCGCCGAACGAATTTGGTCTCAATCGACTCTCCTCGGTCTCGTGAATCTCCGGGCACAAAAAGCCCCTTGCCAGGCCGCCGGAATCACGCGCCGTACGCCGGGAATTTCCTCACTATCGCCGTCGAACGAAAACCCTATTCGCTGCTTCGCGAGGGTTTTTATACCCCGGGCCGACACGGTGAACCCGTTACGCGTTCGACACGTTTTCGACACGTGAGCACCCGATACGCGCTGTCGACACGCTATCCACACGGTAAGCACACAATACGCGCTGTCGACACGCTATCGACACGGTAAGCACCCGATCAGCCGGTTCGATCTCACCCGCCGATCTCGACCGTCCGATCCGCTTCCGCTGAACCGTTCCGGTCCGGTTCACGCGCGATAAAAAAAAAAACGATTTCCGGTTTAATTTAATTAGATTTTCGAATTTCTAAAAATCTAATAAATCCAATTAAATAGGGAAAATTAATTAAAAATTCCTCGGTGCTCCGAAAAATTCCCAAAAGATTTCAGAAATTCCAATAGCCTACAATTGAGTTCCTGGCTCATCCTACTGTCGATTCGAAATCATCCAAGCCACAATTAATTTATTAAGGATCAAATACATAAAATTTTACCGGGTATAACAATCTCCCCACCTTATCAGGAATTTCGCCCTCGAAATTCAGCAAGAAGTTCCGGCCATTTTTCAGCAACATCCTGCTCTAGCTCCCAGGTTGCCTCCCTTTCGTCATGTCTATTCCACAGAACCTTGACCATAGGAAACGACCTGTTCCTCAGCTGTCTGCTGCTCTCCTCGAGGATGCGAACTGGTAGTTCCACATAAGAAGAATCTGGTGCCACTTGTAAACCAGGAAGATCATCACTGATGCAATGAGAAGGATCTGGCACATATTTCTTGAGATTCGAAACATGGAATACATTGTGAATCTCAGTCAGATGCTCAGGAAGTGCCAACCTGTAAGCCACTTCACCGATCCTCTCCAGAATAGGATAGGGTCCAATGTAACGAGGTCGAAGCTTAGAAGGCTTTCCAAACCTGAATAGACCCCGCATAGGACTGACCTTCAGGAATACCCTATCTCCCACAGAAAACTCAACAGCCTTGTGCTTAGGATCATAATATTTCTTCTGGCGATCTTGCACAGTACGTAATCTGTCCTGCAATAACTTGACTTCCGCTGTGGTCTCCTCTACAATCTGGGGTCCCCACACTCTCCTGGAATCACCCTCCTCCCAACAAAGAGGAGATCTGCACCTACGCCCATACAACGCCTCGTAAGGTGCCATACCAATCGACGCCTGGAAGCTGTTATTGTACACAAACTCTACCAAGGGTAATCGTCTAGTCCAATCTGTTGAGTAAGTTTGTACGCTCAAGCGTAGCAAATCCTCCAAGGTCCGAATAGTCCGCTCAGACTGTCCATCCGTCTGAGGATGATAAGCAGTACTGAACTTTAACTGTGTACCCATGGCAGTGTGTAAGCTCTTCCAAAACTGTGATGTGAATTTGGCGTCTCTGTCAGAAATAATAGAACGGGGAATCCCATGCAATCTGACAATCTGCTGAATATATATCTCTGCCAACTGTGCCGCTGAATCCGTCTTCTTAATGGATAAGAAATGGGCTGACTTGGTCAATCGATCTACGATGACCCAAATAGCATCAAAACCTTGTCTGGTACGAGGAAGACCAGTCACAAAGTCCATAGTGATGTCATCCCATTTCCACTCCGGAATCGGCAATCTCTGTAACAATCCTCCAGGTCTCTGGTGTTCGGCCTTAACTTGCTGACATGTAAGGCATTTCCTAACAAAGGCAGCAACATCTGTCTTCAAACCTCTCCACCAGAAAACACTCCTCAAATTCCTGTACATCTTGACTTCTCCAGGGTGCATAGCCAAGGTTCCATAGTGAGCCTCCCGAAGGATCCTCTCCCTGAACTCCTGATGTGATGGTACACACCAGCGACCCCTGAAGGTCAAAATGTCGTCTCTGAGAGCAAAGTCTCCTCCCAATCCCTGCGATGCCAACTCAATCTTCTCCTTCAGCTCTTCATCACAAAGCTGAAGGTCACGCATCTCAGATAACCAGTCAGCCCGAATAGTCAATGAGCTGAGTCTGTGAACCAGTCTCTGAATAGACAACTGTTCCTGACATCTTTCAACATTCCAATCCAAGTCTGGTATAGAGTCACAGACTAACATATTATGCACAACTGCGTGTCTGCTCAAGGCATCAGCCACTGGATTAGCCTTCCCCTCGCAGTAGTTTATTGTCAGCTCGTAATCCTTTATCAGTTCCAACCACCTCCTCTGCCTCAAGTTCAGTTCCTTCTGAGTGAACAGATACTTAAGACTCTTGTGGTCAGAGAAGCAATCTACAGGAACTCCGTACAAATAATGTCTCCATATCTTCAAGGCAAAAATGACAGCAGCTAACTCCAAATCATGAGTGGGATAATTCTTCTCATGATCCTTCAGTTGCCTCGAAGCATATGCTATAACTCTGTTATCCTGCATCAGTACGGCTCCCAAGCCTATATGTGAAGCATCAGTGTACATCTGATACGGCTTCTCCTGTGTGGGTAACATCAATACTGGAGCGGTGCTAAGCCTCTGCTTCAGCTCTAGGAAACTGTTCTCACAACTCTCTGTCCACTCAAAAGATTTTCCCTTCCGGGTCAACTGGGTTAGTGGAGCAGCCAGTCTAGAAAAGTGAGGAACAAATTTCCTATAGTATCCAGCCAAACCAAGGAAACTCCGGATCTCAGTGACAGAAGATGGCCGTTTCCAATCAATAATAGCTCGTATCTTGCTAGGATCAACAGCCACGCCCTCCGCACTGACAATGTGTCCTAAGAATGCTACTGAGTCCAGCCAAAAAGAACACTTGGAGAATTTTGCATACAGCTCATTCTCCCGCAACACTGTAAGCACAGTCCTCAACTGATCTGCATGAGTATCCCTATCTCTGGAATAAATCAATATATCATCTATAAAGATGATCACAAACCGATCCAGAAAGGCATGAAAAACTCGATGCATCAGGTTCATAAATACTGCTGGAGCATTAGTCAATCCAAAAGGCAACACTGTGAACTCGTAATGTCCGTATCTAGTACGGAATGCTGTCTTGGGTACATCAGAATCTCTAATCCGGATCTGGTGATAACCCGAGCGTAAGTCAATCTTGGAGAACACAGTTGCTCCCTGAAGTTGATCCAGCAAATCATCGATGCGTGGTAAAGGGTATCGGTTACGAATAGTAACCTTATTCAATTCCCTATAATCCACACACAGCCTCATACTACCATCTTTCTTCTTGACAAATAAGACAGGGGCACCCCAAGGTGAACAACTGGGGCGTATGAGTCCCTTGTCTAATAAGTCCTGTAACTGAGTCTTCAACTCTGCTAGCTCGGCTGGAGCCATCCTGTAAGGAGCTCTAGCAATAGGAGCTACTCCTGCCTCCAAATCAATTGAAAACTCCACTTCCCTAGCTGGTGGAAATCCAGGCAACTCCTCTGGAAAAACCATAGGAAAGTCTCTCACCACTGGAATATCTGACATAGGGGTAGTGGTGGCTTGGCTATCGGTCACATAGGCCAACCAACCAGTACAACCCTTACTTACTAACCTTCCAGCCTGAAGAACTGAGATCAGGGGAATCTGCCTGTTCAGACCAAAGTATATCACATCCCCCGAACCAGGCACTCTGATCCTGACCTTCTTCTCCCAACAATCCAGAACCACTGCATGGTGGCACAACCAATCCATCCCCAAAATGATGTCGAACTCTGCTAGTGGCACACATATCAACTCTGTCACGAATTCGTGTCCACTAATCAGAATAGATCCGTCAATCTTCTGAACAGTGGGAATCTCTTTTCCATCAGGAAGTCTAACCAGTAAGGGTTCCTTCAAGTAACCCTTGGATCCTGATATCTGATTCCAGATCCTCTCAGCAACAAAAGAATGAGATGCACCAGTATCAAACAAAGTCATGCACTGCACGTTGCCAAAATGAAGCATACCTGTGATCACTTCTGGTGACTCTGAAGCCTGCTGCCGAGTCAGTGTAAATACCCTGGGCTGTCCCCCAGATGAACCAACCGGTCCCGTGATCCTCTGTTTCTTCAACTCTGGGCAGTCGCACTTCTTGTGTCCGGGCTGTCGACAATGGTAGCAGATAATCCCCCCAGTCCGGGTACCTGTCTGCTGCACTGGTCTCTCAGAAATAGGTCGTGGCCGGACCACGACCTCCTGAGTACCACTGTGATCTCTGTGTCTCTTGCCCTTTTTGTTTTGTTGGATATTTCTGAATTCCTTCCTCTTGTTATGAGTCTCTCTCTGGGCCTCCATCCGGATATCAATCAGCTCAACGGATCTCGCAGCCTCCACCAAGTCACGAAACCTGGCAAACCGACTCACAACTAGCTGGCGCTGCAGCATAGGACGAAGTCCCTCCAGGAACATCTCACATCTGCGTTCCTCAGAAGGCACCAGCTCTACGGCGTACCTCGCCAGATAAGTGAACCTCGATAAGTAATCGTTCACTGACATCTGGTCCTGCCTGAGGTGTATAAGTTCCCTCCTGAACTGAGCCATGGCAGAGGCCGGAATGTAGCACTCCCTGAATGCCTCAACAAAGTCATCCCATGCTATCTCACTGTTCTGGGCCTCCCCAAACATAGCGCGCCGCTGGCCTCTCCACCAGGTAGCAGCCTCTCCCTCCAACACTAGAGCAGCAAGCACTACCCTCCTGCCGAATGGACATCCCAAGGCATCAAATAGCTCAAGCATATGAGCCATCCAGTCATCTGCCACCGCTGGGTCAGCCGACCCACTGAAGCTCCGCGGACGCAACCGCATGAAGGCATCGATCCAACGATCCACGGCTGGCTCAACTGGCAATGCTGGGATCGTCTCCGGGGTAGGAGTAGTAGATACCGGTCTGCCTCTAGCTGCTCCACGAGCGGAAAGTCTCCTGGTACCAGCCATACTGTCAAAAACAATTAATCTGGCATTAGAGTCGTCATTTGGCAATTGGCATATGGACTACTATAGTATACAAAAGAATCAACAGTTCTCCCCACCTTGGGTTGAACCCCTATACACGTCTAGCCCCGTTATCCTTACCTAGGGCTCTGATACCACTACTGTTACACCCCATTTTTTCCTAGGCTGATTTTTGGCATACATTTTTTTTTTTTTTTTTTTTATATAGACAGCTCAGATCGTCCCATACCAACCTGAGCAGCCTACGAAAACATAGGATATAACACATCATTACACACCTACTTTCCTTAACAATGTGGATCCCATCTCCCGGGTATACCGTCAAGTCAGGTTCATGACTCCTGAGTTAACAGATGGACTCGCGCAATGTTACTCCTACTAGACCAAATACTCCTTACCCACACCGGTAGGAGAACCGATCTAATAGAAGTCTGAACCCCCACGGTTAAGTTCCATAGTCATGTAATGACCTCACCATCAAACAGAAAGATATATAACATCCACAGATAAATGTAGCACTCCACTCACCATACTCCAAGACAATAAGATAAGACAGTAAATGGAACTACATTACAAGAATAAGATACAAGTCCACAAGTGTAGTATTGTTCATCCAGATACATAATTCCGAATTACCCTCAAATTATATGTAACATATGAGAATAACAGTCTCACTGAAACATCCAACAGCAACAATCAACTAACTAGAATATCTCAGACAATCACCAATCAGAAATCATTCACAAGCCTGCTGACCACGATCCCACCTAATCCGGTAGCGTCAAGTCTGCCGAGCCACTGAAAATATATAATACAGGAATGAGCTACGCCCAGTAGGAAAGTCAGCTAGTAAAACTCACATGCAAGAGAAGGATAATAGCAAAAATACAGGAATACAGCATAATAATGTACGGTGGATAGGCACTCTCAGTCCCAGACTCCGACCAACCACAGCCACCCCAGTCACACCAGAGTAGCTCTCCTCTGGGCTACCAGGCAACGTGCCAGTGGGAACGCCCATCTCGAAACACGTATGGCGCCTAAGCACCCGACACCGCAGTGTCTCTCGTCAATCAATCTCCTGGAGACTACAGACAGATCCAGTCACATAATCTCTAGCCAACGTGAGACACCCCTGCCACCCTAAGGCGCGCAGGCCTACACACTTGGCTAGCCACTGCGAGACACCCCTGCCACCCTCAGGCGCGCAGGCCTACACACATGGACCAGGAGAGATTGACTCAGCCACCGTCCCAAGGAGTCCTCTACCAACAACTTCCATAGAAGCTCACGCCCCTACAGTCATTGCCAATCTCTAACTCCAAGATTCGGCAACATGTGTCCAGGTACAACAAGGCGTATACCAGTCTACATGTATACTGTGGAAGCTAAGTCCGAACCGCACAGTTACCTACCACAACTACCCTAAAACATCATATAGGGTCTATAGTAGTCCGGTCCAATATGCCAATCCATGAAATATGCCAATACTGAATAAACTGACTCAATCCATGCCGTTGCCATCAAAGCAACACAATTGTCAATTACTGACTGTTCTGGTAGCATCCGTGTACCATATCTTTGTCTGACTGTTTCCAGCTGTACTGTCATCAGTGATAACATTTTTCCCCACTTCAGGAAATTTGTTCTTTACCCACTGATCTCTAGAATTTCCGAAATTCCTCATTTCCAAGTTTTCTGATTTTCCTTGAATTTTCTAAATGTAAATAATTCCTAAAACTCAATTATCGAATTTTTCCTAAATTTGAAATATCAAATTTTGCATTTTATCCATTTTTTTCCAAAATTCGGAATAATTCCCCGAATTTAAAATTTTGCTATTCACTATACTGCGCCGAATCCCCTGAATCGCATCTTGCCACCGGTTCGGGCTTTCATGCTGAACCAAACCCCGCCGGTCAGTTATTAATCCGAAATTCAGCCGACGCTTATATATAATATTAATGATTAATATTATTATTATTCTCTTAATAATTCAACTAATCCCTAATTAATCCTTAATTCGTCTCCTTCCTTCGCCCGTCGTCCGCGAAACCCTAGCCGCCGCAATAGCCGACCAATACGATCATTCCGTCGATTTCCGGCGACTGCGAACAAGGAGAACATGTTCGTACTATCCTAATGTTCCAATAATGTCGCTAATTTCCTAAGGTTTAAATCAAGTTTTCCGCCGAGCAGTTTCGTCTAATCCTCATGTTGACAATTCACGAAATTATAGTTCTAGCATTATACAATCATATTAACATGAATAAAGTGGCATATTTAAATCCTCATGCTTGGTAATTTTCCAATTTCGGCGAAACAAATTAACGTCCCGAAAACCCTAACATGCAATTTTCGATAATTTGTACAATTAGCTTCAAAAATCACATTCGCATGCTTAGATAGAGATTTGCAAACTAATACATGCTTCAATTTGCTAATTATCTAATTTAAATATCTGAAATTCCTACCTCGAAGACGCCGGCGACGGTGAAGCTCGTCCGCAGCTCGCCGCAGCTCCTCGCCGAACGAATTTGGTCTCAATCGACTCTCCTCGGTCTCGTGAATCTCCGGGCACAAAAAGCCCCTTGCCAGGCCGCCGGAATCACGCGCCGTACGCCGGGAATTTCCTCACTATCGCCGTCGAACGAAAACCCTATTCGCTGCTTCGCGAGGGTTTTTATACCCCGGGCCGACACGGTGAACCCGTTACGCGTTCGACACGTTTTCGACACGTGAGCACCCGATACGCGCTGTCGACACGCTATCCACACGGTAAGCACACAATACGCGCTGTCGACACGCTATCGACACGGTAAGCACCCGATCAGCCGGTTCGATCTCACCCGCCGATCTCGACCGTCCGATCCGCTTCCGCTGAACCGTTCCGGTCCGGTTCACGCGCGATAAAAAAAAAACGATTTCCGGTTTAATTTAATTAGATTTTCGAATTTCTAAAAATCTAATAAATCCAATTAAATAGGGAAAATTAATTAAAAATTCCTCGGTGCTCCGAAAAATTCCCAAAAGATTTCAGAAATTCCAATAGCCTACAATTGAGTTCCTGGCTCATCCTACTGTCGATTCGAAATCATCCAAGCCACAATTAATTTATTAAGGATCAAATACATAAAATTTTACCGGGTATAACACATCCCTTCCCCCTATTACCAAGCGATATGACAACAACAATCTGATTTGGCATAAAAGAATTCCGGAGAGAGTATCTATACTGCTGTGGAGACTACTTAACGATGCTCTTCCTCTGCCACCTAAGATCCAATCTATTGGCATTTCCCTTGCGCCAAAATGCCCCTTTTGCCTTTGTATTGACACTGCTGAGCATATCTTCTGGCAATGTTCGGTCACGTATCCCACCTGGATTTGGTTTGAACGTCGCCTGAATATCTGCAGTCAGACTCCTCACCTCGTTCGGACTTTCAACTGGTGGACATACAAAAAATCCCTCAGCTCCCTCGCATTTTCAATCCCGGCCTCGATCTGTTGGATGGCTTGGAAATGCTGGAACTCGGCTTTGTATGACGGTATCATCACAACCTCGGATAAATTCCTTTGGGACACACAGAGATTTCTGGTTCAACTTTACTACCATAGGTCAACTGGACACCTGCTGGCGGTAGAAGTCCTTACTCTTAGCAAACTAGGTCTCATGTAACTCCCGCTCTTGGTAGTAGGATCGTCATGTACCTTTCCCTTCCTAATAAAATGTTCGTTTAAAAAAAAAAAAAAAAAAGGATCCAAAGGCGCAGATCAAGCCCGCCCAGATCCAACGGGCGAGAGTAATTTCGAACGGCTGTTTAATCAGCGCCGTTCGTTCAGCGCGTGGGATCCAATGGTTCAGATCAAGTCCGTCCGGATCAGACGGTCTAGAGATGATCAAACCGAGAAGTCCATCCAGCCGTCCATTCTTGAAGTGGGATCGGACGGCTGCTGCTCTCCTTTTCGGGCTTCCGGCAACGGCTATTTTCCGGTTTCTTTTTTACCGTTTTTCTAGCCGTTTGGAATTGCTTTTTGGTGGACTATATATATAGGACATTTTACAATTTATAGATTGATGAATCCACTTGCAAACTTCTTCAAAAACTAAGGAAAAAGGCCAAAACCGAGAGCAACAATTGGCATACTTGTGGGAGCTACGGGCTCAACCTTCTTCTCAAATTTCAACAGCTTTCTTCCACATTTCGTTGCATCATTTGGTAACATTTAGTTGTGCCACTTTGCTTTGAGAAATTAAAGGTGTAGGATTTTTGTATGCATTGCTATTATAAAAATTGTATGCATTATTGTAGCCAGATTTGTTCGGATTTTTGGTGTCTCGTTGGAGCACCGGTTGTACTTGGTTTACCCCTACCGGCTTTGGCAAAAGGGAGTGGTTAGTGGAAGCCCGATCGGGTTGATCGGGGGTGGATGTAGGCACGGGTTTGGCCGAACCACCTAAAAATCTTTGTCTTTTGTTTGCTTGTCTTATTATTGCATTTTTCGTTTTTATTTCACAATTTATTTACAAACATTTTTAATTGAAAGAATTTTCAAAATCTAAATTTTAGTGAAAAGCACAATTCACCCCTCCCCTCTTGTGCGTTGTTCTCACACGATTTACATCAACTAAAAAAGTGTTTAATCACTTAATTTCATATTTTGAGAATTTTAATCATCGCATCTAGTTTTCTAATTTGTGCAAGTGATTATGTGATTTCATGTTTGGTTTTCTATAAACTCCACTTGTGTTTGTATCTTGTCACTTTACCATTAATATGAGTACTTGTGTGTCTTTTGTTAAAAATATTTTTTATATTGTGATCCCTTATATTAAAAATCAATGAAAGACCTTAGCTTCTCAAAAAAATTTTACTTGCTTGATAATCTTAAGTTTTTAATTCTAAATTTATAACACTTTTGGATAAACCCTTGTACAGATTTATTGTTAGAACGTAACCCTTTTCTCAATTATCTATGAGCTAAAATAAATGTTAGCATAACATCTTACATCAACTTTGGTATCAGAGTTTTCACCTTAGTATCATAGAGTTAAGCTCTTTCTCATCTAAAGAGGATGGCATAGTAACATCAAGTACATCATGCTTAGGCTCCACTTGAAAATGTTTCTCCTAATAAATTTGAAATCATGCTAAGATTGGCTCCTCTACTTTTTATTAGTCGTAGTTATCATTATTATTATGAGGGTCAATCACTGTTAACCTTTATTTATTGTATATATTAGTTTTCTTTCATTAGCTTATCAAGTTATTTGTATCTATAATTTATTTTAAGTTATTGATAAAAATTAATATTTTTTTGTATTTTTAGCCTTCAACTATCTTATAAGTCTATTAGTATAAACTTTCGATAAAATTTGCTTCAAAAAGGGCTTAAAATTGGCCTATTATAAACTGTCATCATTATCGCCACCATCAATAGTCGAAGCCACTGTATTTCATATTTTAAAAAATTTAATTTTCACGTCCAATTTTTTAGTTTTTGCATGTGACAATGTGATTTCTTGTTTAGCTTTCTATGAACTTCACTTGTGTTGTGTGCCTTATCGTTTCACCACTAACACGGGTACTTAGGTATGTGTCATTAAAGTTACTTTTTTTGCTTGAGATATCATATGTTAAAATCAGTAAAAATTCTTGATTTCTAAAAAAGTTTTTACTTGTTTGATGATCCTATAATTTTTTAATTTTAAGCATATAAAAGTTTTAAGTAGGCCCTTATATAGATATATTATTAGAACTTAAGTCTTTTCAATTGTCTATGAGTTAAAATAAGTTTTAACATATCATTATACATAAAAATTATAATGAAATTAGAGGGTAAAGAGATGTATCATACTATATGATATTAAAAAGATCATACATTTTGATCAAGTTAGAAGATTTAACTTAGAACATCATATATTATGATAATGGATATCACAAGATAAAATATAATGATAATAATTAGGTTAAATTAACTAAAAATATATCATATAAGTATAATTAAATACATCATATAAGTATATTCTTGGTGAATAAGTGCATATGAAGAAAGATATCATAGTTCATAAAGTGTGATGTAAAGAAACTATAATACAATAAGGTAAAACTAAAAAGTTCTTAAAATAAAAAAAGATGAATAACAAAGGGAAACAATGTAGCAGAGTATCCAATCAATGGCAAACTATTGAAATTGAGATGACAAGAAGGTAAGGGGGATTCATATGAAAAGTTACAATTTTTGGAAGAAGATGAAGGGTTGAGAATGCGAGGAGACAACTCATGTATATAAAAGAGGGGGAGTTTGAACTTAGAAAGGATTTTTAGAAAAAAAAAATGAGCTGTTTAGCTTTTTGCTAAGGTTATTAGAGTGAAGAAAAGTAATAAAAGAGGTTCTTAAAAGAGTTAGGAAGAAATTTGAGAAGAATTAAGTAATAAGCAAAGGGAAACAAAGAGGTGAACTTGGGGCTAATACTATAATATTATTGTAACGCCAAAAAGTGAAGAAGAAAATTATGCAATTTCAATAACTAGATCCACGATGTAACCACTACTTGGAAAACATAAAGTAGGCAAGTTTGTATGTATGTGTATATCTTTGTATGCTATAGGTGTAGAGAATTAAGAGTTGAATCAAAATGATTAATTTGAGGATGCATGTTTTCTATTGTATTGACATAAAGAATATTTTACTTTCTTATCTGTTGTGATAGAATTTTATTTTAATTGAATAGAGGACATATACTAGATTTATATTATGCTTTATTGTATGAAATTTTTTTTAAAAGAAATGTAAAAACTTGTAGCTTTCAAATGTTATATAAATTTTTGAATTTATTATCATGGATTTTATATTTGCATTCATAAAGGTTTTCAAACTTTAAATATAAAAAGAAGGGTTTGAAAAATTTGATTGTAGGAATTATGCTTTTTAAAGTTCACTTAATTTGGTTTGGGCTATACCAATTTAGTTTAGACTGAGTTTTTAAAAAAAATTTTATCCCTAATTGATCTCACAATTTTAAAAAATAATTTTCAAAATTTCATACCCCTCAAGTTCTTCAATTTCATATTTTGATCATGATTTTCATATATCATTTGATATTTTTACAAATTTCTTAATATCAAAATTATCATTTTTTAAATTTCTTTAAACAAATTTATCAAGCAAATGTGACAATAATAAAAAAAATTATCATTATTAAATTTTTAAAATTTTTCTATTCAATAATTGTATGAATTATTATAGTTTTAGAATTATGTCTACTACAATGATCAATATAGTTATTTTTCTTCTAAATTTTCAACATTTTTTTTAATAAACTTATTATTAATATTTGATTATTTTTCTCAAACAAATATTATATTTAATACTTTAATATAGCAAATTCGAACTATTACAAAGGTAGATATCAAGCAAAACTACTCCAAATAAAATAGGTCTAACGTAGCGACATAAAATGCAGTTCAAATGATCCATTGCATTAAAAATATTAATTCTAAAACTATAACAAATGATCTTCACAAATTAAAAATAGAATTAATATACTATAAAAATCCTCAAATCTATTTCAAGTTATTACGCATTGGTCTTATATGGAACCAGATAATCTCTAAGGTTACCATACAACTCTATTTGCTTAAATTAGCACGATCATCATCAATACTTCAATACTTGTAGGAGTTTTTAGTTATTGATCCAATATCCATATCATTATAAGAAATGATGGTACTAGTTAAAGAATGAGGAAGGGAATCAAAGGAGAAAATGAGTTTTGCTGTTGCTCAAGAAAAATTTAAAATAAACATTTTGTTTTGATATTAAGAAAATAAGATAATGTGAACTATAACAATAGATTTATATTATATTATCCTCTATTATATTCCATCATTATCATTATTCTCAATTATTGCTTATCATAATCATTTTCATAATTCAATATTATTTGAAGCTTACAGTCAATTTTTTGGCTATAAATTTGATACATTACATTATGGGTACAAATTATTCTTCTTCTAAGAACATTTATGAGAATTCTTTTTAAAAATAAATTAACAACTATTGTAGTTAAATTAATTTAACAACTATAATATTCATGTAGTTAAAGTAAATAAAATTATTTTTAAAATGCTATATATTTTTTTTTGGAAGTCGTGAAATTCCATGAAAATTCCACGTGATAGAGATGTTCCTCAGTTAAGGCCTCCCCTGAATGAAGGAGAAGCTGACAGCTTTCTTATACAAACAAATTTCTAAAAGAAACATAATTAAAAATCATATAAAAATAATATATCATAAAAAGTTAGAGAAAAGAATGTCTCATGACTGTGACAGTGAATACACAAATTTTAAAGATAAGTTTTAATTTTATAATTCATTAATTACTTTTAAATAGAATATTAAGTTTATCAATATCTTTTATGTATAAAATATGTATTTATTATACATCATAAATTAAAAATTAAAAAATTGTAGAAATATTTTCTAATTGAAAAATACTGGCCAATTCAAATTTCAAAATTATTATAAACATATTTATTAATACACATTTACTTCTTTTGTTTAAAATATGTTTGAAATTAAAATATTCTCAAAATAATTTAATAAAAGCCTTTGATAATAATACATTTCTCATTATCTTATGAACCAGACAAAACTATTTTAAAATTACATTTATAGTTAAAATATAAAATCATATTAATTTGAATATATGTATTTTATTAAATTTGACACCCTCGATTGATAGACGACGACACGTGAAAATCACTGACGCAAGCTTCTTCCTAATGATATAATGCACAAATATTTTCTACTTATTTATTTATTTATTTATTTATTTCTGAAACAGCTAAGAGCTTCATTATTGTACTTTCCTTATTTTTTTATGGAAGGAATCCACCCAACTTTGTCCCGCTCCTGTTCGTGGCTAGCAATGCACGAGCGATGGAGATCGAATCGGGTTGCGTCCTCGTGACAAACAGCATTATTGTCCTTTTTTTTATGAAAAAATAGAAACTTTGGCCCTCGGTAGAATAGTTACCGTTAGCTTCCAATCAATTAGGGTGCATTTCTTTTAGCGGAAACAAAATGATGAAAAAGAATATTTGTACACCAAAAGTAACATTGTCCATTACTTAAATAAAAATTTAATAAACACAAATATGTTACGTTATTTATTAACTTACTAATGCCTAATACATAGAACACGTTTTGTTTCTGTTCCTTGAGGAAACATTTATCTGATTACAAGTGCCAGAGTAATGCAGCATTATTATTCTTGAGATGACCTAAGAAGCCTAATGCACATGAAACAGAGGTAAATTGCTATGAGCCCACCACCGAGTACGCCATCTGGCTTCATCCCTCTCTTGAGTAGCATCAACAGGGCCCACAGCAACCCTCCCGCCATAAACCCCAGCATCTCTAGCACGCTGGTGTCCACCACTACAGCCGCCGGCGACGGCCTAGATTTCCACGCCAACAGGACCATTGGAAGACCAAGGCCCATCAGAGTATTAAACGTCGGCCCAGCGTAGCATCCTGATAACACCACCTGCGCCCCGTCCGGACCGCCTCTCACCACGGCCACAGCTGCAATCAGGTCTCCAAGAGAGTCTCCCCAGGCGAGGACCGTCAGCCCGAGCAAGGCCGGGCTGATACCTAAAATGGTCCCGAGGGACACCACAAGCGAGACGAGCTCCGCTGCCGTGGCATAGGTCCACGTCACGCTCATTAGAAAACCTCCGGCGAGCCAAACCAGTCGGAACCTCGTCGGAGGCCTGTCCGTTTCTGTCGAGAAGAAGGCGACACAGCCTATTAAGAGCCCAACTAGAGCACCAATTAGGCCGGCCTTTAGAGAACGACCCCACAGAGTGGCTAAGAGAACGGGCGAGAACGTTGCCGATGCAACCGCGAAGGGCTTCGACCAACGCGCTTCAGAAACTTCGGGGATGGTGAGCCTTCTTGGTAGAGAAAGCGGGAGCTCGAGAAGACGGAGAAGTCTTCTGCAGAAAAGCTTTACTTGACAGCAGTTTTTCGGTTGTTTCGAATTACTCAGAAGAGGAATCCCCTGTTCTGCATTCTTCTCCTCAGAAAGTGTCATCGTGACTGTCTCCTCGGCCTCCTCCTCCGGCTTTGTGTTCACAGAAAAATTTCAGACAAACTAAGGTAAAGCTGCGGTGTTTAAGAAACTTGATTGATGTCGAGCTTACTTTTTTCCCAATTCTATAGAGAAGACTGGTGATGTAGACCAAGAAGATATAGATCAAGTAGAGCAGGGCAAAGCCCACCGCAACAGGCACGGTGACCGTCCCGGAGAGCAAGATGGCCGTCAATGCCAAGAGGACGACAAGCAAGAAGCAGGAATCTCTGACGAAGCTGAGCTTGTCGACGGCGACTTGTCGACTGGAGACAAAAATGCTAACGACGCCGACGACGATGGTTGAGACAAACAGGGCACCTCCAAGGACGCTGTTGAGCCCGACGTCAACCGTGTTGGAGGCTTCGAACGACGCGATACTCGAGAAGACGTCGGGAGCTCCGTTGCCGAGGGAGAGAAGGGTGGTGCCGGCGATGGCCGGCGAGAGCTTGAGATCTCTCGACAGGCCTTCCAAGGTGGAGCAGAAACAAGTGGCCGCGGTAGTGCCGAGGATATGGAAAAGCAGGACGAGGCAGAGGAAGAGGACGCTGAGGCCGAGGACTTGATAGTTACCGGAGATGCAGTAGAAGAAGTGGAGATAGTTCATGTATCCCTGCGGATTGCATTGGCCGGAGGAAGACAGGAATTTGCACTTGGCTTCTATTGTTTCCAGCTGCCGGAGATCACAGGGCTTCTCCTCCTCGCTAGCGATGTGATGGACAAAATTATTGGCAGTGAAGGGATTTGTCCTTGGTTGAGGACGAAGTGGAGTAAATGCAAAGAGCAGGACGAGGAGGGTTATGAGGAAGGAGAGGTGTAGCAGCAGAGCTTTCGTTAGAGAAGCAGGGGTGGTGTTTGCCATGGAACAGAGTTAGCTCAAAGAGATTATGCTTTTGAAGAGTATTTATATATCGGAATTTAATCCAAATAAAAAATGATAATTTGGATGCAGTTGTTTATTTACAAAAAAAGACCATTTAATTAAACAATTGAAATAAAAATAAGGTTTAATTATCGCTTTTGCTTCTTCTCGGCATTCCACGTAGCTGGAAATGGATATGGTCGGCAGGAATTTAGGAATGTATTTGTCAAGCAAGTTACCATACTATTTGTTTTTTTTTTTTTTTTTGCTAGAAAAAACATTGTAACAACCTATAGGATTAAAATGTTAATATAAATAATCATTTTTGAAAAATTACATAATTTCATAGCCCTTGCTTTAATTAACAACTAATATATAAATAATTTATTTTAGGTTCAAAATATTTCATGTTAATAACTTTTTGAAATTTTTTGTTTTGATTTATCCATGTCAAACATCATGTGTTAGACAAATAAGCATTAACAATTCTACAATATGATAAACAAAAAATTATTCATATAATTCTTTTAAATAATCTTTTTAAGTTAAATACAATTTATTCCAATCTCTTTTGGTTAGCTCCTCATGCGTTAGAACAAAATGTTTCTTTTTCTTGTTTCAAACCCTTTTTTCTCCCCCATCTTTCTCTTATTGATGCCTTGTTTAGAACAAGTGCATGATCCTCGTTATATGGCATTTCTCGAAACAAAGTGTAGTAGGCACTCTTAATGCTAATCATGGTCAACTGTGCAAGTCAACAAATCATTGTTTGTATTCATCAATTTTTACTAAGCCCAATTATGATTCTCTCTAAATACTTGACATTAATCAATGGTATATATCTTTTTCTTTGAATTTAACATTATTTATTAAAGTTCTTTTATTTATTTCAACGAGTCGCCTGTTGCTTTAAAGAGTATACTAGATCTAAAAATTTGCATAGACAAACCAGTTCTTGCGATAAAAAGCTCAACTATAAGATGAAACCCTTTATCACCTTTTATATGCAAAAAGATGTTTCCAATTACTTAGTATACTTTAGTTTTTAATACACACATACTCATTTATGACACTTTACTTTAAACCCTCTTTGAGAGTGTTTCTTAACTAGATGAAGGTCACCTTTGTGCTAACCCATGGTAGTAGAACATTTTCCTTTTTGTCACAAAAAAATGTCATTATTTTTCTCGATTTTAATTTTTTGTTTCTTCAAACATGAGTGCTTCTTTTATTTATTTTTTTCTCTTTCTTGAGGAGATTCTTTTTACTCATCTTTCTTAAACTTGTTGTTATGTTTCTCTTCCTTCTTTCATAAGTCTTGCAGATCACGTTCATTCTTCAGCTATCCACAAAAATTGTCACTTTGTGTGGCAAAGACTATCAATGCTTCAACAACATCCAAAATAAACATATTTAAAAAATGACAAGTTATTAAAAAATTCTTGTTATCTCTTATATTCAAATGCATTACTTTTATGCAGTGTAAACGTTTGTGACAAATGCAAGTCAATAAAAAGAAAATTCCTTAAAGGGGTCAAAATCATTTTATTTTTTACTAAAATATTTTTTCACACATACAAAAACAATCGAGCAGAACTCAAACATAAATTATTTAATTTTGCATGGTGAAAGGTCTTGATAATGAACTATTCAATTTGAGGGCAGATGAATCCTCTAATTAGATTACAAAAAAAATCTAGTATCTGAAAATAATTTATCAAATCTCTCTCTTATTTCCACCAAATCATCATTTTTACTAGTTATTTTTTATTAAAAATCTAATTTTTCTTATCTAATACTGTTATAAATTACCATACAATTAATTCTTCTCGAATTAATCTTACTACTTTCTTCTATTAATTTTTCATCTTACATAATCTTCTCACTTAGAGAAAATATGATTTTATAAATAACAAAAAATATCTTAAGATAAATATAATTTTAAAATGTAATTAATTCATCGTGATTTTGTCTTTTTCCTTATTCTTTTACATCCAACTTTATCAATCATCAAAACCGGATTATCCATAAATCTTTAGAAGCAAGCAATATTATTCAACAAAAAGATTCCAATAATGAATAAAATAAGATAGCAATTGACAAGACAACAATAATAGACTTTTTTCAAGATAATCATCAACTTTTAATAAAATGAATCCCACGTTTAATAAAAGGCTACACTCTCTAATAATAAACCTTATTGACCCTTTAAACATGTAATAACAATCCTCATAAATTTTTAAGTTTTCTTTTTCCAAATAACTTTATTTGTATCTAATTTTCTATGATTGCTAACCCTATAAAAAAATAAATTTTAAATTTTAAAAATATTATAATTCAAATTCTAAATTTAAACTTAAATTTATTTGAATATTTTTTTTTGTTTATTTAAATTCATTTAAAGTCATTTGTTCAGATTTTGTTTAAATTATTAAGATTAACATGAAGTTATTGATGTTTCAATTTGAATGTTATAATCTTGTAAATAAATAAAATATTTTATAAAAAATAAAATTACTAGTAATAGATGAATTTTTTTATTAATAACATATATGTTTTTTTATCTCTCCATAGTTCAACTTTCCCTTTTCTCTTTAACCCTTGGTAAACATTGATTTTCTTTTTTTTTAACCATTGTTAAAAGTTGGCTTTTCACTTATTTTTCTCTATTTTTGTATTTTTTTCATTTTTCCCCCACTTTTTTTATAAGCCTTCTCTATTGCTATTGTACTCCATCTTCTTCATATCATAGCCAAATGCATATGCCATTAATTTGTAACCAAAGCCAAACTTTCTCTTCTCCTTTTAGTTATTCGTATAAATCAATTTTTTTTCTCTCTTTAACCATTATTAGGAGGTCAGTTTTGCACTTCTCCCAATCCTTCTATACTTTTGGCCTTTTTCTCTATAAGCCTTTTCATGGTATTACACTACATCTTCTTAAAATCATAGATAGATGTATATGCCATCGATTTGCAATCAAAGACATACTAATTCCCTACTAATTTGATATCAAATTGCTATCACCATGTTCTACTCAAGACAACAATCCTCAAATCTCTTCTTTTGAAAAAAAAAACTTAATGACAATTATTTTTTAGAGAAGAGTAATACAAAACTATAATAATGTTTTTGTTTTCAAAAATAAAAAAATTGATAACTTTTAAATTTTAAATTTTAAATTTACTTGTATAATTTTTATTCTACTTTTTATTTAATTTTAGTGTTTAAATTATAAAAATCTAATTTTAAATTTCTTTTAGTTAGTTATTTATTGGGATTAAATTTCAAGAATAACATAGATTTGTTAACTTTTGAATTTGACCTTTATGAATCATAATACTTTTCATAAAAGACTTTTCACACACACACACATACATACTCATAGAGAGATAGATAGAGAAAGAAATTAATATGTGAGTTATGAATTATGTTATGTAGAGACATGTGGCAATAAATTTTGTATCATCTATATTTTAATACTATAGATGTCATTTATATTTGGACATTTTTAGTGGATTGCACATTATATATAAATATATATATATATGTAACATCTTAGAATTTTGTTAGATATAATATATTATAAATCATGAGGATAATTTAATATAATGATATATGTGAGTATATATTAAAATGATGTTGATTTTTTAAAATATAATATTTATTTATTAAAATATTGTTATATTAGTTTTATCTTAAGAAGTATATCATATGATTAAATAAAGCCAAACTTTTACTTGAGTGCACCATTAAAATGAGTTTATTAGGAGAAATCATAAGATAATGAGTTTGTAACTTTTGAAGATTTAATGAACAAATTATGAATTTAAAAAAGACACAAATATAATTTTTTCAAAGATTGATGATATCTTAGTAATTTTGTAACTTGAAATAGACTCACAATGATAATATCAATGAGGAGATCTATTAGGATTAAGGAGGTAATGATAGGCTATAAAAGGTAAGTATGAAAAGATGAAAAAAAAAGTAAGAAAGAAGAAAATAGAAATAAAAATAAGAATAGAGGAGAAATAAAGATGTTGTGGAACAATTGGAAGCTTAAGGATATGTGAGCATAACTACTATTAGAAGCCAAGAAGAAGGCATTATAGGAAATAAAAAAAAGTAAGTTGGTTGAAAAAGTAACTAGAATTTAGTCATTTTCATAAATTTAGTAAACTTTATGTTAGAATAGGTAAGATTTTAGTCATTATACAAAGTAAAAATATACTTTTAAGGATTGGAATGAGTTTGGATTTGATCAGAGTAAATACTATGTTGATTTCATGTAGTTTCTTTAAAAGTAGAACTATACATTAAATCAATGTATGATACATTTATTTTTAAGTCAATTCAATAAGCAAGTATGCATAAAGTTTGTTGAGCCAATGTATAATATCTTAAATTATGTTTATTGTATGTTAGCACCAACATACAATACGTCACCTATGTTGGCCTCATAAGTAATACTCTAAATTGTTTTGATGATAAAGACCCAATTAAGTAGTTTATTAATTAATCATCTATTTTGGATTGTAGATAAAATAATTTATCAATGATGGTAAATGAGCAATTCCATTTGAGATCATTGGCAACTAACTAGAAATGGAATTTATAAGACAAGTTGAAGAATAAAGGATTTAGGAAAACTCAAATGCTTAAATGGTTTGAGTGAGAGTTTCCTTTATTTATAAATTGAAGCAACCTGTGGCTCAATTACATTGCATAAAGTTTATGCATGATTTCTAAATTAAATTTATGCGTAGTATTATTAATTCACATAACAGAACATTAAATGCATAGGAATACCAAATAAATTATACTTATGTTAAAATTCTTTCATTCAATATGAAAAGGAGCTTCGATGAGCTTGTTTTATTTTTTAAAATTTTTAATTTGAAAGAAACAACTTTGAAAAGGAAGACTATTGTATAGTATGATATTATTAGATGGAGAATATAATTAATTCATTGAGTGGATTTAAAAAAGAAGAATTGTAACTATTATACAATATATGTTT
The DNA here is from genome assembly GCA_023846275.1 of Vanilla planifolia. Classification (NCBI taxonomy): domain Eukaryota; kingdom Viridiplantae; phylum Streptophyta; class Magnoliopsida; order Asparagales; family Orchidaceae; genus Vanilla; species Vanilla planifolia. The sequence continues at coordinate 7,624,346 of CM043870.1, forward strand.
TATCATACTATATGATTAGTCTAATTATCAACCCCTCAAGTCAATAGAAAAATCTCAAAAAAATTATATGGTATACAAATAATCAAAATTATAATACGATCAGTTTATTCTAATTAACTTGAGAAAAATCAAGAAAATTAGATGACACAATAATAATATTTTGTATCGATTGGAACACATAAATTGTGAATATTAGATTGCAAGATCACCATGTCATAATATACACTCTAGCTTATTTCTAAAAACCATGATCGTTTGATAATGGAAAAATCATTAAATTAGAGCCATTAGGAGGTGTTAGTTGACAATTAAAGATCATAAGTAGTCAAAAATTTAAAATGCACATCCCAATGTTTTAAAAATAGTGAAAATAAGATATAAAAAGTCTACATACTTAAGAAAGAGATATAAAACTAGCAATGCTATTATCTTGAAGTTTTTCTTAAGAGTTGTTGATTTTATTAGTGGAAAGAAGACAATAAAGCATATCTTTGTAATCTTTTTGTTATCTTCTCTTACAAAGATTAAAGTTATTTCTTATGCAACTCATTGCATTTATTACTTGAGCCATAATTATTAAATATTGGATTGGTTTTATCTAGAATTTGGGAGAGCTTTTGTATTTGAGAGTACTTGTTTTGTGTTTGCTTTTTCTTAGCATAGCTTTAAGTGATAAAGTGTAGAATGTTTTGCCCAATCCCTATGTCATAAGTGTAGGGAGTTTTGGTTAGTGGATGATCCATGAAAAATCACAATTATAAAGGTCTTCTCTACTTGATTGCTATGAAGGAGTGATTTAAATAATTGTGCTTAAATGTCATACCACCTAAAACTATTTGTCTTTTAGGTTGGTTCTATTCTCTTCATTTTGCTTGAATTGCTTGCAAAAAAATCAGATTTATTATTGGATTTGTTGGGTAAAAGTAAGTTGGTTCTAGACATTGAAAAAGATTTTATAAAAAAGTAGTAAAAACTTACTTTTTAGTTTTCACTTTTTAACACTAATTCAACCCTTCTTACTGTGCTTTGGAGCAACAACCTAGAAGTCAATACGAGCAAACGAATATATGATTTATCATTAAAGCATTTAATATAATTGAATGTACCATACAATGGTGTCATCATATGATAAGTTAGGTGAGAAAGCAATAAATGTATAGGACTGCCAAATTAGAATGCTTGGAATGTACAATATAATGCACATAATGTACAATAACATATTAAGAAATTATACATAACATACGACAAAATAAGAGCAATGAATGGTATGATAGATGCATGACTAGAAAGGATGGATTACATAGTGCTAATCATACATAATGATTAAAAAGTTATATAATATGATGGTTTTTAAGTAGAAGCAAAAATAGAGAGCATGTTTTAGGATATATAATCCTAAAGAACCTAGCTAAATACTCTTGCTTTTTTATAAAAATTATAGAAACTTATTTTCAACAAAAAGGATCACCACCCATAAAAACTTAAAATAAGTTTAAGAGAATCTTGAGAGACAAATGCATACCTTTTTCCTACAAGAATCAGTTAACTTGACCAATGATAATGCTTAACTCAATGAGGAAAGTTAGTTATCAAGTATAGTGCTTGTTTTAATTAGTACATTTACAATGTAGTGTCAATGAAGCCCTTCGGTAACCCTCTCCCTCTTTCAAGTTGGGCATAAAGAATATGTATAGATAGAGCTTTTCAAGCATAACATTCACATCTTGAAAGATTCCTATAAGATTGCTAATGAGTTTAAGTGTCTCTAATAGCTTTATCCCATCAATCTCAGACCATCCACAAGCCACCCACTAACACTTCCCTCTCCAAGCCAAATCCCTAAATTCGTTATAAAACTCAATCAACCTATTAATCAACCACCTAAAGCAACTTGTTTTTTATGCAAAGGGTGAGGTTCTATGGCAACCTAACGCTCAACAAGATAAATTTTTATGCAAAGGTTGAGGTCCTATTACAGCCTAATGCCCTACATGACAAATAAGCTTATATCAAAGAAGAGAAGTGAGAAATTTAACATTGAGGAAGAAGAAGAGTCTGAAGAATATGTTGCTTATTCGAACCAACCCAATGAATACTCTTAAGGAAAAAAGAAGAGAAATCAAATGAATTGCTATAGCTAGTTTCATTCAACCATCTAAAACTCCATATGATACCTCAATACCTTAAGCAAACAAGTATTCTAGAGATAAACAAGAGATGCTTGTGAAAGTTGGTGATAGCTTGAGGCAAGCTACCAAAAGGATGAAGAAATATATGGATCAAGGATGCAGGTGGGTGGAGCTCAATACAAGAGACAAAGTACTATTGAAGTTAGCTCCATAGATTTGGAGAAAAATTAATAGTTATTATATGCAATGTGGGCTTATTTCAAAGTAAGATAGACCATTTAAAGTGGTTCAAAAGATTAGTAATGGTTCCAACTAGTTGATTTTGTTGAAAAGACTTAAGGTTTGCCCAAGCTTTCATGGAGTTTTTTAAATAAATATCATGAATATAAGGTAAAACCATTAAGGAGAAAGACCAAGCATGCTTCAATTATTGTGTGATAATAAATTAATTTGGATGTAAACAAGATCCTAAATCATTGGACCTTTGAATAGAGTAATAAACCCACAATGTAATATATCGATAACCGTACCTTAATTATGACTCCTTAACTCAACATTTTATGTATGATATGCAAGTAATTCAAATTCAAAACTTAAACATAAAGTTTAATTGGTTACTAAAAAAGCTTTCCAGGAAGACGGTAATTGAATCTCAATTTTGGTCATGTTGTGAAGATCTTATTACACAAAATTCACAAATATGTTGTTTGCATTTTTTGGATTCCATTTAGAGTTTTAATAAAATTTTGAAAGGTAAAAAAATAATAATAATATAAACTAATATGGTGGATAAATAAATGAGTATGTTGGCTGACTTTTTCTCTCATATTAAATAAAAAGATAAGCTCCCTCCTATTCTCAAAGATAATTTGAGTGTTTAGAAATCAAGAAAGAAAGCACGAAGGAGGGAGAAGAGGAGCTCAGAAGGTGAAGGAAATCACTTCAGCTTTTAGATCTCGAGCTCTTACCTTGTTGTGGTGAGATCAAAAAGGAAGAAGAGAAGCTTTAAAGAAAGAGCAAGCTTTAATCCCAATTTGTAAAAATGATATTTCAAGGTAAGATATCATAGAAGTTTTTCTCCTTAAAGATTATATTCATCATTTGGATGAGTATAAAAATGGATTTTGAAAAGATTGGATTGTGACCATAAGAAGTGAGACTCTTATTTTTCTAATTATGAGTATTTTATCAGATGGTTGTTCAGATCACCTATTATAAGCCAATAGTAGAAGCCAACAAGAGGTGTCTCTAGTAGGCAACCATGTTCAATGCAATGATCATATTTCAATGACTCCAATATCATACAATATGATGGAAGAAAATAATGAAATAAATAGGTCATATTTGTACAATACTCATACTATATCGTACAATGGAAGAAAATATAACACAAGAGTATCTACAAAATACATTGCACTGTTACAACTATGTTGTCAAATGAGTACGATTGGGGTTGGTTGCTATATAAATATATTGCCCATCTTACAATTATAAAATTTATAGCAAACTAGTACAGTCTAGGAATGACACTAAGTATTAAATATCTTATAATACAAGTATAAAACATGGATTGCCTTGTACAACATAAATCCTAACAATTTAATAAAGATCGATTTTATAACTTTTTATGTCATACATGAATCATATAGTACGATATTAAATATCAGATCATATGATATAAAATCAAAAGTATAACTAATACATAAATTATGCAATATAATAGGATTCATTGTACTATATGATATGCTGACAATAATGAAAAAGAGGATAATTTGTTAAGCATAGCTTTAAAAGAATCTTTTTATAACAAAAATTACATTGTTATTAATAAATATTTATGCAAATTATTATAAAGAATAAAGATTACTGATAAAAGAAAAGAAAAAATAATTAAAGAGTATTCTTAAAACTACTAAATAGGCAAACTAAATTAATTATGATGTAAGTAGTTGTTAAATATTTCTTGATATTATTATAAATTTTTGATGATATAAACATTGCATGGTATAACATTATTTTGCATGTCTTGTTTTAATTATAGTTGTTTATGATTTTTGGTATGTGTGTGTGTGAGGAGTTGAGGAGTATGGCTACACATGTATAACTATATGAGTATTATAATATTATAAATTAAACTATATAATATAAAAAATAAAATAAAAAAGAAAAAAAGAAAGAAAATATGTTAATATACCCTAAGAAAAAGGATGATCCTACTAAGCAGCAACATAACTGATGTGATATATGTCACCTCTAATGTTGTGGTGCTCAAAGATAAAGCCATGGTATGTAAAGGCCTCAACTTAGTAATAATAATTTGCTTCACTCCTTATTGTCAGGGGTAGTTAGACATGAGACTTTGACATTTTGAGAGTATTTTTATGATACAAATTATATTATTATTGATAAATATTCATGTGAATTATATAAAGAATAAAGAGGAACGATAAAAGGAAAGGAAAAAGTAATTGAAGAGACTTCTCCAAGCTAATAAATAGGAAAACTAAATTAACTATAATGTAAGTTGGTTGTGAAACATTCTTTGATATTATTATGAAATTCTTAATGATGTGAGCATTATATGGTATAACATGATTTTACATATGTTTTAATCTAATTATAACAATATAATTTTTAGTATGTGTGTGTATATAGCTACACTTATATAGTTGTATGAGTATTACAATATTATGAATTAAAATATATGATAAAATAAAAGAAAATAAAATAAAAAAGAAAGAAAATAGACTAATATAGCCTAAAGAAAAGCATGACCCCATCGAGCAGCAACCTAACCAATGTGATATATGCCATTCCTAATGTTTTGATACTCAAAGATAAAGTCTTAACATGTAAAGGCCTTAACATAGTGATGATAATATGCCTCACTCTTAGTTATCATGGGTACTCAAAGATGAGACTCAAGTATTCTGAGTGTCTTATACCTCATTAGCATAACCTATTGACATTAAGGGATGAGACTCAGTGATGATGAGATACTTCACTCTTAGGTATTATAGATATTTAAAGATAAGACTCTAACATTCCAAGTATCTTGTACCCCACCAGCATATGATGTTGGCATTAAAAAAAGAGACTTAGTGATGATGAGATATTTCACTTGATATCATGATACTCAAAGATGGGAACACGACATTTCAAAGCATCTAGATTTGTGATGATGAGATATGATAAGTAATGTAACTAGACAAAGCTAGTCTTCTCTAGTGAAAATCTTGTCATCGAGTTTAATTTAGATGTTAAATTACAAAAAAATTTCCTAAGAAGAATTTGAAAATTGATTTATACTATCATTACTAAGAAAAACATGAGAGAATAATTGACAATGTTAGATCAAGGAAATATATCAATTATTCACTATTAAAGGAGATTCTCCTCCCTGGCTCGTTATGCCCCATAACTAGTTAGCTCAAAAGACTACAAATGCTTTGTCTTTTATCATGGCTTAAAGGAATCAATCAAGGCTATTTTGATTCCTTAAAAACTATAAACTTCAATAAACTAGTAGAGCATGCTAGATTAATAGAGCAAGAATTGAAAATATTTGAAGCTTATAAGACAGGGCAACAGGGAAGAAGAAAAGGATAGCTAACCCACAAAAAAATCAAAAATTCTTTAAAAAGATGTTCCAAAAGGTTAGAGTAAGTAGATGAGAGGTTTAGAGGGGGCATTCTAACCAAAAAGATTTAGGTGTTAGAACCAATCAGATGGACATAAGATAAAGTGAAAGAATATTTTCATGTTTGGTGAATCAAAAATTGCATCATGGAGTCTATTGGTTCAATATCGATAACTAGCCTAGAGGCTTCACTTATGGAGAGCTAGGCCATATAACTAGAGGTTATCCATAAGCAAGGCAAGAGTTCACTTCTTCTCCACTGATTAATGGTTGCATTATTGGTAGAGGAGGCAATGATAAAAGTAAATGTAATACTTTAGCTACCACCTTAGGAAGTATGGGTTAAGGGCAGTCAATAAGATGTGGTGATCAACCTAGAGTTTATGTTATTACATAACAAAATGCCTTAAATTCTACATATATGATTGTAGGTACACTTTTAGTTTAATAGTTACCTACTTATGTTTTATTTAATAATAGTGCCTTGCATTCATTTATAACATATCACTTATCTAATATATTACTTATTGATTTATACTAAATAAACAATCTGTTATCTGTTTTACCTAATGGGAATACATTTCTAGTAATTACTTATGTTTAGGGAGTGATAAAAATATGTGAAAAGAAATTTCTTATTAAACTAATTATTGTGTTGCTGTCTAAATGTGATATTATTCTGGGCTTGGATTAGTTATCAAAATATCATGTCATTATTAGTTATGTTAAAAAAAATTAATTTGTTTAATAATGATGAGATACATCACTCTTGAATTTTGTTGGTACTTAAAGATAAGACTCCATTATTTCGAGTGTCTCATACTATATTAGCATAAGATGTAGGTGTTAAAAGATAAAACTTAGTGATAATGAGATACTTTACTCCCAAGCATTGTGGGTTCTAAAAAATAAAAGGGACTTTGGCATTGCTAGCACCTAGTATCTCATCAACATAGGTTGTTGGCATTAGAGGACGAGACTTAGTGATTATAAGATATTTCACTCCTTAATATCATGGTACTCAGAAATAGGAGTCATGACATTGGAGAGTGCTAAGGCTTATGACAATAAAAAATGATATGAGATCCCCAAATTCTTAGATAAAGGTCATGAAAAATTTTGGGCCCGAAAGAAGAGCAAGCATGTGAAAAGAAAACAATTGGAAAAGTAAAAAATGAAAAAAAGAGTATGACAAAAAGTGCTATTTACTTATAATGAGCTAGATTTATACATGTAAATGGACATATACTAATTGCTATAATATTTTTATATAGATTGTCATACATTACTTTGATTTATTATTTTATCTTATTACTTATTTATTTTATTTATATTTTATATTTCTTTGTTGTTGTAACTAATGATTTTCTTATTAAGTATATTATACTCTTTTTTTACTTATATTACAAGACATAGTATTGATACTTACTAAGCTGAGGGTCTTTAGATAATATTTTAAAACCTAAGGCTTGAGAGACTAATATATTAGTGAGTGTGAGAGTTGTTGTATGCATATGAGTATAGCTATTTTTTATTTTGGATTTTTGTATCAATATTAGTTTCAAACTTTTATGTTATATAATGGTTGTTAATTTATATGCATTACTATTTATATTAGAATGTTTAGATTATTATGTATTTTTTATATCACTGTCACTTATTTTAATAATATGTCATCTCTTTTTATATTATAAACTATGTTTTAACCCAATAGATTTGTGTTATAGATATATTTTATCGAGTTATGTGGATTGATGTTGGGTCAGGCATGTCACATAGGACCAAGTTTCTTATTTAAAAAAAAAGAAAAATCGGGAGCTTAACATTGTGGGAGAATGACACTACTTCATGACAATTTAAAGCTAGATTGTGGAGTACTTTTCAACAAGAAAGCTAGGTTCTTCTAGTAGTTACATTCTTAGCTTTAGCGAGTTACCACAAAGATCGTACAATACATTTGAGGTCAAGTAAATTTGGGAACTCAATAATTGAACAAGTTACTAAAACTACTTACTAAATTTGATTGTTTTTTTTTTTTTATAGTTTATAAATAGGTGTTAAATGGATTCTTAAATATCATTATTGTATTTTTGTTATTTATTTGTTTTGTATTTTGCATAGAAAGAGGATTGTTATTAATGCTTGACATAATGACAAAGCCTCTTCGGCACTCAGCAAACCAGTCTCTTGCGGGGGTATGGCGGCGGCAAACTCTTTGACAGCTTTAAAAGCCTCGTTGGTTCGAAAAGGTCCGAAGTGTGCGGCAAATAATGCCGCCGCTCTTCGTCCCACTTCTCCGCCCATAGCTAAGCTGAAGATATATATTGTGTGGAGAGCTTGGCGAGGAGGATGAAGAAAGGTGTGGATGTAATTGATGGGTCGAGGGATTTCTCCATCGTGTGCCCGAAACGCTTCCTCCGGAAGTGTTGGAAATGATGGAGGCGCCTCCCAGGGATGGGGCCATTCCGGTGATAACTGCGGCGGAGATCGCAGAGGCCGATGGGATTCTGTTAGGGTTTCTGACTAGGTTCTCGAGCATGGCGGCCCAAATGAAAACATTTTTTTTTTGTACCACGAGTCGGCTTCGGATGAAGCAGAAGTTAGCGGGGAAGCCCGCGGGGTTCTTCGTGAGCATGGCGACGCAGGGCGGAGGGAAGGAGACCACTGCGTGAGTTTTTCTGCAAATTTGATCTGTTTCATCTATCAGTCATCCAAAGTTTGTTTCTCTGCGCTTTCTTCAGCATTTGCGCATTCATTCATCTTGTTTTATTTTTTATTTTTTTATTTATTTTTTTGTGAGTTGGAACAAATCTTCCCACAGTTTTCAATGCTCCAAATTCTGCATCTATGGAGGAATAATGTGTAGGTTGTTGCGAACAGATTTGATTAATATCAGAGGGAGTTCGCATCGACTGGTGGATTGAAGTCAGTTTGGGACGGAGCATATAGAACTACAGAAAGACAATGAAATTGTAGTTATTGTAGATATGTAGTGGAACATAGGGTTTGCATTTGTTTAGCACAACTATTGTTATTAGGGATTAAGGTTATTGAAAAGCTACTTGTTTCATAATCTACTTTTGAAAAACATTTATTGGATTGATTTATTGTGTGATCAAATTGTCATTTGACTTTTTAGATAGGAAATAAAGTTTCTTTATATAGAAAATAAAGTGATGACTTTGTCGCAAAAGACACTCATGTGCTGAAGTAGCAACAAGATTAGATGTGATAATTGGTAAAGTAATAAATTTTAGAGGTCAAGAATAAAAGAAGAACATAAGGATTTAGATGATTTAATTATAAACTAGGCTTATGTTTATAAGATATGATGATGGTATTCAATTAATCAAAAAGTCATGATAATTGTATGCAAAGTAGAGAACAATGAATCCCTTAAAGACATTCAAATATTTACAACAAAATGTCTTTTAAATTTCTATCTACTCGAACATGTTCATTAAAAAATGAAAAATTACATTGATAATGAGCTATGGATATTGGTTTCTATATCAAATAAAAGGAATACCATCATGCAACGATGATGATATCAAGATGAAGCCTTGAATGCCAAGATGATGACTCTCAAGTCATTAGTGAAATTGGTGAAAAAAAAAGATCTTTTCAAATAGATGGAAAGTCATAACTCGTATTATGTCTATTTTTAATGATTATTATTTATAGATGTAAAAACTATAAATAGTTTAGAGATATATCTTATGAAAGATATATTAAATTAAAATATTTTTTATTTTATTTTATTTTATAATAGTATAATTCAATCAATGGTGATAGAACTCATGTGTTTTAGGAAAAACACATTTTCCAAAATCGCTTGCCAAATGAATTTCATTTGGAAATGGAATGCTAAGTTCAACCTAAGATGATTTGGCTATACTTCAAAGAGATAAATGATGAAACAATAAGGAGATAATATAAATTGAATATTCATAGAATGGTGATTGAAAGGGGAAGATTGGTGAAAGTATTCCCTTAATGCATTTTGAAAACACTTAGGTAAGAACCCAAACTAAATTTGCTTTTCTTTTCTAATGTGCTATTTGCATTTAACACCAATCTGAATTGCTCTTTTTTTCATTATAAGCACAATCCCTTGTGTTGTCCCAAGCATGTTTCGTTTTCAGAACATCAAAGAAATTTGGTACTTGCATTAAAAGAAAAACCCTTTTAGATCCCTTTGTTGATTTTATAAAAGCTGTGCTAACTTGTATTCATTTTATGTCATAATTCTTCAATGCCTTTTCTGCCAGTTTCCATCACATTACAATTATGCATTTGTTTTTCAAGCAATTTTGAGAAAATTTAATAATCTTCCAAGCTAGACTGGTTCATATGATGTTGGACTGTTCAATAAGATTAAGTCATTAAAACTTGTGTCTTATGGAGTTGTAGCATAGAAAAAAAAGGTGTTTCAAGGTCTATGGTCATCAATAAACCACCTTATGATGCAATAGAAAAGTTTGGGAAAATGTACTGCATGTCTGTTGTACTTACAATGGACCCACTGTGCTTTATGGTTGAAACATTTGTAAATTCTAAAGAGAGATGCTGTTCCCTTTTTCATTTTATTTATTTTCTTCTATAGAACTTGATTTTTTTGTGTCAATGAACTAGATTGTAAATTTTATTTTGTAATGGTGATTTGAATTGTTTTGCAGCTAAGTTAATTTTGTCATATACTTGATGTTTAATATTTGTTGTAACTTTAATCTTGATAAGAAACTTAATTTCATGGTATTATTTAATTATTAATCAATCGTTTAGTTTTGTGTTAAGTTGGATAATTTGAGCTACCTCAATAAACATATTTTATACATAACTCAACTTTAATCCACTCTTATTTTAATATAACACTCTTATTTTAATATCTTATTGGGGAGGTTAGGTTAGGTTTCTTGTTCATTTAACCCAATCTCCTTAACTTCAAACTAATCAAGATAATTATTTTATTGTTAATTAGGTTTTTTATTTGAACTTCAATGTCATTGTTATAATGAGTTTATAATTTTTTTCTTGGATTAAACAATAATAATTTTTTAAAGATTGAATTTTGGAGATTTACAAGTTTGAGGAAGAGAGATTGTCAAAGAGCTTAAACCTATGAAGTGCTTTTGATATAAATGAATATATTAGGATCTATTATTTGAGCATATTTTGTTAGGAGGAAATCATAACTATGATTAATGGGTTTGAAATTGCCCATAATCAATAATCCTTCATGGTTAATGACATGAAGACCAAACTCTTCATTGATAGAAGTACATCTATGCTTTGAAAACCATCATGCCAATCATATGCTAGGTTGATTGATAACAAATCCAATCAAGATTCTATAGTTTCATCATCCTCGACACATCGACTAGATTCCTTGAAGTTAAAGTAACTTATCAGAAAGTTATCTATGTTTGTGTTATCATTTCAGATAGATTAATTATATGTTAGACAACAATTGATAAGAATATGCCTATTAGACTCACCTTATGGAATTTTGATAACAAAGGACTTTGCCTACTAAAGTGTACATATGTTGGACATGCTTGTAAATGTGGTAATATTTCTATAATTATATTTATCTTTGGGGCCGATTTGTTCAAAATGGAGGAGTTTTAAATATTTGGAAACTTCTTTTTTTTTATTATTAAAGTAATATTTATCTTCTATTTGATAAACGTAGGAAAATGCCAACACGTAAAGCCGCCAACTTTGACATCTGTCAATGGAAAGTAAAACGATGCTGTCAGTCATAAAATAATAATGACTCGATAAGGTCAAGTCCAGAAAACAAAAATATTTTAAGAACCAAATTATTTTTTATCTTTAATGGTAAGCACAACAATAAAAAAATAGAATCGAAAAAAAAAAATTGAAACCATTAAAAAAAATGGTTGGTTTTTTATTTGAAAGAATAATTAAATAAATTCAAGTATTGTTATTTTGACAATAAGAAGGACCGATATATAAATATTGCCATAAAACAAATGAATAAAAAACATTAATTTTTAAATAAAGAGCATTAGATAAATATACATTATGCTCGAATATTCAGAAACTTTTCTCGATTAGATAAAGTTTTTATAGAATTAAAAAAATTCACACGTTCAGTGCATCTATTATAGAAAGAATAACATTCTGAATAACGTCAACGGCACAATTATTTTATATGGATGAACCTCCTTGCGTTTGATCTGTAGCAGTAACATATTCATTTCAGATACATCTAATTATTTTTATATATCCTTTATTCTCACATAAAAAAATTACAAAAAAAAAAAGAGAATTAATTAAGGTCATCCCAAGATAAGACGATAAATCCAAGGGCATGAAAATTGATTTAAATGAAAGAAAACAAAACTAACTATGGACAAGATTATTGTGATCAAATAGCACAAGGGATAGGCCAGCTGATCGTAGTACAACACGATATACTCTTTGAATAAATAAAATGTTGGCTATGTTATGTACACGGAAGAGTTTGAAGGAAATGCATAAGGAAGAAGAAGAACGTAACATAAACATAAGCAGAGGTAGTGAAGAGTAGAGTAGAAAAAAAAGATAACAGGTATCAATCACATTAAAAACCTAACCTTGTATGTGTATTTACAGAGCCGTAACCAGTTTTTGTCTCAAAGGCGTGAGAGACCTCGCCAAAGGTAGAGGCACATGTGCTCGAACAAACATCCCGTTCTCCATATATTCCTTACAAGAATAAAACAGAACTTAAAGTTTGAGATAAAAGATGAAAAACAATACCAACAATGAGTCTGCTGTACTTATGATGTTTCATGACAACATTTGCTCAATCATGACTAATTAAATACAGCTTGTGAAGTCATAAAGTTCATTCCAAAAGAGGAATTGCAAAAATAACTTTGTGAAATGTTTAGTGGTGAATAGAAAAGGGTAATTTGTGTGAACTGTGTTTGTTTGGGCTTTTGGTACATTTGAATTAGAAAAAAAATCAAAGAAGGTACTTTTAATCTCAATTAGCAAACATGGAGAAAAAAAGGTATCTTTGCGTTTGAATAGAAAAAAACATGACCTTTTAGTGCTTTTGTGCTTGAAAAGGAAAAACACTGGAAAATGTTACAAGAAGTCTTCTGCCTGTATAGACCTTAAAGAGCTCCAAGATAGTTCATGAACTTCTTAGGAGCATCACCTTATGCATTCAAATAGGAGCTCTAAGTAAGTTGTCTTCATTTAATTACATACGCCCACTCAATTAGTCTATCTTAACTATAGTTCAATGGAAAAGGGCTTAGTTGGAAAGATTTTCACAAAATAATTAGTTGTACTTCACCTATTTAAGTTCATTTTAAATTTTAACAAATATCTATACAAAGACCACCAATAATAATGAGATGATTAATAATTTCTAAACATTTATATGATCATATGAGATTAAATATATGTGATAAATCCTCAAAATCTTTAAAATATATAGACTTTCTTAAATGGGAATTAAACAAATAAGAGTCTTATTAAACAACTCCATAAAATAGTATAGAATGATTGGACTCCTATACAACGGCAAGAGAGTCCTTTTGCATTTGTAGAGCAAAAGTTTGTTTAATCATACAGTAACTACAAACGTAGAGATGTGTACAGCACACTCTAAATCTAAACCCAAAGGATTTGGTCATTTAGTCCTACGGCTCCACATATTCCCTCTCCACTAGGCTTGGCCCCTTTGTCATGGATTCCTAAAAAACAGAAATTCCACCATTCCATAATAGTGCACTGACGGTGGTTTCTAAACTGGCAAAGAAGTCATCTCACCATTTTAAATTTCAAGTTATATACGCTCCAATATGTTAAATTTGATGCAGAGTCATGAAATTATCCCTTAAAAGAAATCAAATAGCTCCCAAACCTTTTGCCCCTCTTTTGCTATAAGATCACATGTATGAACCTAACATTAGGCTTCGGCCAAAATATATTCAAAAAGAAATCAACGGCCATTTCACAGATAATGATGAGCAAAAGTGTATGTTTATGGATGCAAAACAGAAATTAGAAGAGTACTTACTGTTTTCTCTACTATTCCAACTTGATGCATGGTGTTGAGAAGGTCACCCTTACCATATGGAACAAGAGCTTCAACTATTACCATTGAGTCCTGTAACAATTAGGAAGCATTAGCATGTAATAGGGGGCATACTGCAAGATAAAACTAATGAAAAATTATAAAACTTCAAGCTGGAACATGAACCTTTAATTTTGCTTGAACAGCATCACAGAATTCATCCAACCCATCACCAGTGATGGCCGATATGCACACTATACCTTTCTTTCGTGCTTCACATTTAACCTTGTGGGGATCATCAGCCTTATCAACCTTTAACAAGAGAAAGAAATAGCACAGCAAAATAGGCTACAAACAAAGTACAAACACCTTCTATATGCAGTATTGAACAAAACCCATTTCTACAAAAGGTCTTCCAAAAGCACCAGTTTCAGTGAATAGGAAAATAAATACTACAGATTACAATTGAAAAAAGTAATTATTAGTTTCAACCACAGTAGCTCAAGAAGGAAATGACTTGGAGAATTCAAGATAAATTTTACAAACCTCCATATGAGTTAGAAATTATCCCACACAAAGTTCAGGAAAGTCAAGTTAAAAGTCACGTGGACACCACAAATTAGAACGTTAAATTTGATGTGGAGAGCCTATGGCAACACAAGAAACAGCACTAAAAAAAACTTTTGCAATTATTAGGTGAAGAAAGTATTATTCAGAGTTGAAGATAAACTGACCATTTTGGTAAAACAGATGAGATCGATACACTAACACAGCAGACGATTCAGTTAGCGAGAAAGGAATATCATAAAAAGGGAAACACCACATTGCAACATGATTCATTCAAAGTTATAAAAAAGAATCACACACATTAGAATTACCAGCATTTCCTAGCACCCAAGAGATAAATAATGCAGGAGAGTTCACAAGATCAATCCCATGATTGTGAATAAAATGAAGCTGATAACAAAGATCAAAGATTTACTCAGTTCTATAGTTGGCACTAAAGTGGAGAATTAGTATTCCTGCTATGTGAATACAACAATTTCACGGCACATTAGTATGATAGAAAAATTGCTTTTCTGAAGGACCATGCATTATCACAATCACTTCATGGTTTAGACCATCATGCATTATAAACATCATAAGCAGGAAAACCCAATAACCCCGTATCTATATAGTCGTACCTTGTTCCACACCACAATCTTTGGAATTGATACCACGTCTAATTCTTGCAGAACCATGTTGACAGCATCAATTTGTTGTTGTGCTAGTGGATGACTACAATAGATTGCTTGAAAAATTAGAAATGTCGTGTGGTTTGAAAGGGCTTGCAAAACAAAAATTTAATCCAAAAAGTACTTGATCAAAGTATCTCTACCTTATATCCACCACATGAACCAAAAGAGATGATTCAGCAATTTCCTCCAAGGTAGCTCTGAATGCAGCAACCTACACAATGGCATGGATTTGAAAAAGAATTATACTCTCTTAGCACTTGAATGTTTCAAAAATAAACTTAGTACCTGCCTCTATGGGGTCGAAATTTTTGAAGTGTTTATATAACTCATATTTATTAAAGCTAAAATAGGAGGTTTTCTTGGGCATACAAGATAAAACTTCTTTGGTGATATAAAGAACACAGCTAACCAAGCACATCGTATTGAATTAACACACGTTGGCCTTTGTTATTGACATTTTCATTTTGTAAAGTTTATTTAGGATAATTTTTCGTTGGTGATTTTTTAATAATTTAAGAAAATTTTCCCAGTAGTCCTCCAAAGTACCAAATATGGCTACTCAATTTGCGGATATTTTGAAGATGGATGTTGCAAAATTAAACCCAACTAACTGCTTTCAGCAAAATTAACTGATTTTTTCTGGTTTTGAGATAGATCAATTCAGATAAATCCTGCCAGCCCTTTCAATTTTGATCAAAACTTCCTGGTTTCAAACAAAATGTTTTCAACTAGTTAAAAACAAATTTTTCAATTTTCTTTGAACAGACCAACACAAAAGCCAATCTGAACGATTGAAATGGATCAATTTTAGCTGACATTTAAGAACAAAATGATAGCTTTGTGTGCACTAAGCAACTATACAAAATTGAAGCAAAAGAAACAACAAACACCAAACTTATAATTGTTCAAATAACTTCAAGCTACATCCACTCCCTAAGCTTTTCAATTTGAATTCCTCACTAGGCACTTTTTATTGGTTCATGCTCAACAACAATATAAGGAGAGCACTCTTTAGGCCTTTTTCGAGGCTCTAAGCTACAGTAGATCCTCTCGCCCACCCACTCAATGTCCCCACATAAAATGAGGGAAAAAGTTATCCAATTCAAAAGTAATGAGACGTACAAAAAGAGCTTTATGAATGCAGCCACATATTATGAGTAAGAAAGTTAGAAACTTGGTGAGAAAGAAATTGAGGATTTAAAGAACGATATGGACTTTGAAAATGAAACAGGTTCTTAGCTAAGAAGAAGGGAGCAAGCAATAGTAAAGAAATTGAACTCTTTTGAAGCCTCTTGCAAGTACTCCAGAGATCAAATCCTTCAGAGGAACTCCTTGAGATGCTTATAAGGATAAAGCTTGAAGAGAAGAAGACCATTTGCGAGAAACTTGAGAGGTTTATAAGGAAAGAGCTTGCAGAGAAGAAGACCTGTAAGAAAATATCGGCTTGCATTTATTGTTTTGGATATCTTGGAGAGAACAATTGTTGGATAATTCAAAATTCATTTTTTAATTCAAATCATAGAAGCAATAGAACGGTTTCAAATAAATCAATCAACAATTCAAGCTTCTTGGAGAGTTTATTAGTAAATAGAAATATTTTTGCAGTTTACAAGGTCTGGAAAAATCACTGGCGCTACAAAATAAAAGGCCCCAAGTCAGCTCCTCGCAGAAATCCTACCTCAAAGTTGGGATGACTTGGAAAGCATGAATTTAGTCATATGAATTCAACACCAAACCTAGTGAGTGCCATAGGAAGTTTCAGGATTGGTAAGGCAATTTAATAATCTAAGGTAATTTATATAAATTCGAAAGAGAAGATTCTCAGCTCACGTATCTTGGTACACAATGTCACATGCTCGCCAGTAATGCCTAGAAATGAAAGTAAAAAGATGTCCAATTAGTACGTCTTTCAGCGTATTCCTGACTTACCATTGCCTTTGTGATTCAACTGTCAAGCATTTTGATGCAATTCTTTCATGGCTTGTTCTTTTCTTGGTGTAACATGTAATCAATCAATGATTACAAAACTGAAGTGGTTCCCACCATCAAAAACAACAAAAATTCCAACAAAAAGCCACTTAATGGATCACAGGTTAGGTAAAAACATATCACCCACCATCCACATAAAATATGCAATGCAATGCAGTCATGTAATTAAGATTCGTGGGTAATGGCACATGAATTTTTATTTATTCAATGGAAAAACATCTGAAGCTTCAAGATTCATGAACTAAGGAATGCATTCTAGTAGAATTGAAATTCTAAACAAACAATACAGCTTGAGATAATGTAGGCAAAAAAAAAAGGTGATCGGAGGTGTTTATGATTTTGTTTGCCAAACTTAATATTCTATGGAATTTTCACAAGTATTTCAAATTTATACTAGCATAAAGATCCAAAATAATATGACATATGTAACACTTCTCTTGCAGAACATACCAACGTGGTAGGTAGCTTCTGAATGAACCCAACAGTATCTGTAAGAAGAAATTGTTTCCCATTGTTCATCTGCAAAGAAAGGTAGTTGGTAGCTTATGGTTTCAAACCTTTTTAGAAAGCTAAAACACATAAAAACAACATTAGCCAGGTAAGAGGCATTTGCTACTTTGCAAAAACATTTGTTAAGGACTGCAAACTAATGAAAATGTTGGCTTTATGATGGGTGCTTGTAGATGAAAACAAATTTTAAAACACAATAGATTAATGATTGGATGTGCATATAGCTACATATCAACACCATATAAAAATACGAAGCAGAATCATCTTCCTCAGAGACAATTTAAAATGGCTACAAGTTACTGAAGGTAGAATAAAATGCAGAATGATGCTATTGAAAACATTATTTAGGCATCACAGTTGTACAATTGATAGTGCTACACTTCAACACCACAATTCAAGGATTTCTTTGCCAAGGGATACCGAGGAATACTTTTCTTCTAAGAAAATGGTTCTTTTCCCTCAAAATGAAATTAGGTTTCTTAGACAAAAGATTGCTTATTGTCCTTCCTTTCTTACACCCCTATTTGTTTCATTTTCTCCCTTTGGATCAAATCTAAAAAAACCTAGAACAAAACGGAGAAATAAGGAACCTAATCAAAAACTTCAAAAGCCCAGAAGATGCTCCTTGAATGTAAGAAACAGAGAAAGAGAGAGAAATTTTTTGGAGGTAATCAACTCCAATGTAAATATCGTGACTTCCAGGAACCAAGACTCATAACTGAATAGAATCCCTAAGAAAAACCAAATAAATAAATTTGAACTGAAAAAGTACCTAATCCTAATTTACCAGAAATGATGAGAGCATGTGAATGCCTCCTTGGAGCCCCTTTGGTTATTTCAAGCTTGCTAGGTGCTAGCTTGCCAGTAGATTTTGATAATTCAAAGTTTTAGTTTCTTATGGGACAATCAACAAACTCAATTTCATGATATTGATGTCATGATTTTTACAAACATGAACTTGTCATAATGGAGTTTGATCCAAGGAATTAGTCAATGAACACACTACCCTTTTCTAGAGATTGCGTCCACACTAAACCCACATATATGAGTTATCTCATTATCTAAATACAAACATAGCCTCCGCACTCAACCATGGCATTTGTTCTCTCTCAATTTAATCAACATTGTGGATTCTATTAGTCCTTAAAGTCATGGCAAAATATCATTTGATGGAAATTGAATGACTTTTTCCCTACAAACAAGACTTTACAGCCCAATCACTAAGATATTATTTTTGCAATGACTATAAAGAAGTCGAAGAATTGATACATCACACTATTATGTCTTCAACTGAGACTTATGCCTGACAGTTGAACTTTAGATCATTAAACAAATGATATGACCTAGAATAATTCATTTTTTTTCCATATACATCCTAAACATTTAATTTTAGATAAAAGGCCAAATTGTCCAGCTCAGGTTATTGCCAGAAGAGACAGTTTCATTGGCCTTCTCATAACCACACAAGCAGCTAATTTGAAATATATACCAAAGACTTGTGCTTCGGCACTTTATTTCCATACCTGAACCTTTCTAGTGGTTGGATCTAGCGTAGCAAATAAGCGATTTTCAGCTAGAACATCTGCTCCAGTCAAACGATTAAGAAGTGTGCTCTTTCCAGCATTTGTATATCCAACCTGCGGTAAGGAAACAATATTATCATTGAAATAACTTAACAAGCTGGACCACAATAGATGATAATTGTGCTACGTACAAGAGATACAACAGGAATGGGCACAGATTGACGACGACTGCGATATAGCTTCCGATGTTTTCGGACAGACTCCAGCTCTTTCTTTAAGATTCCTATCTATTCACAATAAGCTTAAAATTACCAACAAGATACAAGGTTAAATTTTGCATGCATATCTGCAAATGTTTTGTTTCTTCTATTTTTCTAGCAATAATTTAAACCTAATCTAATACGTCAATGCAAAAAAATAAACATAAACAACAAAACATATATAAGACAATTAGTTTAAATATTCTCCCATAGGTGGTGGTCAGATATCATAAAATAGAACTAAAAGGAGCATATATCAAAGTTCTTTAATTAAGGTACTATTACTTACTTGAGTGCGCAAAATTCTCTTATCAATTTCAATTTGTTTTTCACCCATTCCCTTAACCTTGCCTCCTGCTTGACGCTCAAGGTGAGTCCACAATTTTGTTAGACGTGGAAGCTGGTATTCCATTTGTGCCAAAGAGACCTAATAAGGTATAAATTTGCATAAATTAGAACAAGATTTACATAAAAGAATATTGCTTTATAATAAAATACCAAGTTTTAAAAAAATATTATTACATTTAGTTAAAAGGTTTGGAGAATTAAAACAAGGGTAGGAACTAATAACTTCATGCATCTTATTCTGGATATTCCAGCAGCTGATGATATGGCATAAATTAAACCTACACGAGTTCCCATCACAGCAATAACTCATGATGGAATTGTGGCCAGAAACCTGTTAATTACTTTTTGTACCCTATATTTTGCAACACAATTACTTAAATTATTGTCACTTTTAAAGGTATCAATGGGAAATTTACTTGATTTTGGATAAGACAAAGAAGTTAAACAAGTTAATTTTCTTTAATTATTAATTCCCGAATCTTGATACGCAGCAGCATATGATTTCATCCGCAAAAGAAAAATCGAATCTAATTCTCATCTGTAGTATTTAGCCATCTGACATGCAAGCCAAATCAGATTCAACCATACAGCCCAAATTGCAACATAATACATAATACCAACAATTTAGTATTGTGAAATGGACATTACAATTAGGCCAGATAGAATAAAATTCATTGTTTTTATATATCTATGTATAAATAGAGATAGATGCATATCTAAATAAATAAGATTTTGCCTAGTTTAGCAGGAAAAATCTATATGCATATATATGTATGTAGGATTTTAGATTGCGGACAACAAGTGACGTCCAATGGGACAAAACAGTAGTACATTATTATGTTAAGAAAGTTTTGTCAAATAAACAAACAAGTTGAACCCAATATATATTTGAATAGACATTCAAAAATTCATAAGATTAAGTCTATAAACAAATATCACAATAATAGTATATTATACTTGTAAAAATATGCTCAACTTTCAATATAAGATTAATATAAATCTCACTTATACTCGACAAATTACACAAAAGAGTAAGACTAACAAAAAGAGTAACCAAATACCTGCAACCATGAAGAACAAAATCTTCAGGAGAATAAAAATTTGACCGTAACAGGTGGATATTAGAAGTTAGAATAAGCAAAATGGAACATGATATGTGATTTGGAAAATAATGGAACACACCAATTTCAATGAGTGAAATTGAAGGCTGAATATATGATCAAAGATAATCAAGAACAATCTTAAATACTTAATAACTAAGAAGACAATACAACATAATGATATCAAAAGATTCATATATCCCAACTACTTGAATTTAGGCATCTTGTTGTTGATAATGTTGTTATCATTGTTGTCAAAAAATCAAGGTTCCCCAAAACAAAGAGAGGCAGAATGCTTAACCCACCAATAGAGAGATTATAAGATACGTGTTATGTCAAACCATTTAGTGACACCTAACTTAAATATAAATACTTTCAAAGTTTATGTAGCTCTTATTGACATAACTCAAAATATAAATATTTCTGTTGTTTATGTAACACTATGTAATGGTCATGCATAATCCTAACAATGCTAGAGGATGCTTCAACCAAGCATGCACAACAAAACTAGATGTTGCATTTATAACGTTATGCTTTATTTAAATTCATGTGAAGCATTTATACAACAAAACATATCTAGTGAAGAAGCAAAAGACAAAAAGGCCCCAAATAAAATATAGCATAGCATGGAATAAAATACCATGAATCTAAGAAATGTGAATTGTAGAAGTATTAAAATATTTTTTGTTTGGCCAAAGAATGGTATGTGCCATCTTGAATGCCCAAGTGGTTCTAAGCATTTGAGAATTATGTAAAGCTCATGAACTAAAAGATGCCCGACGTATGATTCAAATGCATATGGCCATAGAATTTGGGCAAAGTGTAATATGAAAACAATGCCATAGCATAAGCATAGTACGAAAAGATTCATTACACCAAGAACCTAACGATCCCACAAATAGTCAAAGGACAATAACTCATTTGCAAGAGCAAAGAAATGTCAAGCTATCAAAATAACAAATCTTTCAAGTTCCAAGGAGTCTTTTCTCAATCTAAAGCATTCAGAATAGTGAATTTTGAAAGGACAACAAAATCAAAGCTGAAAATTTTGAGAAGGAAAAAAAAACAAACCTTGTTAGTTTTTTACTCTTTTTATTATTATAATATATTCTGATGAGATAATCTAATATTCTTCTAGTTTTGTTCCTATAACATATTTCATTTTTACTCCTTTCCAATTTTATGTTTTTTTTATTTGGTTGATTATTTATGTAAGATATTTGATAGTTTGTCTTCTCCTAATTACTAAATGAATTCTCATTTATAAAATGGGTTGTACACTACATGATTAAAGTAAAAGAAATAAAATTCCTCATTCAATATTTTCTCGCAATATTAGAGTAACCAACCATACTCGAATAGGTCTTTTAGTAGTTGACGAGTAGGACTTCCTTTTGCTTTATCCCATTCCATTTCATCTCAAAAAGCTATCAGGACTAAAATCTGTTCGTCCCATAAAAAATTTTCCTAACCCATCACAATGTAAATCTTCGAGTAATGCTACATACTATGTCATCATGAAGTTTCATCCCATCCTCAAGCTACTATCTAATCCGGCGTCATCATAACGCCTACAAGAGTGCTCCTTCGACTTCAATCCTATGAAGCTGATCTAGTCTTGTTGTGTCCAATGAGACCTTTACTATGAAGCCACAGTGATGCTACTTTGTCCCATCCCATGGCACTTCCAAAAAGGATATCTCCAAATTATATCACTAAATTTTCTTCAAATTCTTGTGAAATTTAGGTTTTAATTTCAATGAATATGATTGGCAATACTAAAGATTACTCGATACTTTATCTACTTGAGATGAATGATACTTCTAAAAGAAAATATCACAATCTTAATCATTTAACATCTGTACGTTAGAATCTAACTATACTTTTTATTCAAAAAATGATAGTATAATTATACTATGACACTATAAGTTAGGACATCCAAATTTCATATATCTCAATAAATTTTTTCTAACTTTTTAATAATAAAAATGTAAATGAGCTGTAATGTGAAAATTTTTAGTTTACAAAACACATTCAAAATTCCTATCCTAAACTATTTTTCAATAAATCATAATCTGTTTCACTAATTCATAATAATATGTGGGGACCATCTAGGTTCAAAAATATTATCAGGTTTTATTAGTTTATAAAATTTATAGAAGATCACAAAACATTTACATATGTTTTCTTAATAAAAAAACCAAGGGTAGCTCCAATATTCAAATTACTTAATACTACGATTCAAACTCGGTTCGAAACCAAAACACAAATTTTCAAAACATATAATGCAAAGAAATAATTTACATCCATCCTTAGTGATCATTTAATAAATCAATGGTTAGTTCATCTAAGCTCTTATATTGACACAACTCAATAAAATGGGTTAGTTGAAAAAAAAAATAAACATTTCTTAAAAGTATTTAGATCCTCATGTTCTCTATGCATGTACCAAACAATAGTAAGGAAAGTCATACTCAATGCAACGTGTTTCATTAATAGAATGCCCTCTAGAGTACTAAACTTTTAAATCTTGTGTCAAACTCTACTCCAAATATATCCAATCACCCATTTCATATCCTTCATTCCTTTCAAAATAAGCAAATGTTCTATATGCATACACATCGATAGCGAAAACTAAAAAAACTTAACCTTAAGACTATTAAGTGAATTCTCTTAGGGTATTCTTCTCCTAAAAAAATGATATAATGTTATTTCTATAGTCACAAAAAAAATTCTATAACTCCACAGATGTTATATTCTTTGAACATTAACAATATTACCCTTAATTTGATATTCAAGGGGATAACAACTTCACAAAAAAAAATATCAACTTTTGGATCTCGATATAGATATTAGTGGCTTAGACATTCTGCAAATCTTATCAAATTAGGTCAACGATCATCTGTTCTTATTAACCAAAATAAACTGAGTCAATTGAGCATTCCATATGTTGAATCACTTGTCAAGCTACCAGAGCTTTCAAGCCCTTCTTTAACAAAAATTATTCAACCAAGTCTTCATTCCTTGAATCTTCTCAATCCACGAACAACAAAAAAATCTTATCACCTACCTAGAAAAAAAAAAGAGCCAAAAGGAGATAGAGTAACAAGTACCACTCTAGTAAATCCAAGAATTAGATCTAGATTCAAAATCACAAGTTCTACAAGGTAATTCCAAAGCCTCTAAAGATAATAACTTACCTATTGCAATGAGGAAAAAATGCATGAAATATCTAATCTATAAATTTCTATAACATCAAGGTATATCTAATAAATGCAAGACATCTGTGACAAATTTGAACCATATATAGATTCTTAAATCCACAAGAAGCTCTTAAGGTATCGAAACAAAAGGTTGTTGAACAAGAAATTCGTGCGCTAGACAAGAATGGAACATGGAAAATCACAGAACTATTACTTGAAAAGTCACGTCTATTGCAAATGGATCTTCACAATTAAATGCAAAGAATATGAAAGTGTTGATGGATTCAAGGCTCAATTCATTGCTAAAAGATTCATACAATCCTATGGAATCAATTATGAGAAAACATTTGCTTCAATAGCTAAATTGAATAGAGTTTGAGTTCTCCTATCTCTAACAACAAATTTGGATTAGCCAATCTAATTAGAAGTCAAAAATGCTTTTCTCAATAGGCTAAAGAAATATACATGAGTATTCTTATCAGATGTGAGACACAAGTCACAATCAACAAAGTTTGTAAGATGGGATTTTTACATGGACTTAAACAATCCCCAAGTGCATGGTTTGACAAATTTGCAAAGCTGATCAAGTAATATAAATATTCACAATGTCAGGCATATTGCATCCTCTTTGTGAAATACGCATCTGAAGAAAGGATTATCATTCTTATTGTATATGTGAATGATATTATTTTACCAAGTAATTATGATCAAGACATCAACATTCTAAAGAGACTACTTGCCAAAGAATTTGAAATCAAAAGCCTTGGAGAACCTCAAATATCTTCTTGGAATGAAAATTGCTTTGTTAAAGGCAGAAATTTTAGCGTCTCAAAGGAAATATGTTATGAATATTTTGAATGAAACAAGAACGCTCAAGTGCAAACTAATAGATAACTCCATAGACTCAATAACTAAACTAGGAACCCAAAAAGAAAATGCTTTCAAGGAAAAACATACGATGGAAATTCACAACATCCTAAGGTACTTAAAACTAACATCAAGAAGGGACTTGTATTTCACAAAGTCACCAAACAAAGATATTAAAATATATGGTGATGCTGATTGGGTTGGATCAATAAAAGATCAAATATCAACTCCTACCTAATGTACGTATGTTTTAGGAAATTTAGTTACATGTAGCAGTGCAGTAGTCGAATTCAGAGCAATCACACATGGTATATGCAAGGGTATATAGCTAAGAAAACTTCTAAAAGAATCAAGGATTATAATTAAAAAACCTATGAAGATATTCTATAACAATCAATCAATATTAGTATCAAAAATGAGTTGTAAACTATTTCTTTAAAGAAGAATAAAATTTTTTCTTCACAATTTCCTCAATTAAAAATGAGATTTTTTTATAAGATGTGAGATCTTTTGAAAAGAAAAAAATAGAATGGCAAGATTATCCCATCTTTCTCTAAAAAAAATTAAAAGTAATGAAATTGAAAAGCTAAAATTCTGTACATGTAATCAAATTAGTGGATCTTTGAAAGGGCATGATTTTCACTTATAAGAGTTCGTATGATAACATCTTGTTGTCTATATATTATTCTATTTTTCTTCATCGTTCTAATTATTTTGGCTACTTAGAGATATAAATGACAATTATTATTTTGTAAGTCAAATTCTTTAAAAGGTTAGCTAAACATCAAAAGCATTTAATAATCGAAGTATCAAATGATACTATGGTCATAACAACCTTCAGGTGAAAAAATAGGCACATAGAAATAAAAGCAGTAGCCTCATCCAATATTATTCTAATTCTTATTATTCAGGTATAATATTTTGAAATTTAGAACATTCACCAAATGTCACATTTTTACATGTTTAATGCTGCATGTGGTATAAAATTTAGCATATGTGAGCCTTGTAGCACTTTCTAAGGCCTATTCAACCTATCTGGAGTTTGATTTCATGTTACCATTAATGTTTTCATTATACAACTTCCAACCCAAGTTAAATTTCTCCTTTTTCCTTTTTATTCCTTACCTTAACTCTACCTCCCTGCAAAAGTTGTTTGTTTTCTAATCCTTATTCCCAAAATCTTTGAAATTTTTTTGAATCTTATACTAAACAAAAACAACCCAAGAAACACTTAAATGAAGATTATATAACCATTCCAAATTTTATCTACCACATATTAACAAACCCTTCAAAATTCTATCCGCTTAGATGAACATGCTGAAATACTGCAAGCATATCTAGAAGATGCAAGGAGCATATCGAGGTTATTCCATGTTATATAAAGATAAGAAAGGTTTTTCACTATGATAGAAGTCATCAAGGTTCCATGTATGCTTGTCCTCCTTTTCTGGTGCTCTCTCATGTGGTTCGAAAACAATTACTATGACACCTACAAAAGGAGGAAAAGCACACATGTATGTTGCCTAGTTAAGGGAAGCCATTGAGAGGATGGATGCAGAATATCGGATTCTGCATGGCTAAACAAGAAAAAATAAAATCAGAGATTGTATCATCTCATAAAGTTAAGCCGAAGAAAAGCATTCTGACAAAATCTACAGTAATAGGAAATACTTTGTGAACGAGCCCCTAACATGGGCCGATTGAAAAGGTGGTCAGCAACTGACATAGACTTAAAATAAGACCCAAAATCTTCAGGAAATTAATCCACCAGTTAAGCAAAGTTTAGAACCAAAACTGTTTCACACAGTAAAATAAGTAAATAGAAATTTCACAAACGAACTGGTGGATTCAAAAAGAGCACTTTTAAAAGGCTTAAGCAATTCCAACAATTATTTTCAGCAATTCCAACGATGCTGTATCTTGTTTTACAATATGTACTTAGGCATCATCGATAATTCAATGAAATAGTCATAAATTAGAAGCCATTGGAAAATTTTTGACATAATTATATTGATACTTAACCAAATGAATAGACTTAGCACACACACATTTCGGTAAAGATATTATGCAGAATCAAATCAGAGTAGTAAAAACAGAGACAAATGCAATGTTGCAAGTGCCCATTTGTTCAAAAAAAAAATATATAGGATAACGTTCAACTTAAAGATTATAGAGCTCAGATACAAATAACTGACTTGATAGAGTCACCTGCAAAGTTGCTTCATGTGTTGCAGCCCTCTGGTTAAAGATGTCCAGGATGAGAGCAGTGCGGTCACAAACACGAACATTTCCACCAAAAGCTTTTTCCAAGTTACGCAATTGTCTAAAAAATTTAACCATGTCATCAAAAAAAACCAATAAGCTAAACAGAATATAACAATTTGGAGAGGAAAAAAGAATTAACCCAAGTAACTAAAAATAAAACAACAGAGTAATAAAACATAACCTAGCATAAAGCATAACATCAAAGGTATGACAAAAGAAGCTCGGCATGTTCAATTGATACATAACACTGTTCATCAAAACTCCATTGATGAAGCCACAAATACAAATTATATAATCCCTTACAATCCTTGAACATTAATCTGCATGTAAAGTAGCATCTTTTAGTGACGTGTGTACCAAAAAAGTAACTTAGATGTAGGTCTTACCACGGTTATGTTTGTATACTGCAAGTTCCGGTGACAGGGTCACTCAATATGAACAGTTTCAGTAATGAAAAAGGAACTTCACGGAGAAAGGAATGCCATAATTGACAGGGTTCCTTTAAAATGGACCAATTTTCAATTGATAATTATCAAGATATCTGCCAGTGAAAAGAGATATAAAGTGAGGTCATTTCATGGAAATGCTTATTTTCCCCCAAAAACGGTTCAACCATTCATATGAACCATCATTATTTGTTGGTGATGCCATACGCCCAAAAGGAAGAAGGTGAAAAAGGTCAAATTGGATACAAGTTGTTCAAAACCTTCCAAATTGTAACTATGACCAGCAGTGTGCATTCGATTCTGTTCATTAATGGACAGGATGAACTGATCAATATTATTCAAAGTTAAAATAGAAAGCAACAAAAATGTCAAAAACGGGATGAAACAAAATATCAAACCTCCCTTTTCAATTTTAATATTAGGATGAAAACCATAACTCAAAATTGTATTATTGTATTATAGAAAGAAATGAAACCAAAAATAAAAAAAAACTACATTGACCAATTAAAAAAGAATGAAATGTGGATCATATCTTGGTTTTCCAGTTTGACTTGGCTTTTAGCTAGATAAATAAAATAAAAAAATTCAAAAACATGAGCAACAACAAAGTTTGTATAAGTATCAAACCTACAAATTTTAAACCAAATCAAATCCACTAAAAGATGTGGATTAGGCTGGTCATTCTGCAACTAATTAGCGAGTTTAACTGCCTGATTATCTACTCAACACCCAAAAGATCATCCAAAATATTGGTAGACCACCTTCCACCTTTTTTTATACTCTACTAATTGATGTATATTTCTTGCATCTGGCATTGCAAATTAACTGAGAAAAGTTGCTAGCATCAATCACCACCTTTAAACTAGATGATTGAAAGTTATTTATGACAAATTTGAATCCTTTCGAAAAACCACTTTGTTCAATTTCAGTAATTGACACTAAATAGCCACTTTGGCTTAATGATATGTGAAAACAAGCAAAGTTGTACCCCTGATGCCAGTTACATTGACTATGCCATAAAATCTGACTTGACATCGAGGACTCTAAACTAAAATCTTCATCGATCATGATGGCTTTACCGATAAAAACTAAAATTGTATACCAAAGATGAAAACAGTGAGTTTAAAATAAAAGAGCACAGCTCATAACAAACATTCTTAATGTACAACTAGATCAACTCCATGCCACCTTATGATCGGAACACAAGTAAACATGTATGTGACCTAGCTCCTCCCATTTCCAACCCATAGCAAAGACAGATGGAAGGGACCTAAATTTCTTTGAGTTAAAACTTTATATTGCAAATTCGTGGGAATTCACAAAGTCAAATAATAAATTTTAAATTTGGACAAAAGAAAGCTTGAAAATATCTAATGAAAGCATTTTATAAAAAAGGAAAAGTATTGACAAAGAACCATTATGGTGACCCAAACCTTTACATAACTATAATCAATGGAGGGAAACGTTTTCTAACCTTCATTTCACTGCTGGCAGACCTTCCACTTCCCTTTAGAATTCTATACTATAAAAAGACTCATATCGCATGAATAAGCAGTCTGACATAGAAAAGAGTTCCTAAAATGAAGTTTCTTATATATCAAAACTCAGGGTTACCTAAAAAGAGATAGAAAGGCCACATAATTGTGCAACTACATTATCTTGATTACTTAAGAGAGTATTGAGGGTAAATAAATGAATAGAATATTTTCATCTTTAGATTCTACCCCTCGATCCATCAAATATCATTGACCATGGAATATAAAAGATATGAGATGGAACCATTTAGAATTCCCTTTACTCAGGTTGGGTTGAGTACTAAACGTCAACTGCCCCAATCCAAAACAGGTTTAACTAAATAAACAACATCTCGCATGTAATGTGTCGGCTCATTTATCATTCTTTTAGAGTTGATTTAAGTAGAAATAATAGGTTTGGATACAAATTTGCTCCCCTAAGCATCAATGTCCAATAACTGCCAAAATATTCCTATGAAAGTTCTAACCAATTTAGTAAAGTTCATTCGTAAATTCCCTCTTAATCCAAGTTCATTTGTAAATCTGCCTATTGCATAGGCAAAGATAGTCTTGAATAATTATATTCACAATACTCATCTTAATCTTCAAAATGACAATCAATTGTTACTAATTAATAAATAATTGTGCAACAATTAAATCAACATTTCTTCAAGCCAAAAGAGATCTTATACGAAGGTTTAGAGTGTGCCCCATAGCATAGAGAATAAAAAGAACAATAAGCTCAAATGAAATTGTCTTGATGTGTCAAATGTTTACTTGTCAAATGCCTTAAGCAATCATTTATCAAAAAACTACGACCCCTAGTAACATACAAAGAACAGAAACAATCAAACAAGGGAAAATCGCTCACCCTTATCACATTTCAAGCTCCTCTAATAAGAAACTAGAGGTAGATAAATAGTTACTATTCAAAAATGGAAGAAACATATTACAAAAATAACCAAATATTTGGGAATGAACTTGATACTCCATTGGCACCCTTAAAAAAATGTAGAAGTGCATTTGTAATAAAAAAAAAGAGAACATACCCAGCTGATAACTCATTATCAAAAATTATTGTCTCTACATCAAGGGCATGAATAGCTGTCTTGATTTCAGCAACCTTCCCAGACCCAATATATGTCTTAGGGTTCAGAGCTGCTAACCTAAATAAGAACCACAACATTTCAGTTAAAAAAAACATGTTAATAATGAAGAATGTTGAAGCAACTATTTAATTTTTCTTTTGCATATTGCATAAGAAACTTTTGATCCCAATGTCTTGACCTAGCATAGAGGTTAGCATGCCTCTTTTGGGTTTGTACTTGGTGTTTGGACCAAATCCATTTTTTAACGAAGGACTTGAGGGAAGCCCAATCAAGATGGTTGGGTATGAGTAAGCTTGGGGTGAGATAGGTCGAACCACATAAAAATCTTTTATGTCCATTTTTATTATATTCTTGATAACTTATATCTAATCACACACAAGTACACTAAAAGGTTCTTCTACTTCGCATTGATGTCGAGCAAGTTACATCTATAACATAATTGCAAGCATAGCTTTTCAAGATTCATCCATGACTAATTTAAAGCCAAATACATAAAAAAATTCAAATAATGTTCAAAAGAATTCACATCTTTATTTGGATTATAATAAGGTGCAATGAACCATTTATAAAATATAATGTTATTTCTTATCTTGTTTTTGCACAGCTGTTATTTTTTGTCATTTTTTATTATCTTTTTATTAGTTTTAAGGGTAAGAATTATTTAAACTTTTTTATTTTTCATTACAAATTTCTTTTTGTATTATGTTTAAGCATTGTCAAAGAACAAAAAAGAATTTTTAAATTGTCATTCAAAACCGAGAAAGTTCAGCGAGGTACATGTGTGCAAAAGAAATCTTCTTTATAAATACATAGGATGGCCTTCATTCCCATTATAATTATGATCCCAAATTATCCCAATTTATCTTCATAATCACCAATTTCATCTCCTCCAATCATCACTAGCAATCCCAATGCTACCATTTGCCTACCATACCCTAATATTGTCGTCGAGTACCTCTTTGCAAGACAACTCCACCCTCTTCCACAATCAACCATGCCAGTGCACACTTAGTTCACATATCATAGCTCGACCAAAGATATTGCAGCCTGTACCATAACCACAAGAAACACCAACCATCACAATCCCTCTCCACAAATAGATCCCATTGCAGATCTCACACACTATTCATCTCCTTTGTGATCCCAAACCACTTGGCGCCCTAACCATCAACGTCATCGGATCCCTCATCGCAAGGTACCCATCATTGGATCCCTGCATGTCTCCACCCTCTTCAATGTTATCTCTATCTACCTATCATGGACCTAATCATTGCTGGCACTACTTGGATGGATCCCATTCCAAATCTTTCCGATAACCATCATCGTTAGGTTTCTAACCGTGTTCACCACCATAGGTTGCGACCAACTACCACCCCTTCAGGCCATTGTCAAGTAGCATCATGCAATCCACCTCATGTAATCATCACCATTCCCGTGCAATCCAACCATCAATGACCACCACTAACCTATTATCCATATCCACTCCATTTTCATCACATTTTTGAATTAGAGATGAATCAACATCCCTACTACCATTTCACTCATATTACTAAACCTTAAAAAGCCAAAATAAACGCTTTTCACACCCACAACTCTCTCTCTCTCTCTCTCTTGCTTGCGAGCATAAGCAACACAACAATTTTCACATTTTTACATCAAATGTAAGAGTATATAACCCCAAAGGAGGAATGAGAAAATAGAGATATGATTCACAAAAACCTAACTTGAAGAAAAAGAAATTAATTATTGATGGCATGGGAGAGCGAACGCAATAAGAGTACCTTTAACTAAGAATTTTGGACTCCTTTGGACTATGAGGTGAAGGCAGAGAGGGATGAAGAAAAATGACAAAAAGAGATAAGGATAAAACCTACTCTTCTAGATAGAATTGTACTCTTCTAGGCACGAGTATGCACTTTTAAGAACATAAGCTCTTCAAAACTCATTCAAATTCATCAAAAAGTACTTGAATACATGAGTTTCATGCTATTTATAGATCATATCCTGACCAACTAAAATAAATAACTTATGAAAAAAACTACTCAACAATTGCAATTTCAATTAAGTTTATTACATGACTCAAAAGAAAAGAAATTAAGAAAATAAATAAAGATTAGAGAAGCAAAAACTTCATCCCAATAGTGGCACTTTAGCTCTTCTCCTGCTCCTTTACATCTCTATGGTTTGAACTCTAGTAATAAATCTGTGCACTACGTGATATCTATGCACAATCTAGCTATCTAGCTCTATTGTAAACTCTATCTTAATATCTTATTCTATCACTGGTTATACATGATCATCTACTAAAGCTTGTTCTACATCAATTCTCTCCTACCTAAATAAACTCTACTCTACACAATTGATGGCATGGGATTGAGAAAGTAATAAGAGCACCATCAACTAAGGGTTTTAGACTCCGTTGGCCTGTGAGGTGAAGGTAAAAAAGATGACAAAAAAAGGAAAACTGCACTTATTCCATGTTTTTGTGGCAAGCGCACACACCTCTGCCACCACCTCCTAGGTACTGCATCCTCTGGCCCACAACAATTAACCAAAATTTCAACATATTTAAAATTCAGTTTGGCAATTGTGTTTAAGAAGTGCTTTTATGAGCTATTTAAGAGCAATGCTAAATATATGCACATATAAACTTAAAAGCTAATTGACCTCTAGAAATAGTTAGAATCCTACATAGAAAGGCTCAAGGAATTGACTTGACTTGTTTAGACCCATTAGCACTTACTTTACATCGAGCATCCTCACTTAAAGCACAACAAGAAACTTGCTGAATACTAATAATTAGTTCTATTGCCATGTTTTATTATAACTATAGTTGGTGATTAAACATTCTTAAACAAGCTCATTTGGTGTCCAGCAAAAGTGCACAATAAAATGCTCGTTAAATGATCCATAAGCAACATATTAATGTCAAAATTTGTGTTCAATGTACCCAATTCATTCTTCAAATATGCATTCTAAAAAGGCATGGAAACTAGTGTGGAAAAAAATCCTTCAGTAGCTTGATTAAATTGTCGTTCATTTTTGTGTGAATCTATGAAGAGGTTCTATGTTAAGTATTGAAATCTCAAATATATTAATAGTTTAGCTCAATTAAACTTAGTTTTCAGCTACAGGTATGGACAACAATAGTAACATCCGAACCATGATAAAGCTCATCTCTTATCTACAAGGAATTAAGTAAACAAAATTCAGCAGATGATACTCAGATTAGCTCAACTCTGCCTACAACTTATATGAATTGAGTGGCGTTAATAACATCAGCATTCAAACAAGACTGAATTTTCTCTTTCAATATGTATACAAGTACTGCAGCTGCTAATACATTGAGAGAGAGGTATATAACTTCAGATGTTGCATATATGGTAATTGTCTCTTTTCAGAGACTATTACACCATATTTATTAATTCCACAAAACGCACATGCATTATTTAGCAGTTTCCTTAGCTTCTTGTGCTACCACTTTTCCATGAATTTCATTCCTCCACTTACGGCAATGAAATCCTTGTAGACTAAGTACATGTCTTTGATTTACTAATTCAATTCTTGCACCATGTTTATCCATTTATGCACTTAAATGCACATCAATGCACCTCAAGATGCTAACCAAAAAAAATATATGAGAACAAAAAATATAGTACAGTACTCTGGAATTTACTTAACTTGTGTATTTTGAAGCTTAAAAAATAAAAATACAAGCCTTAATCCCTAATGCAAAATGTTAAATTAAGGGGAAGCACAAAATATTCAACTTACTTTTGAGATGTTGAACCCACTACATGAAGACCGGCAGTGTCTGCCAATTGTTCAAGCTCCTTAAGTGATTCTTCAACAGTAAAGTTATCTTCTTCACTACCTTTATATTCAACACCAACTAGGTATGCCTTTTCCTCAAAAACCTTGAAGAAGTGGCAATATATTCAGTATGTCAAGCGACATGGTACACCACAAAAGAAAAAGAAAAAAAAAAAAAAAAAAAGAGTAGTTCATTGTTTACACTTCACAATCTAAGCTTTACACTTATTTCAGAGGTCTCAGGCACACTTGCAC
The DNA here is from genome assembly GCA_023846275.1 of Vanilla planifolia. Taxonomy (NCBI): domain Eukaryota; kingdom Viridiplantae; phylum Streptophyta; class Magnoliopsida; order Asparagales; family Orchidaceae; genus Vanilla; species Vanilla planifolia. The sequence goes on from CM043870.1 coordinate 7,658,599, forward strand.
CAAAAACTTACGAGCTAAGTACAATGGAACCGATCAAGTCATCGTCAAATAAAATAATCTTAAATAGTGTGCGACTTTGTCTACGAAACAGCCAAAAAATATTCAAAATTCTGGAAAACGAACAGAACAGTACGTTATATACTCAGTGATGGACAAAACAACATTTCTCGACATTTAACATACCGGGTTGGTAGTCATTAAAAGAACCAACAAATAGAGCCAAAGGGACGAAAACTCCTCATGAGTTGGTTTCTCTGCTGATTTGCCTTGGAGAATTGATTTTGCAATTAACAAACATAGGGTACCTTAATCCCCTCTTAAATAAAATGAAAACAAAAGCGGGTAGTGTCGATGGCCAACCTCCCTGCCATTATTCATCTTGAATCTGTCGTAGTTGCTAACCTCCCGATCAACAGATTTCTTCTTTTTTCCCTCGAAATCCAAAGGTTCCTCCCCCTCTTTCCCGCCATACCACTCGCTTTCGCCCTCCAAAGCCGGGAATCCATTGACCCCAAGCTCCGGCAAACCCGTGGCGGAATCAGCTCCGTTCTCTACCTCCAAGGTTCCTTCAACGGGCCCAGCTCTCCTAAACACCACCACCCGACATGGACTCGCCTGCAATAGCTTCGCTCCGTTGAAATAACTTGAGTAGAATCTCGTTAGTGGAGGAAGAGAAGTCGCAGGTATCGGAGAAATCGCATGGAGGAAGGGGAGAGCACCGATCATGGCGGGAACAGAAAGACTTATGGCGTCTTTTATTCTCTATTAGTTTTGAATGTTGCAGAATCCGTCTTTCCCTGGAGACGCTGCGTCAGAGATGGCCGTTGTCGAGTTTCTATGAGTCCAGAGTAAGCGAAGGGATAATGGCGAAGTGGCAGGAGCGAGACGAAAGACTACAACGAAATCTAACTTCAAATGTGAAGCAGAATGAGAGATTCACGGCCTATAGACCAATCAAGCTTAGCCCAAAGCTATTATGAGGTGGGCTTCTAAATCAAATTTGCTTTTACTTCAAATTAAGCACAATTCATTTGGCTAGATTAACCTGGATTAAAATTAGGATCTGGGGTTCAGGTTTGAGAGGTCTAGTTGTCATTGATGCAAGAAGGCATGATGGGTCGCTTCAACGAGTAAATGTTTATGTTCTAATTATTTGTTTACTATAATAATTAAGGAAGGAAACAAGATTTTTTTCTTACCAACTTGATCTTGTTATGCCTAATAATAGACATGCATGAACCATTTCACGAAGTATGTATCCAGATAATCCAAAATCTTAATATCATATAATGTATTAATTTGTCAAATAAGTTGAATTTTAAAAATAATGATATATTTTGATAAAGTTTTTTTTAGACGAACCTAACTAAAGGTGATGTCACGCTCAAATTTTACATTTGAATTAAGAGTCTTGATGCCCCGATTTGATCACTGTGCTTGCATCATGCACTTAAAATGAACCATACCATCTTCACTAAGTGAATAATAAATTGTAATATGCTCAATTGTCAAATTATGTATGCATTGAAATGTCCTATAAAACATGCAAAAATCTTAAAATATAAAATATTACAAAATATAAAAATGAATATATATATAATTGGATAGTGCTTGTCGAAAAGAAAAAAAAACGATATTTGTTTCGATTTGATCAGAGTTTATTTAGAATTTTTATGAATTATTAAAGCCAATTTGAACAAATATTAATAAATTACTAAAGTGCGTATATATATATATATATATATATCAAAATTTTGTTTTCAAAAATAGAACTCGCTTTTTCTCTTACACTCGTATGCAATGCGTCCTCGTGCCCGATGAAACCTTAAAGTATCGATTTCGCACGACCGATCGAAGATTTCGTCGACAATTCCTTCACTCACTATCAGGACTTTGCTTATCATTACATAGTCACCAAAATTAAGGATAAGGAGTATGATTTCAGTCGACAGGAATTCTTAGTAAGATCAAAAAATTGATAATAGAATTTGATTTTTTATTTCTCGTGATTTAGTTTTAAATATTTTTAATTTATGGAAAGAATCAATGTATTTAATCTTAATTTAGTTTTAATTTGACTATTAAAATGATTAGAAAGAAATTTGTTAGAGATTTGTAAGTTAGGATTTCGAGAAAAAAGGAAAACAAAGGAAGGCAAGTAGAAATAAGTTATTTTTGTGATTTAAGTGAGTTTTGAAATGGAGAAATTACAAATCGTGGCAATTTAGAATTTCATAATTTATATATTAAATCGAGTCATGTGTTACTTAACAAATTAAAATTGAGAAACATAAAATTTGATTGATAACAAGGATAAGCACAAAATACATAAAAATTATAAGATATATGCTTTAACATAAATATTTATGCATCTACCTGATGTATTATTAATTATTAAAATAAAAATCTTGTATGTGAATTTTAAACATAGCATATGATATTAATGAACTAATGTAGTATTATTTTATATAAATATATGAAAATATATACTTGTAACTAAAAATAAGTATTTTGACATAAATATTTAATGTATGCCTCATATATTGCTGACTGTTAAAATTAAAATATTGCGTATGATAATGATATATTGATATAGTATTATCATACATAAGTTACAAAAAAAATTATATTTACAATTAGATGTATGTTTTTTAATGTCAATAAATTGTTATATAAAATTATTTGATGTGATTAACTATGTAAGCATGGGATTGATGTATTAATGTAAAAAAACATGTCTTGTTAAATATTATAAAAAATGAAGACTATGATATAATTTATCTAAGCTAATGCATAAGAAGAGAGTGAATTTGCTTTTAATCTCTTTACTACTTTGAAAAATTTTTCTTAAATTAAAATTTAGTAATTATAAAATAGTTGATTTAATATTTTTGCTAAATAAAAATATAAAAAATAAAAATTTATTAATTTAAAATATTTTTAATAAAATATTTTATGCTTGATTAAAATAAATTTTAATTTTTTTATATATGTTTTTAATTAAATATTATTAAATAAGAGAAATGACATAAATTACATAATAACAAAAAAATAGCAAAGGCTTTTCAAGTGGTTCGACATAACTTGTGCCTACATCCAACCTAAGTCAATCCAACTAGAATTTTACTAACAAAATTACTCTATTTTGTCATGGTAAATAGAGGTAATATTTACAAATAATATATTTTGTCATAATATACAGGGGATTCATTATCACAGTTTCAATTATAAAGGCATAAATATTGAAGAATAATATAAAATAATAATTAATCATAATGTTCTATTATTTACATATAAAAGCATATATGGCACAAATCTATTGATTATAATGTTGAAATATGAATATATTTATGAAAAAAATTACAATAACCTAAATGATCTAGTTTTGAAATTTTAAATCAAAAAAATTATTAATATGTAGTAACATTATTAAGAAAAATAAAATCAATAAAGATTTTATATTATTAAGATCTTTTTTAAAAAAATAAATTTAATATGTTGATATAGAAAAACATAGATCTAATTAACTACTATGAAAAATGAGGATTATACATGTAAAAATAAATTAAGAGAATTATCATCATGAGCTAAGTAGTGGCTAATGTGCTACATGATTGGCATGATGTCGTGAGATAGCTAGTGGCCAATATGCCACACTTATAATTTGTTCTATTAAAAAAATGAAAACACTGAATATGATTATATAAAAAAAATATGATATGCTAAATTAATAAATAATATTTTTATTATAACTAAATAAATTGAAATGAGATTACTAACTTACTACCTTAAGAGAGAAAGAGAGCAACAAAATTAACCATCATAAGATTTATTTAATTAAATAGAAAGAAATGTCGATAAACAAAGCTATATTAAGAAAAAAACTAAAAATATAATAAGTTGCATTTGCTTACTATTTTTTTAGAGATTATATTACGTTTATCTTTTATAGTATATTATGCAACTTTTACATTATAACATGAATAAGACTTTGCTTACTTATATGTTATGATTGATATTTATGATTAGATCTTATATATTGTTATCTTAAATTATTACTTTTTACATATTTATTTATTAGTAAAGATAACTTGTTAATCAGTAATGATTGGCTTTTTCTTTCTATGGCATTAATATTTTAGGTATATTAGAGTCCCAACAAAAAGAATATTACCCATAAAAATAACTTACAAGAGAAATTAAAACTAGAAAATTTTGTTTTATAAAAATTAAATCAAATGATCTCTTAATTATGTGATAAATTTAGTATTATATATATGTGAAAACTACATGTAATACTATAAAAAAATTATAAAAACTATGACATGTTTAAAAGAAGAAGAAGAATGGCTTCAATTATTAATAGTTGTTGGATTTTGTTATTTGTAGTTAGTACTTGTGGATATTAACTACATAATTATTATGTTGTAAATATAAAATATTATATTAATGTATTTATAAATTAAAAAATGAATAAAATCTAGATAATATTTTGTTTTTGAATTCTAAAATTAAAAAAAATTAATTAAACTTGTGGTAACAATAAAGATACCACATTGGTGATATGAGAGTATGAATTCAATTTAGAAAAGAAATAGAGTTTTATGACAAAAAAAAATAAGGTCATCACATAAACAAATTCGCCTTATCTAAGTAACCAATCAAACTATATGAACATGCATGACACTAAAATTATAACCTACATAGAAACATATCCACATAATCTACAAAATCCATAATATGGAATACATTGATAAATTATTCAAAAGTCATCCAAAGACCAAATATATCACACTTAAAATAAATCATAGAAATCTAAATCTAACAAATAATGTCTCATATAGTCTAATATTTAAAAAAATAAATAACAAAGTTGAAAATATATAAAATTATAATTATGATATCACAAAATATTAACAAATAATAACTTATTAAGATACTGACTCTAATGCTCTCACTCTAATTATTATATCAACTACTAACTCTCTACATCTACAGACAAATAAGAGGATGAGCAAATCTCAATAAAACATTAGCAAATCTTACTAATAAAATATAAATATAGTAGTACTATGATAAAGTAAAATCATCAATATAACAAATAAATTAATAAAGTATCACAACTTACAAAATTGATCCAATGCATAAAATAATAACCATAAATTTATCTCATACTCATCATAGTCTAACAATTCATTATGGAATCATAAACAACTTCTAGAATACATAATGACTCACTAATAATCTGACATTTCTTTTAAGCATATGAGAACCTTGGTACAAGCCTATCACTCTTATCTCATTACATAACTTGAACTCCTTCGTAAGAAAGTCTAGTCACATGAGCCATCTTACAAGGTTATAAGAGCACTTATTAGCTATGTGATACTTTGACAAGCTTTAAGGCATCCATGGTATCTTGTAATGTCTTGTAATGACACAAAGTCATTCTAGAATCCTCTACACATGATTTGATAATCTGTATACTAAAATTTTTACAATTACATGGACCACCATGCAGGGCTTAAGAACTCTTAAATAACTCATGACACTCTATTACCATATGCTTGGGAACACCCATAATCCATCTGTAATGCCTTAAATAATGAAGCATGCAACTTCCATACCTCTAGGAGTCTTACCATCTGGTATATCTGACCTGCTTAACTTTTACTTCAGTAACTAGGGTCCACTACATCCTAATCCATATTATCTATATAGACTTATAATATTAGTCTATATAATTTTATTTACATTTATTTAAGATTGTCTAAAAAATCCTATTATGTAATCTTAATGATCCTAAGATTTCTTTAAAATCCTAATATATTAATTGAGCTATCTAAGGTTTCTTAAAACCCTATTCTAATACTCGGGCTAAACTAAAATTTTTGTAAAACCCTAATCAGCTTATTTGGGATAATCCTCTATAAATTTTTTATGTGTCTAGTTTTTGTCAAATCTCTATATGTGTTCTTTACTAAAATCTTTTAAATTGTATAAGCCACCACTTGAGTACTTAAGTTTAAAATCTTTAGCTCAAACTCTTAAAATTATAGTATTTTATTCTCTAACATAGGCTCATATGAGTTTCACTAGTGACTCTTTTTTACCTCATAAAATAATTTAAATTAATTCACTCTCTTCAAAGACCTCTCTTGACCCATATAAAACTCTCATATAAAATATCTTAGATATAAATCCAACCTAAGAGCCTAATTTAGAGTTACTTACGAATGTATCTAATAGTCTGAGCTAGTTTAGGGTTAACATCTTGGCCAAGGCTAACACCACACCTGAGGCAAAAATCTAACTTCTTTAATTCAATCAAATCCATATCCAAGGTCTAACCAAGAGTTTTCACTAAGTCATAGCCTTATCCCAAGTGTGTTTAAGGCCTCAACAAGTGCTTAATGTCATAATCCAACCCTAAATTCTATATTTTAAGGTTTTTTTCTTATATAAAAACCAAAATCCTTAGGAATTATATAAGCTTAACCAAGGTTATTCTATGCTTAATTCCTAAGCTATCCTAAAGCTAATTTAAGTCTAAGTCATGATTTATAGCCAACCTTGATTAAGGTTACTTAGATTCTTTCCTCACCCAATGTTCACATTACAAAATTTAAACATTTTACTTTTAAATCATTAATAAGTTAAGTTTGGATTACTTCGATAAGTCATTAAAATGCCTTATATAATAATTGAATGTCACGTTTGATTCAATGACATCTAAAATGATGTATTAAAGATCTCTAAATAAGGTAAAAATCGATTAATTTGATTGACTATTATTGCTTAATTATATTTTATTTTGTTGAATTTGTTATGCTTATCTTTTATAATCATCTTAAAATAGGTTACTCATCATTGTTAATCACATTGCTAGTAATTATTATTATCGTTGATCATTGATGATCTTCATCTCTATTAACTGATGATTATCAATTGTCATTTTTAGAAAATCTCAACAATGATGAGGATTAGAAAAGTAAGTACATAAAAGAAGAGAAGAGGGGTCTATAATTTCATAAAAATGAAGAAATATGAAAAAATAAATAATTATGTTAATATTTTCACTTTTGATTAGAATTTAATAATCTTTTATTTGATAATTACAAAAATCACATAAAATTATAAATTTAACTAAAATTGAATGATTTATATGTTTGTAATTGATTTGTTGGATTAAAAAATTACAGTTCTTTTAGGTTTTAATTTTCTAAAATAAGCTTAGAACAAAATATGAAAGTCATATAAAAATCTTAAAGATTTGGATCAAAGAGATAGATTTAATGACATTATCATCAAATAATTTGAAGATTTTAGAAAATTTCTTTGATAATATTTTAAATCATTTAAATTTATTATTTTATTAATTGAAACTATTTATTAATAACTTTACTTGATTAACAATTAGTATTAATTATTTTAATAATAAATAAAAAAATTAAGAATTGTTTTAATAATATTAATCAAACAATAAAATATATCGACTAACTTTAAATAACATTCATGTCTATATAAACTTGTTATTTATATGCGAATAGTAAAATTTTTGAATATTTAATTTGATCAGATTTTTATAAATAATATTATTAAAAAATTTTATTTTTATTAAAAAAATACACTCAAATATTATACAAATTTGTGGTATACATGAAATTTGGATTCAATTTTAAAATAAAGAATAAAATATTATTTAGATAAAATTGATTCAAATAAAAATATTTATAAATTTTAAATAGTATTCAATCAAACAATTTCTAATTAATTTTGATAATAGATTTTACATTTTTTTTCTGAAATAATGTTCTCCTAAAAAAGTTTTTTAAATTAATTGTATAAGGTTTTCTTGTCACTACTTTAAGCGAAGAACTCCAATTTGCATTCCATTAAATTTCCTTCGTATAACCAGCTCGAAAATTGCTCCATGCTCCGGCGAGCAATGGCCGGAAAGCACTTCCCTTTGGCGAGCCCACGTTCCTTCTCCTTCATCCTTCCTTCCTTCCTCGTCGTCGCTGTTTTGTCTCTGTTCGCCCTCGCCTTCGTCTTCTTTTTCTTCTTCTCTTCTTCGAACCCCGCACCCTGCGTCGTCAGCGAAACCCCTAGCCACAGTATCCTGGCATCCACCCACCCTATATCCCGAATCCCTAATCGCGTCTCTTCTGCCGAATACTCTTTCGTAGCCTCTGTTGAGAAGTTCCTCGCTTCTAGATCTAAGGCCTTGCGGGATGTAGACACGGCCACTAATAAGGGCATCGAGAAGGCGGCAAAGGCGCTCGATGACGCGATCTGGAGGAGGGAGAAGAACGAGTTTTTTCGGGATCCTTCGGCTACGTCGTCTGCTTTTTCGGTCGTTAGGGTTTATGTGTACGAGATGCCGGCCAAGTTCACCTACGATCTGCTCTGGCTGTTCCAGAACACTTATAAGGAAACTGCTAATCTCACTTCGAATGGGAGCCCCGTCCATCGCCTAATCGAGCAGGTTGTCAGATTTCACATGTTAATTTGCTTATATCCGCTATTTGCTTGTTGGTGCTATATAATGTGGGAATTAGACTGTCGTATCTTTGTCTTTTCTCATTGCTAGTTTTATGTTTGGAGTTAGAACGACCATTTGAAACGAATACATTACTTTTGTACTTGTAACCATAACTTATTACTTTCCCAATGTGTTTCATGTGAAACGTTGATATCTATAGAATTCATTTTACAGCTTTGTCCTTCATTCCTTTGATACGTTTAGCATAAATGTATGACAATGTGTAAGTATTCGAAACATCATTTTGTGGATAGTGCTGGCCTATCCTCATGTTAGTATTGTTGTGTTTTGCTGTTTTTCATTTTTTAATTAAATAAATTTTGGTTCTTGTTAATCCCTTTTTCTTACTTTTTATCCATATATTTCTTTTTTTAATATTGTGCAATGTATTCATTCATTGTGGATATAAAGTAATGTGTTTTTACTTGTTGACACATTTGCAGCATTCTGTTGACTATTGGTTGTGGGCAGACTTGATTGCCCCTGAATCAGATAGACTTTTGAAGAATGTCATAAGGGTTCATCGTCAAGAGGAGGCAGACTTTTTCTACATTCCTTTTTTCACAACAATCAGCTACTTTTTGCTAGAGAAGCAGCAGTGCAAAGCACTTTATAGGGTCTGGAAGCATGCCTAAGGTTTATTTTTAAGCTGTAGTTTTGATTCTATGTGCTTATTCTATTGTAACATCCATGCTTGTAATTTTCTAAGAGAACTTCTGATATTTCATTCAGCCACCTGTGCATGTATGTGCCAATATATTGAACTTAAAGATTCCTTTGTGATGCAATTTTGGGTTTGCTCATTCCCAGATTTTGCAGAAGATCTCAGCTACTTTGTTCATTATCCAATGTAGTCCATGTTATGATCTTTGACATAGTTTTAATGCTTTTCCCTACTACTTTCAACAATCAACCTTCCTTTTTTGAAATTTGCGTTTATGATTGTAATTTGTTGCTAGTTGAGCACAAATGTTATTTCATTGTGTGATTATGATGTATATTAACAAAAAACGTTTGTAGTTAAATTGAAAGTCAGAGCTTATAAACCTTGAGTTATTCATTTATTTAGTATTTCTCACATGCATTGGGGTTTTCAATTATGTTTACTTAGCATGCTGAATCTTCATGGAGCTAAATGTGTTTTTCTTTTTCACTTAGGCTTTTGTACACTTTTGATACATTCTGTCACTTATTTATTCAAATTTAGTCAAACTTGTAACATGTGTCAAATGACATACTAAACAAAATTTGGCACATTGCAGTCACTACAACTTGTGGGAGGCTAGAGGGAGTAATTAGTTATGTTATGTTCATCAAAGGAGATGGCTAAAAACCATTGCTAGGACAACATATGTAGCCCTAGTGGGCTATGTGAAGTGTGGAAAGTGTGAAACGATTCCATGAATGTCCACTTCTTGTTTGGGGAATGACATGATGGTCGATAAAGAAGAATTTGAGCCTTAGGAATCAAGTTGGGTGAATAATAAACCAAGTTAGTGAAGCAATTGAGAGGTAGTAGTTTCTTTTCTATATTTTTTTTAGATTGAGCAAAGTCTATACAACTTACAATGTTAAGATAAAGAAAAGGGTTGCACTAGATGGTTGTTAACTAGCATGGAACTTGTTGAAAAAATGACAAATTCTCTATAAAATTGCACTGATGTAGCCAAGTGGTCATTGGAAGTGGCACTGCATTGCTTGAGTGCAATGAAAATAGGTGATGATTGCCACATTGGTCCTTGAATGTGGTGTTAATGAAAAGTTTTACCCTTATATCGGCTTTGTATGATCATTTGGGCTAGCTTAATAAAAATAGCAGAGGGTTTGTTTGGGGGGCATGGCCGCTCACTACTCGCCAATGGTCATCAATAGGGTGGTAGTGTGGGAAAGGTATTGCTTCTATGGGTAGTTCATGAGAGTGTGACTTGGGGAACAACTTTGGAGTTTAAGGGATTGGATCTTAAATGATTATATGTAATGCATGTTTGGTCAAGCAGTAGTAAAAATGATATAGAGGTTACAAATGGCGATAATAAAGTATTGTAGGTTTCATTATTTTATAAATTATACCATGGGGCAGGTTTTGGTTGAATGGAATTATTATAGGATCCTGAATATTTAATCTTCTCCTTTGCCAATTTTAATGGTTGGTGTTCCCAGCTATGTATTTAGTGTCGTTTTAGATTTTTTAGATATTTATTCATGTGTGGCAAATCTTATGTTACTTATGTTCCTTAAAACTATAAATATATTTATGTGGTTTTCTCATTCATTTTTGGTTTATTTGTGGAAGCAGGAAGCTTTGAAGTGGGTAGTTGATCAACCTGCATGGCAGCGGTCAGAGGGGAGGGATCATATTCTTCCTGTTCACCATCCCTGGTCCTTCAAGTCGGTACGCCGATATATGAAAAATGCAATTTGGATCCTGCCTGATATGGACTCCACTGGGAACTGGTTATGCTTTGCTACCTTCTTTTTTTTGTTGTTAAACATTCAAAGTTGTTTTCCTTTTCTCCCGGAAGAAAATGCACATAAATCCATTGAAGTGTTTTAATTTGCTCCCTGAAGAAAGTGTTTACAAATATTAAGTATTTTATGTTAAATTTGGCCCTGCTTTTTCAAAATCTTTAAATAGTTCCTCATTATTCAGTTTTGTCGTCTGATATGTACAATGATTACCAATATACTGTGCATAGTCCTACCCAACCCCCTCCATTTACTTCTTGCTGTTGCTGATTAATCACCACCCCATTGCCTTCATCATCAAGTTGCCTCCTGGCCATTCCCCTCTCAACCAAAAATAACCTTGAAGATTGCCAGAAAATCTCTACCAGGCCACAAGGTTCCCCATCTCCGTCTTGCCAATCACTGTTGCTCCCCCTCTTTATTGTCAACAAACTACTAGCTACTCCTCCCTTCGAACTTTTCCACCAACCTCCACACCCAAGAAGGAAGGTTCTTAGCCAATGGCTGGGGAGATGCTAGTCAGTGATTGGGGAGATTCTTAGTTTAATGAGAACCTGGGAGGGGCAGTGGGAAGTGCTGTAGAAGTTTGTTTGGTGTTTTTGAACTATCTGCAGCAAAAGTTCCATTTGGAGGACATCTTTGGTTTAGAGGAAAAAAGAATGGCCTGTTTGGATGAAGGTTCAATGGAGATTGATACATCTACAATTTACCCTTATTTCTATCATGATCTGACCAGGGAGGCATTTTATTTTATCTTCTCAGGTATAAGCCTGGACAGGTTTGGCTGGAGAAGGACATAATCTTGCCTTATGTTGCAAATGTTAACTTATGTGATGCCAAATGTATGCTTGAAAATCAATGGAAGAGAAACACATTGCTTTTCTTTAGGGGAAGGCTTAAAAGAAATGCTGTAAGTTCTCTTTATAGTATTGTTATTCTTATCATTATCGTTGTCATTATTGATTCTTTTATTTGTTTAAAGGATGCAATTTGAAAAGCTAGTTGAAGTTTATTGATTTAATTTATTTCTTACTTTTTGATATAGGGAGGGAAAATTAGAAGCAAACTTGTACAAATTCTGCATGATACAGAGGGTGTTATCATAGAGGAGGGAAGTACTGGAATAGCTGGAAAGGAAGCAGCTCAGAATGGCATGCGGAAGTAAGATGTTCCTCCTGTCAAGCTTTGCACCAATTGCTGATATCATTGTAATGCTAAGATGCCTGCTGGGTCACTTACAGCAATTTTTCTTTTATTGAATGACAGTTCAATATTCTGTTTGAGCCCAGCTGGTGATACCCCATCTTCTGCTAGGTTGTTTGATGCCATTGTGAGCGGATGCATTCCTGTTGTAGTAAGTGATGAATTGGAGCTTCCTTTCGAAGGGATACTAGATTATCGAAAGGTAGGTTTACTTAATGATTTCATCAATTTTGATGATAAATTGATCTATTGTTTAGATTTTTTTTTTTCTTCTCACTATTTATTTGTTTATTAGATTATTCTCTTTTTAATAAGACCTATACTATTTAGTTCTTCATCTTCATCTTTTATGCTTAACTGTTTAGTTAGTGGTGAATTTGAATTGTCTTGTATGTGCTAATAGAATATTTTAATATGGGTCCATAACTGTTTAGTTTGTGAATGAGGTTATTCTTTCTCTATTAATGATGCCAACTTTTCTGTCTCCTTCTGAATCCCCCAGTTTTAGCCATAATTTCTCTCTCTCACTCTCTCTTGCTTTTGAATTTTTTTTTCTCCATATTCCTTAAGAATTGGTTACTTATTTTTCTTTAACTTATAACTTACTTCTGGGTGATTTAATATATGTATATGGGTTTGGTTTTTTAGTTCAGTTTTAGTCTTTCTTGGAGTGGAAATTTAATGAGATGTACTAGCTTACTGGTTAGAGAAGCTGGATGGGCTTTATATCTACTTAACATCACCGTGTCTTGGGACTAGTAGTCCCAAACCTCTCCTGTATTGGTGATGTTGGAGGGAGTTTGCCTCTTTGGGATGGTTAAATAGAGCTTAGGATTGTTAAATTTGGAAGAGAGAGCAAATACTTTTCTGGGATTTTAAATCACAACTCGCTATTTATGTGATTTGGTCCTGAATTTGGAAATAAAGCACTGTAAAATATCCCAAGTTATCCTATCTTCAGCGCTGGTAATTCCTTTATTAGGCTTGGCCAACAAGCCCTCTCTGTGGCTTTTTCAAATCTGGGTTATCCGATCCAATGGTTCGGCTTTTGATCCTTTGTTTCAAATCTCAAAACATTACCTTTTTTCATCTGAATATTAGGCCGTTGGTCTTAATTATCAATCCATGGAGCATCTTTGATGTTATGATTCTGATATGTTTCTCATTTGAGGAATTTTCTTGTCTTTGTTAAGTCATTGTTTAAGATCTTGAAATCTCTTCTCTTTCATGTTTAGTTTATGGCTGTTAATTTGTCATTATCTCTTGATCTGGAGCTGTCACAGGCAATCTTGTTGATTAAGGTTGTGTTTGATGATTTGTTTGATCATTAGTTGGTACAAAGATGATTTGTATCTATCTGGTGTTGGTACTCTTCTCACTTAATTTGGATCTAAATATTCATGTTCATCAAATTCTTCTTTTCTTTATCTATCTATCTATCTATATATATATATATATATATATATATAAAAGTTGAATACATTAATGAAATTAATTATTAGCTAATTGAAATTGGTAATAAATAAAACTTTGACCTGTAACAAAAGGAGAAATATGCGTTGAATTTTGTCCTAACAGAATTTGATACTATAGCTGAATAGCTCTTGAATTGTACATCAAACATCAACCATCAAATATGTATAATTATTGGGCCTTTCATATGCACTACAACATATACAATAGGTCAATGACCTAAAATCTCATGCATCCATCTTAAAAGGAAACTTTTACTAGGTTTTCATTGTAAGTTTTTTTTTTTTTTTTTATGATATTGCAATTATTTAGATCATGAAAGATAATTTTTTGACAAATATTTCATTGATGAGAACAAAACAACCAAAGCATCTACTTTTTTCATTTCCAATCTCCCAAAAAGAGCTGTTTAAATATTAAATGACCTACTGAAAGATATAATGAAGAGAAAGTTGAGCACTCAATAATACTTAGAGATGAGTATAATAGCTAATTATTGAAATAGCTGGTTTCAAAAAATGGAAATTAAAAACACAGATATCAGAATATATATTAATTTTTTTCCTAATTTTAACTCGGTAGATGTCATAAATTGCATGTGAGAGATTGTTCTCAAGGCCTTGTTAACGCCCATCAAGAGCACATTAAACCCCATTTGGATGAGCCCACAGCTAAATGTCAATCTTGCCTTTTTTGTTTTAATGTGTTAACTAACTCATGTGTTAGCCCTAATCCAGTTAATCATGCAAGTTAATGTTATTATCGGTTAGGAACATAAGCGGATTAAATATTTTTGTGGGTTTCTGGACTAAGATAAATTAAAGGAAGGATGCAACCGTATGTATTTTAATTTCAAGTTTAGAAGGAGAAGATTATCATTTGCGTGCCATTTTCTCTAAAAGCAATCAAACATGTACTCATCCTCCAACTTGCCTTGCGTAGATATCCTTGTTTGTATCTTCAAGCGATGCTACGGAGCCTGGATGGCTTGTAAATTTTCTCAAGAACATCGATTCGAGCCAAATCAAAGAGATGCAGATGAATCTTGCCAAGGTTTCTTTCTTCACTCACAACCATTTGCATATGCTATGGATCTTTAAGAGGAAGTCTTTGATTTCTCGTTCTTGCTTTTCTGTAGTACTCGAGGCATTTCATCTATTCAAATCCGGCTCAACCACTCGGAGCAGAGGACTTCGCCTGGAGAATGGTCTGTGCTCTTGAATTAAGTCTAAAACATTAAGACATTTATCATGCTTTTGAACACATATTTTTTATAGGAAAAATTGTCAAATAGTTCACCATAACTTTGTTTGATTGATGTGAACTTTATAATAATTAAAAAGTTTATTATTTAATCGATTTCTGACTTGCTTTTTGACCTGATCAGATTGCTGGTAAATTGGTGAACATTAGACTGCATATTCGACGGTCTCAACGAACGGTGAAGGGATCAAGAAATCTTTGTACTTGTGAATGCAGGACTTCTAACCAGTCCTCGGTCCCTTGGTTAAGTTTGTAATTTTCTTTTTTGTTATCTGACCTATCGTGCTCATGATTTTGTAACGGTTACTTAACATGTTTGCACTCTTGCCTAATATTTTCATCCAAATAACCCAAATTTTTATTTACATTTTCAACCATTATTTATAGTAAGACAAAACAGATGTTATGAAATCAATGTTATTTAAAGTCGTTAATATTGTTTATTATTTATTTTTTTAATTCACAAGGTAATTGTTTACTTAAAACTTCTCAAAACTTTTAGCTTTATTTGTTTAGAAGGTTGTAATGGGATCACAAATCTTCAAGCATTGACTGCTGGTGCTGCTGAAGCAACTGCACAGCAAATGGAGAAACAAATGGAGCGTAAATTACAATGCTATTTATTAATAATTTTTTATTATTTAGTTAGATATTATTTAAATAGTATTTTATTTTTATTTTTAACATTAGGGTAATTAGTATCTAAATATTGTTTAAGGTTGAGTGGTATTTAAATATCATTTTTTGAACGATTAAATTATAATTTAATAATATTATTTAAAGGTGTTATTAAATTAAATATTCTATATCATTAATCTTAGAAGAAAAAAGAAAGAAATGAATTATTACTCTTGAGATGCCCTTCTTAATTAAAACACGTGTTTCAAAAACTCACTAGTTCTTCTAAGCTTTGCTTATGCAAGCCAAGCTAATAGCCAAATTGCAAACAAAAAGAACAAAACACAATAGTTATTTCTATTTATATTATATTGTAAAATGTCTAAAATAATCTTTGTGCTTTTAACAAAAAGGATTTTTTTTTTAAATATATATTTTTGAAAGAATAATCATGTCTTTTATCATATCAAAACAAAAGAATATAAGAAGGGAGGCAAAAAAGAAGTGGACTTGACCTAATCCAAGATCACTCAAAACAAGACACCAATAAAAAAAAAGGCAAGATCCAAGCTTCTTCTCAAACGAGTTTTAGTGCTAGTTGCCTAGGGTTACATTTTACTCTTAACTCATCCAATCTTTTTAGAGAAAGGCTCATTTTTTTTAATGAGTAGATTGCATATTAGTTGTTGGTGTCATTGTCATTGTTCAACATGTTCATCAAATTTCAAAAATAGACAAATAAGTTTATAGGTTCTTTTGATACTACAAATAATTCATTGACTCTTTTTTTCCTCCAATTATTTTATATGATTTTGTATAATTATGTAAGTAAACCTCCATAAAGATAGATAGTTTAAGAAAAAAATTGGGCTGAGAATCTAAGAATAATATTTAAGAAAATAAATTATTTTTTAAATCTAACAGAGTTAACTAGGTTTTGTTTTGTTAATCCATAAGATAGATAAAATTTTTAAGACAGACACATCGATAATCAATCATTTTTATTGAGGACAAAAATAAAAAAAAAACATTAATGTAAGATAATCATAGATATATAAAAAATTTATCCATATTATCTTGTATAATAAAAGGATAAATATATTCTATACATTTATCTTTCTATTTTATTTTCAATATATTATAAGCTTGCAAATCAAAACAAAGATATTTGGCACTAAAAATATCAAAATTACTTAGATTATGTGATTATTTAAATAATTTAAATTGACTTAAAGAAAACAGAATAAATGCAAATATTATGATTATTCTAGGTTTAGTATTTTATAATGCAAATACAACCTATTACTTTTCTTTTTCATAAGTTTGGAAATTTATTTATAGACATCATGGATAATAAATCATACTTCATTTTTCATTCTTGACCCCAACGTAGACAACCTCTAAAAATTTATTAAGATGTTCACATGTATTTTTGCACATCTATAAAACCTTATATATCATTCTAAGCTCATGCACTTAATACTCAAATCTAACATCACATAATACAAGCGTGAACATGATATTCTCAATTTCTTTAATTATAGATATATGTATAAAATAGAAAATCATTATTTAAATATTTTTTAATTTTATAATGTTTTCAATAAATGTAATGTAAAAAATCATGATACATATTTATAAATAAGAAAATATTTTAAATGCTTGTAAACCCTTTCTACTTAGTTTGAAAATAATGAAAACTTTTTATTTTGAAATAGAATAAAAATAATACTTCTCTCAGAACCATTGTCTATTTTTATTCAATATAAAAATATCAAATACAATTCCATCTTTAAAAATATAGATTCTCACTATGAAAATAAGTAAGGATTCATTATATATTAAATTAGATTAGTTATTACAATAACTTAATCTCATAAACAAAACTAATATATATACATAAAAAGACAATGAAATAAAAAAAATCAAAAGCTAAATCATTATTTCTCTTTCAATTTTCGTTTACACTTTTGCATTATGTACCATTTTCACGTGTAATTTTTAAGTAAAAAAATGTTTAAGTCAATCAACATTGCCTAAGCAAGCAAAAGCAACATATATGTCAATGCGAAACATTAAACATTTAGGGTCATATTATATGCTAAATCTATCAATGCATCAACATAAAATAATAAAAGCATCCTATAACAAAAATAGTAATGCACCAAGTTTTAATGTAATAATTTATTAAAACTATTCTTATTAATCGTTGCTATCCTTTTAGTTTATAATTGTCCATTAGCCTGTTGATCTTTTTTAAACTTTCAATTATCCTTTTACCTTTAAGTTGTAAATCTCTCAAGACTATTTAGCTTTTCCCATTATATCAAAGGATTCATTGTTATGGGTCTTTTCTAGCTTGAGTATCATAAGTTCAATCCAGTTTAGTTAATACCCTATGAGCATTTTCTCAAATGATTTCTTTTATTCCTTGTAAGTATTTATTAAATTTCTTTATTATGATGATTTATTTATATTAATGATCATTTCAAACTTGAGATAAGATAAATCTCGTGTAATACCAAAAAATACATTTAAATACTTTTTCATAAATAAACATATGAAACAAATTATGATGAATCTCAACTAAAATAAATAAAAAAATAAACTTGATTCGATTTACGTTAAAAAAATCATCACTCATATAATCAATCACTTTAATATGAATTTTTCATAAACCATTAGTAATAATATAACAAACATCAAGTATATATATATATATATATATATATATATATATATATATATATATATATATATATATATATATATATATATGTATATAATACATAATATGCTAATCTCAAATTTATTGTAGTGGAAATAAGACCTCTCTCAAGCTTTATCAAGCTCAAATCTTTCTTTCCACACTCGTCATCTTTGCTAGAGGACTCAATTACAAGAATCCTAATTTGTTTGTTTTAGTGACAATTTGATCAACCAATTCTCTCCAATTCTTAAACAAGAGATTAAATCCTATACAATTTTTTAGTATAATGCTAAAAGTTATCTTCCACAGCCAAATCCACTTTGTAAATCTCAATTTGGCCATTGAAATCCTTATTGTTTCCCACCACCCCTTAAAAAAACTAACAAAATTATCGATTTAATCTATTTTAATGCACTAAATTTTAATAAAATGAATCACATTGCTTAACATCTTATTGAAAGTGGATAACGGAAGAATCTACTGGGACCTGAAGTGCAGAGAGGGGGACGGCCTTCCCACGGCGGGCTGGCGGGGAGCGGAACAGCTCAGGGGTTTATGGAAGATCAAAACTTTGCCGAGGGTTCGCCTATTCCTTTGGAGGCTGGCGAAAGATTTTCTCCCCACGGCGACGTGGCTGTCGCGGAGGGGTTTGGCGGAGAACCGTGACTATGCTTGGGGCTGTGAAGCAGAGGAGACAGCGCAACATTTATTTTGGAATTGTCCACAGGCACAGGCAATTTGGCAGGACCACGCGGCTTCCGATGTCGTTAATTCTGTATTGCTGGCGAGGGTGGTCAACGACGTGGGGGTCAATGAAGGCAGCTGTGAATTCATCCGGCAATTTATGGGGTTCGTTGGTTCGCCGGCGGCTAGGTACGGGAGCGGCGCTGAGCATGCTGCTTTTTTGGCGACGTCGTTATACTACATATGGGGGAGGAGGAACGCGAAGAAACATAATGCCCCACTTGATAACATTGCGATGCTATTACGCAATGTGAAGTTGGAGATCATTGCTGCAGCTGAACAACGCAACCTACATTCATTCAAGTCCTGTGGGAACCCATACAGTTCACCTGAACTGCCTGTAACCCATAGATGGGTTCCCCCTCCCACTGGGTGGATTAAAGTGAACTGTGACGCTGCTTGTGGCCTGGATTCTGCAGGTATTGGTGTGGAGTGAGAGACCATATGGGGAGGCCGATCCTGGTGATGGGGAAGAAGTTTGTTTCTCAGGCAAGTGAGGCGATGGAGATCCAGGCAGTATTTGAGGCCTTCCAGCTAGTGCGGAAGTCCCTGTCGCAGTTTCGTGCTATTGAGATGCAGACGGATTCCATGACGGCGGTACTGACGATCCGAAAGCTTATAGCCAACGCACCTGTGGATGGTCCTATTGCTGAGATTATTCGTTGTGCTAATGGAATGGACGCACTTACTATAACACATGTATACAGGGAAGGTAATCAGCCGGCTGACTGGGTGGCTCGTGCTGCTTGCCGAGAAGACTTTATTTGGAATAGTGAGATCGCATATCCTAAGCCACTCACCAAGTTGTTGCTACTAGATTATTTGTTTGATCCTCCGTGAGGATAGCATCTACTATTGTAATTTTGTTGGGCTTGTGCCCCTTTTGAACATCAAAAAAAAAAAAAGAAATCTCTTGCCATTTCTAAAGATAAAAATGGTCGTTTTGTGTGATTTTAATCATCGATTGCTTTAGGGATTTTAGTTTAATTAAGGTATTTTAGAAAATCAAATGTTTAAAATCAAATAATTTATTATTTTTTAAATAATACATTAGGCTGATTTTAATTTATTAATATTTTGATCCAAATTATCTTGGAAAAGGTTTCTAATAAATTTTAAAATAAATTACTTATAAATGTCTAAGTTCTTTAAAGTTTTTATAATTTTAGATATTTTATATCATTCTTAATATTTTTATACTAAAAATAATATAAATAATATATTTTTTTCATAAGTATGACCTCCTATATATATCAAAATTTTTCAAAATTAATATCATTTTTTCCAAATAAAATGTAATATTTATTTTTTTTCTTCTTAAATATTTATAATAATATTTTTCTTATAATTTTAATCTTCAATTTTATTATCAATTTAACACCTTTGATAATCATTATTATATATTTGATAATAAAATATTGATTGCTTATTGCACCTTATGAATAATATGAAAGTAGAAAACCCAAAATTTGTGGTTCGAAGAGCTTCAAAAAATGTTAGTAATGGATAAAAATATGAATGAAACATCCCACAGAAAAAAATTTTATCCAAGAATCATAGAATAGTGAGAATTCTTGATTCCTCTCAATATCTCTCTTGATTCGAAGATCCACATTTTGAATTGACGTCTTTTCCTTGATGTGTTTGACTAGTCTTCATTACAATGAATATTAATACTTACTCGAAGTAAAAAAAAGGAATGATTTCATATGTTAACCAATGGTTTAAGATACCCTTGATTGAATTATAATCAATAATCCAATTGGGATTATGATCGATTTAAATCCACATTCTATAAAATTTTACTATAAAGTTTTTAATAATTTGGAATTCTATATGTCACATTACATTTCTCCTTGGGATTTATAATTCTCTTTGTTTAAGAATGAATATTTTATGAAAATCACAAAAAATTATATAAATCTTAAAAATCACAATTTAATAAATTTTTTACTTATGACAATGTTAATAAATCTCCTCACTCTTTTATATTTTAATAAATCATCTATCAATATATTTTCTTAATTAAATAATTAGATAATCAATAATAATTAATTAATCTTTCTCCTTATAAGATGTTATACTATGTGAGACTTCAATCTTGTTTATAGTCTCCTTTGTTCTTAGTAACTCCATATCTACACTTCAAATTACTCCATATTTGATGAAATGTATGACAAATTCTCCAAGAAATCATCAAGACTAGTAAAGAAGTTTTAATTGATCATGTCTCAAGAACTCGAAGAAACAAATGCGAAGAGCTGCAGCTAACCCACCAACAAGCCATGGATTGTGAAGCTCCCATTTGGCTGCTAAACCGCAAAGCAAATAATGCACATCCTGCATCATGTCATGCTTCTTTAAAATTTTCTCTGTATTTGTTGTTAGGGTTATAAAAGATCTTTCTATTTAGGTTACCATTTTGATATATACTTTATTGTTGCAAGTTCTTGAGCATCCACAATCTTCTAGTGACTTCAAATTTCTAGCTATTGTCTATCAAATTGTGTTTTTGTTATTTGCTGCTACAGCTCTCGACATTCTGGTGTTTGTAAGCTGCAACAATAGGTAAATGACAACGATGATGGACCTGTTACTGCATGTTTCTGCTACAGTTGCATCAGGTTGTGTTTTGCATGAGCATTATTTGCAGGTTCATTAACAGGTAGTTTGCTGTTACTACACTTGTGTTTAATCTTGCTTTGTTTGTCATTACTGGTTGATCTGTTAGATCAGATTGAACCCATTATGTTACCCTAACAAAATAATTAACCTAGTAAAATAACGTTGTACACGAAATTACTGTTGCTGAGAAAAATGCTAAGTTGGAGGAGAAGTTGAAGATGGGAGAAATAAAAGTTCAAATTTAGGAGAAGCTTATACAGACGTTCAATCAAAGATGGTTTTAAAATGTTTGTTTGACATGAACCACCCTATAAGGAGAGTAGAGTATAACCATGGAACAAGATAAAAATCCAAGTAGACAGGTGAAAGGGGCTACCAAAATGGATTTTACTTGGGTGAAACCTTAATCAATTTACTTTCGATAATAAAAAAACAAATAGGAATCCAAGGATTCATCAAACTAGAGCAACTTAATAGGAATAAGGCTTACTGTCATGGTCACAATTTAAAATAGATGCCTGACTATTAGGAATTTCACATTGTTATTACATGTCAATAATGGAACGTAGAAGGTCAACTTTGTATTATGCTTCACTAAGTTGAAATTGTTAGTTCCAAGGAAGGTATAAATTAAAATAATCTCTTCTACAAATCAAAGAACATGCTAAACCTTTGAAAACTTGATTTGAGGTATTACACCCCTTCTTGAAATCCTTATTCATATAGCATGTTGATCTGTTTGCAAGGTATTCTTATCTCGGGTCATCGTCAGTAGACATTTTTCAGAATAGTTGTAGTTGAAGTAGAAGCTTGAAATTGGCTTGGAACAAAAGAAGAAGAAGGAGAAGAGTGATTTTGCCACAAATGATTAAATTTTCTAAGAAGATTCCCTTCAAGAGGTTTTTGAATTTTACAAAATTCTGATCTCAGAACTCCCTACAGACATTTCTCTCTAATCAGCATTTTGACCCCTTTATATAGGGGTTGGATACAATTTTTTAATATATAAACTTTAGCATTTAAAATACAAAAAGACGCATTTTCCTCTTTTGAAGATTCCACAAATTTGAGACAACCGGATCCTATACCTATGCACAGGTTTTTCTAGTCCACCAACTGCATAGCTCACCCGTAAATTCAGCTTGCGCGTGTAGGGGAAGGAATATCTACTCGGTCACATGTAGTGCATTTGATCCAAATCAGAACCGCCTGCGATGCATGGCGCTGATGCATGTAGTGGGATTTTTTTCTCTTTTTTTCCCAATAATTCTCTTTTGGGTCTAGTCTCCTAAGGGCGATCTATAACTCCGCATGTAGTACTCATCCAATGCATTGTAGCATGCACTCTCATACACCTGCAGCAAATCTCTACACGTAATTCAACTTACGACTTTGTTGCTTTGTGTTACGCATCAATTTGCATTATTTTGTCTCTTCCCTTATTTTCTTTCCACCAATTCTGGGTTCAGTGACCTTGGAAGTGATCTTCTGAACATTAGTCATTTCTTTTTTAGTTTAAAGTCCCATCAAATCTTCTTTGCTAAACCAATGTTTAGTTGTTTTCTTTAGGAGGATGAGATTTCTATTTGTCCAATAAAATGATTTCTTAGATTTTGTTAATAGCACATATCTTTGGCAAGTATTTGCTAACTTTTTCAATTGTTTGGCGTTGACAACGCCTTTTGTTAATGTTTCTTATTCTCATTTCAAAAGAAAATATTGTCCATCCTTCATAAATTGATATTATTGTGCTTGTCGATAATAAACAGCATCTTCATCCCAGAAGTAATGATTCCCCAGTATAATCTGGAAGACGTATAGAGCTATCACTTTGCAGATAATCTCATCAATATAGTCTTTGGTAATAGCAGACTTTATTTTGCATTATTTTTTTAACTATTACGTTGAATATGAAACCACTCAAAAGAATAATGTCTTTGATGCATTGTAGTATCTAACTTTAGTTTTTCATAAGACCTTCGGATATTAGGTTCTTTTTACTTCCAGTGTTGACAATAGCACTAATAAGTTTTTTCTTCACTTGTAGTCCAATAATAAAGAGTTCTTTTCGTTTCGTTTCACGCAATATCTCTTTTGAAGTCACCATAAAAGATAAGTTTTCATAAATTTATTGAGGAGTTTGAAGTACCATTTTAGTCTCCACTATAAGAAGTACTTTGTTCTTGAGTTTTTTTTTAAAAATTATAAATATAATTTCTAGTATTTTTCTTATATATGTCCTGTCTTCTTACAATGATCACAATCTTTTTTATTTTTATTGGTTGAAAAATTTTGTTAGTTGTGGCTGTAATGTACTTTATAAGTGAATACTATTTGTTTTACTTTCATTTTTTGGATTTATACTCAGACTTCCTAGTATTTTGTTCTTCAAGTTTTGTCCCTTTATTTCATTCTTCTTTTTAATAACCATAGTAAATGTAGTAGCTTGCATCAAAGATTGATAGAAAATGAATAATTTGATAGCAATAAGATAATACAAATATACAATATACTTTGACAATGTCTACATTTCTTCAATAGGTATTCCCAAACTAATGCATCTTTGTCAAAATTCTATGATATATTCTTTCATAGTTTGTCCATCAGTTTCATAAACTATGCTACTTTATCCATCTTTCCTCCATGTAACTCATAGGGTAAAATTCTTTTTGAATTAACTACTTAAATTGGCTCCATTTTACTTATGTAACGAGATTATTTCTTAGATGAGCATTTCACCAAGCTAACGCAAGACTTGTTAATTTTAATTGAGCATACATCACTTTTTCTGATAAGAAATAGTATTATAAAGAGAAATATGTCTCTATTTGGTCCAACCAAGTATGTAATTTCTCTACATCTATTATACAATCATAATTTAATAAATCAAGTATAGCATCTATCTTGAAAGAATACTATCGATTTTTGTGAGTCAAAAAAGTGAGATTGATATCATTTTTCCTTTTATCTCCAACTATTTTGGGAGTACTAAATCTAAAATATTTTGATTAAGAATATTTTTTATAGATTATCTTCTGGATCTGTCATAGAAAAAGATTGTGATTTTAACACCTCTATTAACACTCGCATTTGTTGAATTAATATAACTACTTATGCCTCTAGGATTAATGGTGAAGTAGTTAGTGCAGTCATCTCGATTGAAGTCTATCCCATCTTTTGATTTCTTTTTTGTGGCTTGCTCCTAAACTTCTTTCTTTTTTGCTCCTGTCATTGGCATAGAATCTAATCGTTCTAATACCAAAATAATATGATCTATCTACAAGATATTTTTGCATCGAGTCCTCAGTAGTAGACCCTTTTTATAGTAGTTTACAGTGAAAGTAAAAGTGTGAAAATGGCTAGGAGCAAACAAAGAAGTAGAAATAAGAGAATACTTGTCACAAATGATTAAATTTCCTAAGAATATTCATTTCAAGAGGTTCTTAAATTTCATGAAGGTCTAATTCTTAGAAATCTGTACAGACTCTTCTTTCTACTCAGCATTCTTACCCCTTTATTGATAGGTTGGATACATCTTTTTAATAAATAAACTTTAATATTTAAAATACAAAACAATTCATTTACCCTTTTGGAAGATTCCATAAATTTGAGTCGATTAAAACTTATACGCATGCACGCGGAATGCCCGCTTGTGTGCGTTTCCTACATTCCAATTACACCATGTGTGCATAGATTTTGTGTGCACATGTAAGGGTCAGAATGACTGCCCAATCACGTGCAATGCACATGATCCGAGTCAGCACCACATACAATGTTCAGCCGCCAAGGTCGTGTGTGTGTGTTTGCTGACGTAATGCACGCGATGCTTGACGCCCGTAGCAGGGGTTTTTTCCAAATATTTTTTCTTTGGGTCTAAGTCTCTAGAGGGCAAGTCCATGGCTCTGCATGTAGCATTAGACCAACACATAGTGTGCAATCTGATACACCTACAAATGAATCTCCACATGTAGTCCACTTATAACCCTATTGTTTTATGTTATGCATCAATTTGCATTGTTTTGTCTTCTCTTTCATTTTCTTTCCACCCATTATAAGTTCAGTGACCTTGGAAGTGATCTCCTGATCACATGTTAATCAAATGAAAATTTCTTAAGGCTACCGTACGACAAGTAAACAAAAACAAATGTGCAAAGGAGACGTATCCTTAAGCCTATATCCATCTATAAGCAACCCACTTTCACAATACTAAACAAATGCTCTTTAATGATAACAATGCCCATTTATAAGTCAAGCTTTTTCTCAGATTAACCACAAATTAATACATTGAGGTTTTTTCAACTCATCCACCACCAAAGCAACCCATGCACAAGATCCAAGGCAAAGGCCATGGTACACATGCGTAAGGATAAACACTAAACTCAAGCTCAATACAAATGAGCCAAATATTCCAATTTAAGTAGAAACAATCTATCATAATATCAATTTAGTAATATTAAAAATTTGAGAGATTGTGGTACATAAGGATGTGGAATAATTTGCTTGAATTCTTCTTAATCTCTTCACATGAATGAATATATCATAGAAGGATTTTTCTATTATTTTTTTCTCTCATTTCACTATATTATAGATGCCATAAGTTTCTCCTTTATTCTATTGTAATGCAAGTTCTTTTGATTCTTAATATTCTCTCTTCTTTCCTATGAATCTGATTTGAATACTTTTAACTTATTTTTTTATATCAAATAATCTTAAAAACCTTCAATAGAAGACTCAACAATACTTTGAACTACTAATTTATATTTTATAGCAATTTTAAACTAACTATTACACAATTTTTTTTTATTTTGTTTGTCCAGTTCGAAACATGCATCAAACAATCATATATTTTCTCTTTTAAAATTAGGTATAGTGCGAAGTAATGTTACCAAACCATTTGATTTTTAGATCTTTTAAGAATTATCTACTCGTATAATTTGAAAGAATAAATATGTATGATTCTTTATAACTAATAAGAACAAAAAGTTTTTATATGATCGTATTGTTTATTAAAATATTAACATACTATATGAATCTATCTATATGCTTTTATATGCTATGAGAAAGTGTATTTAAACCATTATATTGTTTGTTAAAATATCAATGTAACATTTAAAAGTTTCAGTAAGTCATGATTATGCCAAGTGACGATCCTATATATGTTGAACTAATTATTATAACTGGTAGACAATTACTTATAGTTTGATATTATTTTATACTTTTATCATTTAATTTCTTATTGATATTTCTTTTGATAAAATTGTATTATTAGATAAACATAATTGTACCATACAAAATTCTTTAGAAATTTATTATAATTAGACTACACTTTCTCTTGAGATCCAAAACCATTTAATTACTTAGCATAGCTTTTGCGAACATATTATACTGTCCATCCTTAGATCGTACTGTCTGAATGCTATAGAGCTTTGGTGAAGCATAAATCAAATAATATGTTTCTCTTTTTCATCCTTTTATTACATTCATAATGAAAGGAAAGAAAAGAGGCTAACATAGTCTGAGAAATATGAAGAATTTATTTAATAGTGACCTAATAAATATAATATATATGTTATACATCACCTTCACTATCATGGTATTTAGAGATAATGCTATGACATTTAGAGGTCTTGACTTAGTGACGATGAGATACATCACTCTAGCATTCTAAGTATCTTATTCCTAATCAACATATTGTCATTAAGGGGAGATTTAATGATAATAAGATACTTTACTCATAAGTATTATAGACACTCAAATATTGGGTTTTGATATTTTGAGCACCTCATTATCTATTAGCATAGGATTTTGATATAAGGGGGCAAAACTTAATAATGATATGATACTTTACTATTTAATCATTTAATGTCTTGTTACTCAGAGATGGGGCCATAGTATTTCAGAGCATCGAGACCTGTGATGATGAGATATGTTTTTTGATCCTTAAGTACTTGAATAAGGGCCATAGAAGAGTTTGGGTTTAAAGGAATAATGAATATATGAAAAAAGGAATAGAAAAAAATTAAAATTAAAAAATAAATGAATACAAAAAAAAAAAGAAAAACAAGACAAAAATATTATATGTTTATGATGAACTAAGTATATTATATATTGCCATATATGTGTTATTACAATACTCTCTTTACATATTATCATGCATTTTTTATTTAGTATTTTATTTTGTTACTTAGCTACTTTCTTTGCTATTTAAACTGCTTCACTAAGTGGATCTAAAGGTTTTTCTATTGAGAATTATATGCTCATTGTCCACTAATAATACAAGAAATGATGTTGCCACTCATTGAGCTAAGAATCTTTTAAGGATAATCCTGGACTTAAGAGTGAGAGACTGATATATTTTGTGAGTATGAGTGATATTATATGTGTGTAAGAATATTTATATCTTATTTTAGATTTTTTTATCAGTACTAATATTTAGACTTTCTAATTGTATGCCAATTGTTTTGTTATTCATTACTATTTTTGTTTAGATTTTTCAATATTATTGTGGATCTTTATGTCATGCTCACTTGATTTTATTAGTTTATACCTTAAATTTTATTTTTATAGCTCTAATTTACCTGATAAATTTGTATCTTGAATGTATTTTTTAAGATTGTATTGATTCATGTTATCTAAGACATTAGTTAGACCTCTTTAACATAGAGTTTGATTATATGAGGGGTAGTGTAGGCTCTCAAAGATGTTAGATTTAGATGTATTCCTTAAATGTTATGATAGCTCACAAACTAAACTCTCACATCCTCTCAAAGCATATTTTATATACCAAATGTAAGTGCTAAAAATCCAAAATTTGAAAATATATCAAGCTGAGCATCTTAAAAATTTAGTAAAATGGTAGTGACCAAAATTTCTATTTGAACAAGTTATTATGAAGATCTCATCACAAGGAATCTATAGGTATATGATTTGTATCTTTTTGAAGATCATTTTAATTTTTAATGAATTTGTAAAGATAGAAATTAAAATATTAGTAACAATTAATAGATTAACAAATTAAATTGCTTACTTGTCTGAGAGGACATCTCTTCTGCATGCCTCGGAAGTCCACAACAGTGTTTAGAAAATAGGTGAGAAAGTAATAGATCAGGGAGAGGAGGCGCTCAGTGAAGATGGAAAATATTTCAACTTTCAAATCTTGAGTTCTTACATCGCTTCAATGAGATCAAAAAGAAAGAAGAGAGGCTTCGAGGAAAGAACAAATTTTAGCACCAATTTGTGAAAACTATATTTCAAGGTAAGATATAACCAAGGCTTTTTTTTCTCTCTAAAGCATTTATTGATTATTTGCATTAGTAGGAAAATGAATTTTTAAAGATTCAAGTTGTCACCAAGGGAAGAAAGACTGTTCTTTTCGAAGGCTTGCTCTTCTAATGAATTATAAATTTTTTAAGTATACAATATTTGGTTAAAATTATCTCACGATCTAAAATTTCTTTCACATTGTCCTTACTGCCAAGGATAACGCAGTAGTAGAAATGGGTTCACTTAATATGAAAGAATTGGGCTTAAATGGTGTCACTAGATATTAGATATGATGTCTTATATGAGACTAAATCCTTAATATTAAAAATTACACTTGTTGTGGTATTAATTCTTAGTCATGATGCTTTATTTGATGATGACATATCCTAAGTATTTTTAATAAATTTAGTTTAGTATTTTTTTCAAATTCTAATAATTGATGCTCATATTTGTAAGAGAATTTAAATAAGAAGAGAAGCAAAATTAAAATCCCATAAAAATCATTTTGATAGAAGTGGCAAAACACCAAGAAATATTTTTTTATATTACTTTTAGATATTTTAATTTTTTTTTTGAAATGTTAAGCTTGATTAGAATTAGTTTTTAAGACACATAAATATTAATTAACTTTCATCTCTAATATCCTTGATTACCATCTTTGATTCAGTATCTCAAATATACATTTCTCAATCATTTGATCAACATCTTTGAAATCTTATTATTTAGTAATGATTTAAATAAAAAAAATTTAAAATATAATAAAAAAGAAACCTAATTACCTTCCTAATAATCGCTCACTATTCACCAGTTGCTACAATGAACAAGTTATGGGTTGGGGCATCACTCTCAAACCCATTTGGACGAACCAATTTTGAAATTATTTTGAGTTATAGAATTACCATTTAAATCGACATCATATTTATGTGCACTAGCAAGCTACTAGTGATTAAATCTTGAATGAGCCAGGGGACAGCCAACCTTGAAATCAGGTTGCCTATAAAGCATACTATAATTCTTATATGGAGAAAATAGCTTCTCGAATACACCATGTGAGACTAAAAGCATTGGTTTTACTGTGTCATGAACTTCCAAATTGTGAGAATGATGTGAGCCCTATGATCTTTCATTTTTGTGATCAAATAATCACCACTGTATCTAATTTTTCAACTCGTTGATTCTATTAATCGTCCAATCGCAAAATTTCACTATCATATGGTTCGTATTTCTTCCGCTCGACAAGTTAAATCCTGCAATCATATTGTGATTCAGATCTAACAACTCAGATCAAATGTATATATCTAAAAGGCACAGATTAAATTCCATTTGTTTAATTGCACAATTTTCATGGTTGAACGATAGTAGTTTGGTCCAATCCAATGACTCTTGTCAAGGCTCTTTTAGCTGTTATTTCGAGCTATTAGAAAAAGTTTTTTAAAATATTAATTTTCTAATTAAAAATTATCGAAGTAGAACTGTAATGATTAAATTGGATGTTTGGTAAGTACTTTTAGCTATTAGAAGATGTCTATAAATAGGAAAACCGATTGATGAAAACTTTTATAAAATTCTAAATAAGAATTCTAAAGTCATGGCATCGAAGCAACTCACAGCCATTGCTACTCGTCGCCTCCTTATGCTGTGCATTTTTACAATAAACTCCAAATTTCTTGATATATCTTCCAATTAGCTAAACTCTTATTTTCTTATTTTATAACTAATTAAATTAAAATATTATGCTTTTTTAAATATTTTATCAGGCATAAGAATTTATTTATTTGAATTTTCATCATTATTTTCCTTCCTATTTTTACAAATTCTATTTTATTGTAATACTATTGTAGCCTATTCTATTTTCTTATTGTAAATGTTTAGCCTACCTATTTTTTACGAAAGGATAATATAGTTTGTTTTTTTTGTGCATGGTTTTTACTGAGGGTGAACGTAAGCTCGATTTTAAGTTGAATCATTAAAAAATTTCTTATATACATGTTAAAATTTTTGCACATTATTATTTGATAATTTTTAAAGCTTATTATTAAAATAAAAATTAATATATTTTTAAAATATTAAAAATTTTAATTCTAACAATTCAGCCCCTCTTATTGAATAATATTTATATACTAATCACATGCTCTTCTAGTAAATAAATCTCATATACATTAGTTCCTTGTTTTTAAACAATCTTAAAAGGTTTAGCTTCACTTATAATTTTGAGTAAACTCTAAGAGGGAACCATTCTAACTTAATTCTAATTATAATATAATATCATTCATAAAATTTTTTAACTTTTTTAAACATCTACTAGTTTCTTATATCTTTTGTTAGTTAGATAAATTTTTTAGATATTATTTTATAAGAGGTAAAGAAAAGAATGGAGATAAAAATTTGAAAGTCTACTAGTATGAGAATAAGATTAATTACAAAACTGGCTTATTATCATGACAAATTTTGAAAAGACTTAAACCAATATTATGATTTAAAAATTATTGTATGCAAATTTAAATTATGATAATAGTTGATCCTAAAGTTTTGGTTAATCCTTTATCAAGTGTGAAGAAGATTTTTAGACTAGGATTTATTACTTTTATTTGTTCATCTATTTGCAGTTGATAGGCTAAACAAAATTTTAGATTAGTCCCTAATAAATGCCATAAGATCTTTTAAAAATAGTTAATAAATTTTACTTCTCAGTTAAATACTATGGTTATTCTACTTAGTTGTTTCTTAATTTTATGTTGGTGCTAAAGATGTTGGTGCGCCTCTAGCCATCTTACAATTATAGGATATTAGGGGTGTATCTAACCACCGAAACCACAAAATTTTTCATATTTTCTAATTCTTGCTCGACTTCTTTATCAGGCATTATGTTTTATTTTTTCTCTGACTCCTCTAATTTATTATCATTATCTAGGTTCGTAATCATGAATCTTTTTAGGTAGTTAGTAAATATATATTTCTTTTCATGGCACTTAAAATAAGCTATTCTAGATTGGATGGGTTGGCTTAAAGAAGAGTGTGAAGAAGTGGATGGTAATGTGAGTTTGGTAAGTTTAGAAACTATGGTGGATGAGATAGATAAAGTGTAAGTATAAATGGGTTGAGAAGTGGAGTTTGAGCCTTTGGAGGGTTTGACTTGTCATTTCTCTTAAAATAAGAAGTTCTACTTTTTTTTTAAATTTATAGCTATGTGATAGGCTTTCTCTAAGATAGTGATATTTCTCAAGTTAAGCTCAACTTGTATGTATTCTTTTAAACATATTCTCAATTGAGAGAGTACTATACATTTGAGTTTATTTATATTGCACTGAACTTTGTAATCCTTAAACTAACTAATGTATTATTCAGCATGCTATCATCTTGAGAAAACTTTTGTCATTTATCTAATAATTTAATATTATAGGTTATTAGAATAAATTTATTAAATAATATAACTTTAAGATTTCTCTAAGTCTGGGATACCTCTTCATTATTGTTAACATATTATCACTCTAAGTTTTTAAAGAACCTATGGATAGTACATGTGAGTTTATTCTTAATAAATTGATAATTTTTTCATTCACTCATTTGGTGCCAATTGAAGTAACAATCTATGCTAATTTACCAGACTATGTAATGCTTAGGATTAGAACTATTATCAAAAGTTGTGACATCTAGTTTCATATTAAGGATATGCTATCTCTTTCTTGATGCTTTCTAAGTCTTTCTTTCTCACTAAACATATCTAGGTCATCATTTAGGTCTAACTCATTAGAAGGTTCATTTCTTATTCTACGATTATTATTCTTATCATAGATATCTTGGCCAGATTCATCAGAAAGATCATATCTTTTTATGGTTCTTATGTCTCTCAAAATTTTCTTCTTCTAGAATATAAGGTGTGGCACATCTTTCATTATCTTTTTCTCTTCTAAATTTTTGTTCACATTGTTGGTTTATGAGAATTTGTTCAATCATTTGGGTGAGTTGGGTTATTGATCAAATAGTTATGGCAATTCTTGGTTTTAGTTGACTTTAGTTTTGAATTGATTCTTGATTTTGATTTGTTATTTAATAAGACCTATCAAATCTTATGATGATATAAAAGTTTAACACATAGGAGGATATTAAGGAAGGAGAACAATGTGTGATATCTTTTTTTATATTTATTTTTTAAAAAACATTATGAAGGTAAAGTGATCATAACTATAGACCACCAAAGTTAAGATGAGACATACTTTTAAGAAAATGACAATTGATCAGAATATTACTTTTGCCAAACCACCTCCCAGATAAAACCAAATGGTTCTTAAGAAAGATAATGAGAAATTATATGATTACTTTTATATCACTTTTTAAGACAAAGTTTATGTAAAAATAATCTAATGGTTTTTTAGTAGATATACTAGGTAAAAGAAAAGAATGTTTGTTTTAAGTAAAAAAATTATAATTTTTTTTAATAGAAATATATATTTATATATATTATATCAAATAGAAAACCATGTGTTCTAAAACCAAAGTTGATGTAAGATAAATTTAAACTTCTATTAAGGTATGAATGATTGAACAAATTAAAAGATATCATGCATTAATTAAAGTTAACTAACATGTCTAATATTTTATAATTATTCAAAGATTAGTCTCTAAATTTGTAGCATAGATTATTAAGTAGAGTAGGTGATAATACATTAAGAGTTAAGTATAAAGTCTTGTTGAGTAGTTTTATCACATCAAATTTTATATAAATAAAATAAAGACTTTAAAAAACTATATATAGAATATTCTGATAGAAAAAAGAACAACCTTAACTTTAGATTATTACTTAAAAATAAAAATTATAGAAAAAGTACACCTTTTTGGTGATTGTGATTTATAATTCTTTTTGGAGTTGGTATGTAGAGCATCAAAGATGGAAAAGGGTGACAAAATAAAGGTTTAGGTTAGTGAGAAAACTTGGTTAAAGGGGTAATAAGATGGTAGACTATGATCTGGATCCCCATTAAGTAGGGTGGTTGTTTGGTGATTGGATTAAAAGAGTAAAAGTATTGGTAAAGATTTATGGGTATTGGCCAAAGTAAGAATTTGTTTAGTTGTCCACTCTCTTAGTAGAATATCTCTCACCTTAAATCCTTGTCTCTCAGAAGATAAAAAGAGTTAGAATTTCTTCAACTAGAGTTATGTACTTACTCTTTACTCACAAAAATAAAAATACATAAGTAAGAGAAACTTTATTCATCAATAACTTTATTATAATGAGGAAGAATCTCTTATTTATGAATGAATGAGAGCTCAATGAATGAAAAAATAAAATAAAAATATATCTTTGAAAAATATCACGAGCATGGAAAAATGAAAAGATAATCTCTAAGTTAAATCACTTGAAAATCTACAATAATTTTTTAAAATTCTATGACATTAACTCCTAATGGATCAATCACATTAAATACAAAATATATAAAGAAAGATATTTTAGAGTTAAATCACTTACAATGCGACTAGGATGGTAGCAGTGGACGAAACAGATGATAGTGATCGACGATGGTCGAAGGTTTATAGCTAATGGGTAGCTAGGTGATGATAAGTAGTTGGGGAACAGCGGGTGACCTAGCGATGGTAGGCAACAAGGTGATGTAGCATAACTAGGCAGTAAACGATCAGGTGATGGCAGACGCCTAACGATAGCAAGTGAAGCATACATAGGGGCCAACTTCGATAATGACATATTTTACTGTGAAATATGTTTGGATGAATATAACAAAAATAATAGAGATAACCACAGAAAAAGGAAGCAGTATAGTTGATTCCTATGGCTGACAAAGATGACTAATTGAAATAAGATTCAGATCAGGTACATCTCTTAATTCAAATACTTATGATGACAGTGGATGTTTGTTTGTGAGCTAACATAAGATACTCCTGCATCATAAGAGCTTGTGACCATCATTTAGAAATGTAAATAAAATAAATTCATAAAAACATGATATTGATATATAAAAAGATGCAAAAGAATATACGAGTATGTGATTAAAGTATAGAAATATATAAAATAATCAATACATAAAAAGTTACATAAATATAATTTCTAATTATGTTTATGGATACATATCCATCTACCATTATAATTTATTTTATCTTTAAATCTCTATATATATATTTCTATACTACTTTGATTCTAATATTTTTTTTAGCTTTTTCATTCTAATGTTAACATCTGCTTCACGACAATTATACTTGTCATCAAGGGCCATGTATTTATCAAATAATAATTATTTTTCTAGTATCATAGGATCTCATCTCATTTATATCTAGTCTATATTAAGTATATAATATATAGATCTCATATCATATTATTATAGCATATAGACTCCAACCTACATGTTATCACATCATGTTTGTCTCATAATGTATCTCATATTTGGGTTATTAGATTACATAATAAGTAACTCATCTATATCATATCTGCATCACAATAAATCTCATCTCTAAATATTAGATCACAGAGTAAACAGCTTATTATATATCATATAAGGTCTAATATCAATGGTATTATATCATACCATATCATTTCATCTCTTCTCGTAGTAGTAGCATACTATGATAATTGGAGTTAATGTCATTAGACAAATACTATCATTCTCATCTTAACTTATTATAGTTATAGTATATTCATGAAAAATTAATACCCTCACTAGTAGAATTATCATAATGAAACTTATATAGCATGAATTATGTCAGGTACTCACGATCACATGTCACAAGCATTTATCTTCTACTTTATTTTTTTAGATTCTCATTTATCATCTACTTTCTCTAGTCTCTATCTTATTAATTGTTTCATATTTTACTTTACTAGCATTACTAAATCGATCAATTATTTTACTTTACTTTTATTTCTTATCACACAACATGCAATAATGATGTAGAATATGATGTAAAAAGAAAATGATAATGTCATAATATCAAATACTAAATAATTATAAAATAATATCATATTTACATTATATATATAAAGTTTACCTACATGCTCTTATTAGTAAAATGCTTGCTTTAACTTTTCTTTTTGTATAGTTTCCTACTTAAGCTTCTTGTCCCCTTCAATTGGGTGATTCCACTAACAGCTTGCACTATGTTATAGAAAAACCTTTAAGCTTCCTCTTTACAATGAGAGTTTTCTAATATTTTGTAACAACTTTTAAGTATCTCCTAGTTCCTCCTCATGTTTGTTAAGGGTAAGAAATATACAATAGTTTACTAATTCTCCTTTATATAAAAAAATAATAATTAGAAAATCAATTATAGGAGTTAAAGCTTAGATTTACAAAAACACTTTCTTGTCTCAATTTTGATTTAAAATGCTAAAAATTAGTTCTTTTCAACTCCTATTAAAGCAATAAGACAAAGTCAAGTGAGAAATCAAAGTCAAAATATAATATTTCCCTTGTGCTTTTTCCATTGAATCGAAAAAGAAGGGAAGAACAATAGCAACTCACAAGTCCTCAATCTTGGCTATAAAAAACTTTGTAAAGCTACATGATGGTGAGGCAACAAGGATTAAAAGCCAAGGAGGTTAACTTTGCATGTGAGGGAGAAAGGAAAAAACTTTTTGTCAATCAAGAAAATGGGGAAAAGAAGTTAAGGTTTTTTCCTATTTATTATATTATTTCTTATTAATTATTTAACTCAAAATCTATATCTTATTAATGATTCCTTTTTTATAAATTTGTAGAAGATCCAAATGAGCTCTGATTACAATTTAAGAAACATCTATAAACTCGTCTCGTTGAGCTCGATCCAATGGTATATCTATTTTTTAAAATCTAACATTTTTAATAACTATATATTTTATGAGACAATACCTAAAATTATTATTTTAATCTACTATATCAAAAATTAAAATCTCAATTTTATTTATTAAACCACATAGAATAATTTAAAATCAATATTACAAAATTGGGTCATTACAACCCACAACATTAGTTGTGGATAGGTAAACCACTCTCTTTATAAGGTTGAAATCTCTTATTAAAGAAATTATAGAAGTGCTTAGTTTCTAGGGAAGTCCTTATTTATCTTATGATCTTAAGATATTTTGATATTAAATTTATAATACCTTGGGGAGGTCTTTATAGAAATTTATTGCTTGAATATAAACATTTCCTTATGATCTATGAGCCAAAGCTAATACTTAAAAATTTTAACCTACATCATATTATTAGGTTTGCAAAAACTTGTATTATAGAATGAGTAAAGTGCATACAAGAAATTTTAAATGGTTTGATCCAAACTCTTTGACTAAATTTATAGACAATCTATTAAATGTCAATTTAATAAAAGCCTATAATATTGATTTAATAAAAACATACAATATCATCTTAATAAATGTCAATTTACCAATTTAGTAGAATCCTATAACTAACTTAATAAAAGCTTACAATCATAGTTTAATAAAGCCAATAAAAGAATAAGTAAAAGTCCTAACAATGGGACAAACTAACTAACTAACAATTCAATATAATAATTATTATAACTAGTGAACAATTAAATAAGAGACACATTATAGCAATATAAAAAATATATACAATAAAGTACAAAAAGAAAAATTAAAGAGAGGTATGCAACTTAATTTAACGAAATGATAGCTAATATGATGATGAACGAATAAAAAACTGTTGCCCTTCTATTTTCCAAATCATTCTCTATGTGAATAATGTTTACAATGGAGATAAGTGAAGCATTAATCTTTTCTATCATGTTTGTATGAATCTATATACTCCTAAGAATACCCTTTAATGATTCCACACTCTCAAATGATTATATAAAAAGCCACTATAACTAATTATTACTCACATCCTCAACTGATAGTATTATTCAATCCAATGAATAATACAATTATGATGAACCATTGACAATACTGTACAACCAATCACTACCATCTAACTGGTACATTTTCGTTGCATAATATGGATCATAAAGATACAATGTGAACATTGTATTGTATGACTAGAACAAAACAACATAAATCTAAATTTGAAACTCACAGCAAAATGTTATACAATGAACAATCTTACATAGCTATAAGTTTTACGACAAGCTCATTTACATTAATCAAAAGGTATAGTACGAATATGATAAGGTTATCATATTACTACAATACAAATCTATTAAATATTTTACCAAGTCCAAAAGACAACCTCTTAGGTGAAATGGTGTTGTATTGTACAAAACAGATATCATATTATAAGTCAAAAACCCTGCTTTCATAGCTTGAGTCCTAAACTCTTACTACGTGTAATAGTCTTCACTTTACCCCAATCAAGATAGAAATGATCTTAGAATCAAACCATAAATGTCATGACCAAGCATGGTTGAACTTGAAAAAATCAATTTCTTGATATATATTATTTATATATAAAAATATTAAAATAATGATATAGTATTAGGGAGTATGCCTTAAGCTCAAACTTGGTAAAAATATTATAATTTTTAAAGTTTTAAAAAAATGACTATTCATTTTTTAAAATATTTAGATATAATTATAATTTTTAAAATATAACTCATGGTAAATTTACAATTTTTGGCACTTTGAATTAGTTCAAAATTGAGTAGCATAGCATAAATATGTAAATAAGAGAATGTTCGTTATCTTAAGATATATTTATAAATTTTAGATTTTTAATGTTCAATAAATTAAACTGGCAAATGATTAATCTATAAAAATTGTAATTGTAGAGCATTTTATGAAAATCATGTGCAAAAATTTTGCCATGTGAATAGATTGTCCAAAGTTTGATGGCAACAAGCAAAAAAACTTAAAATAGCATTTTGATTTTTAATATTCTCAATGGCCATGTGTAACTAATGAATTTGGCATGAGGTAATTCATTAATAATCCCTTATATGACTCTGAGCACATCTTTGACATGGATTATAAATAGTTTTGGCAAGTTCAGGAGAAGCTCAGTTCAAGTTAATCTTGGGTAGCAATTTGTTGTTGTCTCCATGGATGTTGTTGTGAACTTAAGAAAGTTTCACAATCATGCTTTGATCAAGAGAAAAGTGTTCTGCCAAAGATTTTAGCATCTCTGTTGAGGTACGGCTTAAGTCTCCATTAATGTTTGATTTTTCAAAATTTTTACATAATTTGTTTTCCAATGAGTGGACCAAAGATAATTTTAGGAGTTTATTTCATTGACAAAACAACCAGATGAATGTTGGTTTCACTATAAAAAGAAGGTGATGAGCGCTAGGAGAATAAAGGAAAAATGTTGTACAAATACTTTGATATCATCATAAGATATGATGAGCTTGGCTCATAAGTTACAATGGGGTTGTACATAAGTTTTTTAAAGGTATTATACTAGACAATTTTCTAAATCATATTACTACAAGGATCATTAAGTTATTATTAAATAATGGCATTAATCATACAAGGATGATATTGGTATCATACTTATACCATTTATTTGAGTTTAAGAGAGAAACATTGTCTAAGTCATAGAGATCAAGCTTGTTTATTTGTTGATTGTAATGTACAATAAAAAGAAGACGATTAACACACCTTCTCAATTGTTTAAATAGGGAACATATAGTACGATGTCAAAAATTGTACTATATGATGATCTAATTATGAAGCAAGAACTTTGGTCAACTAAGGTAGAATAATGGGATTATACATATATGATTTGTGTTAGAAAATTTTTCATACAATTGGATATATAATATAATAATGGGATCTTATAGGTAACAATATATTACAAAATACTTATTTCTAAAGGATCGTATGATATTACTATGGAATGTGTAAGAACTATTTAGGATAGCAATTTAAGGGTCTAAGATAAATTAATATAATTTTAATTACTTATTAAACATGTCATATATAGGATATATGTTGATCATTATATATACATAGAATTGTAAGAAATTAAAAAATGATTGAGATCAAAAATAAAAGTTAACTCTTCTATTTAGGAAGATATACCTACTAACTATAATGTAAATATATTAATAAATTATTCTTTATGTTATTTATAGAATGATATTTTTCATAAAGATATTAGTATGCAAATATGATACTAGTTTTATTAGGTTTTTATATTTTATTTACATAGCTTTCTTTTAAGGCATTGCATACTCAAATGTTTTAATTAAAAAAAGAACAAATAAAAAATAAAAATAAAAAAATAAAAAATACATATACCTATTTATATTTTTTATAGCTTTATTAATTTACTTGTATCGTTATTTATTTAATTATGAACATTAGTTTTTTATTATCATGATAAAATTATATATTTTTTATTATAGTATTTTTATATATTATTATCTTATTAATTTACCTATTAAGTTCTTTAGACTCTTATTAATATTTATATTATAAGCAATACATTTATTGCACTGAGAGTTGAGGACTTAGATGTTATGAATGAGAATTTTGCTTATTAGTGACATAGTAGATGGTCATATACAAGTTCTATATTATGTACATATATGGATCTATGTTTTTATAGCACAATATTTGTTTATGGATCAAAAGGCTTATGCTTATTGATCTTTTATTTAGTCTATGATAAATGGCTTATGGTTTGATTTTATATCATTAGATCTCCATCTAGTATTTTATGCCCTCACATGTTTATTTTAAATATGCATTGGTCTCTAATTTTTTCTATAATTATGTAAATTGTGAGTTAAGGACTTGACAATATGATTACATGAATATCATTGTATTATACGACTACAATAAGCTTCTCACATAGTGACATACTCATATGCTATGTAGAGTGTATTGGTATGATAATACAATAAATTTTCATTTCTTTCATCACTTAGTTCAATATCTTGTTCGACCATTCTAATAAATTTATTATACAAGTACTATAAGTAATATCATATTATATGAATTTTGAGAATACTAAACCTTAAATTAGATCTCATATGTAAATGCATGATGTACAATATGATATATGCATCATACTAATACAAAGGTGTAAAACAATCATATTACTCAGCATCTCTACAGCTGACATTTTGTTCAATCCAATTATTAACTAACCATATTATACGATAGTCTCATCATTAAAGGACAATTAGTTCAACTAATACAAATTGATGCTTCTGTCTTGTCTAAATATTTATTAATCATATTGTATAATGGGTCCATCATATAGGCATTATTATTTTAATTAATACAAACCCCACTCAATTCAATCTTTTTTAAATCTCTCTAAATTTTGCCTTAACATATGATGTAACACACATTAAACGTAATGTTTTAAGATAGATCACATATGTTAAATAAGATGAAATGCATGCATTAAGAAAATCCTAGTTGTCTCGTGTAAATTATTATAGATTTTGACATTCTAATTATCAAAATAAAGAGACTCAATAAAAAACTTCTTATATTGTTCGAGCTTATGTTTCTCTTAGATTCAGTTATGGTTAACACTCAAATATCTCTATTAAGCTCTTTAAATTACATGATCAAGCTCTATATAAGAATAAGCCTAGTTGCACTTAAGTGTATGATTTGAAATCAACACTTACGAAAAGCATTAGTAAGTGTTACAATGACCAAATGATATAATAAAAACCATTGAATAAAAATAGAAATCAAATGATTAAATCATGTAAAGCATACAAATGCTCTCCCTTAATATATCCAATTTAAACACAAAAAAAATAAAGCATAAGAATGTTATGAATTCTTTTTGCTTATCTCTCTATCATTTTTTCATGCATCAAAAGATATAACAAAATTAAAATAAAATAAATAAAAGGATGCACTCAATTATGCACTTATTGCAAATGTCATCAATACAAAACCAAGGATTCATAATAATATTTAAATGTTAGTCAAATTAAAGTGAAAATGAGTATATGAATCCTATAAGAGGGGAGAAAATTATCGATTTTAAAATATTCATACTAATTTTATGATTGTATTTATTTTTCAAAAAAATTTATAAAAATAATTTATGTTTATAAAAAAATTTTGATTTACAAATATATTAATTTATCATTTTTATGATCAAGAAAAATAAAAATAAAAGTTGAAATGATACACCATAATTTTTAGGTAGTACGCTTCAAGCTAGAACTTACGTCCACCACCAACTGAGATTGACAAAAACTCCAATAGCAAAAGAGTTACAACTTAAGATTTTTTCTTATGGTTCACCTCTAACCTACTAGTTTTTACAGATTCAGCTATAACCTGGGTTTTTACGAGCTTAACATCAACTCAATTTTTTAGAAGATCAAACCAAACTCAAACTTTCCAAATAACAAGCTACCCAACCCAAAAAAAAACAAAAATATAACAATAAATAAACTTTTGATAAAAATATATAAATTTTTCTATGCTTGTTGATGAATATAAAAAGGCATAAAGAGTTCAAATTTATGAAGAGAATTAATAAAATGAAAGCTTAAAAGAATTAGGCTTAGTTGAAAAAACTTGGAATTTTAAGTAGTCGTAGGTGCTACCAAACAAAATTTATGCCAATAGAATATGATGCATCCCTTCTTTGAGATGTTAAAATCTTGTTTACATTCATTAATTACTTTATTCATAATGGTTAGATATTTATAAAAAAAGGTTTGGTCATAACTATTAGAAAGTTAAGCAAAAGTTATTTAAAAAACTGATGCCAAACAACCTAAAATATTTTTCCAAACTACTCAAAAAATATTCTAGACTTTATAAGCATTTGTGTGGGAGAAACATACGAGCCCAATTGGGGCTAGCTCCCCCATTGTGCACTCAAGAATTTATCACATAGGCATACTCATAATATACAGGTTTATACTGATCAGATACTTGGTTTGAGTGCTGCCCATTTCGATCCAATGCTTTACCCCATCTAGTTTAGGAATTCATCATCAACTAGAATGGGCTCGACCAGATTTGGTTCATACTGTTTCCTGACCCAAAGCTTGCGAGTGCCTACTTGAGCTTGCCCAGTCTGAGAGCTTTGCACTTGTGCCTAGGTTATGATGTGGCAAAAAAATTTTTTTAGCAAACAAACTAACATAGAATTTGATAAGGATAGAATTTAACTAAGAAAAGTGTTATGAGATTAAAAAATAGAATCTTATTTGTTTGCTAATTTAAGGAGATGATTGAACGATTTGATGCTTGAATATGATTTGAAATTGATACGAAATGAGAGTATCTTAAAATCAACAAACTAGCATTCTATGTCATAGTAAAAAAAAATTTATTAAAATTGATGCATATGTCTTCAATCCTTGAAGCTTATTGAATACTACAAAGTGCTTTGAAGACTACTATTTCACCATCTTCAAAATACATAGCTTATTTTTTATATGTAAACATGTTTTATACTAAATAAATTTAGAATAAAATACTAAATATTTAATGTTTGACTCATCAAACGTAAGGGTAACCTAACACAAATAACTTCCCACTTGATGAATAACAAATCAAATAAGTAAAAAAATTCTAGGGGTTCAATTACACAACTCCCCTTCACTTGATGCATATAAGAAATTAAAATCATCACTATGAATAAGCAAGTAAACATGAATATAAGCTTTTAATTTAAATAATATACTTCCATATAATTTTCTTTCTTTCTAATTAGAACATGGGAAATGCTCTTACAAACATAATCAATTTAAATTTTAGATTTAGGGACTGAAATAGATTTTAGTTTGGTTAACAAAAAATTAAGAGAAGAATCATTTTTAAGTATATTCTTATTCTTTGGATCTTATACATATGTAGGATACCTAGAAGTAATGATAATTCTTATGTTGTAATCTTTAGATTTGTGATCTTTTTTAAATTATAATTGCAAATAATTAAGAATAAGAAAAGCCATTAACAACATATAGACATGAGTTCTCTTTCTTCTAGGGTCTAATTTGGATCCTATAGTACTATAGATATTCAATAGATTATTAGAGAATGCTAAAGGATACCATACACTAATTAAGATTAGGTGATGTGTTCCGCATTTTATAATTGTTCAAAGATTAGTGTTCAAAGTCGTAGTGTTGATTATTAAGTGAAATAGATGGCAATACATCAAACATTACCTACTAGACAATTTTATCATATCTAATTTCACACATATAAAATAAATAATTTAAAAAAAACTGTGTGAAGTATTTCAATAGAAAAAAGTAACTCTAACTTAAGATTATTATTTAAAAAATAAAAGTTGCTAAAAGTGTGCATCTTTTTGGTAATGGCATCTTGTAGTTTCATTTGGAATTAAAATATAGAGCACCAAAGATGAAAAAGGGTGATGAGGTGGAGGTTTGGGTTAGTGGAAAAGCTTGGCTAAAGAAGTAATAAGATGGTAATCTAGGATTTAGAGCTTTATTGAGAAGGGTAATAGTTTGATGGTTTGATCGAGGAGTAAAAAAGTGGCTGAAGGCTCGAGGGTCTTTGAGGAAAAAGGAATTTGTTTTGTTGTCATCTTTCTCAACAAAATATCTCACATTTGTTCCTTGTCTCATAAAGAGAAGAGAAGTTGAAATTTCTCTAATCAAAGTTAGATACATGCTCTCTACTCACAAAGTTGGAAGCACATAAATAAGAGAAATTTATTTCATCAATAAGAATATTACAATAAGAGAGCATCTCTTATTTATAGATGAAAGAGAACTCAATAATTAAGCATAGAAAAAAAGAGAATTAAATACACCTAAGAACATATAAATATTGAAAAAATGAGAAGTCAACATAGGAAAAGATGATTTGGAGTTAAATTACTTGAGAATCTAAAAGAGATTTTTAGAATTGTAAAATATTAACTCCAAGTGGGCATATGAAAAGATAATTTTAGAGTTAAATTACTTAAAATTTTAAAAAAAATCTTTAGAATTCTATGACAAAAATAATGACATGATGCGATCATGCAACATGACGATCGAACGTTAATGATGATGCAATTAGGATACCAATA
The DNA here is from genome assembly GCA_023846275.1 of Vanilla planifolia. Classification (NCBI taxonomy): domain Eukaryota; kingdom Viridiplantae; phylum Streptophyta; class Magnoliopsida; order Asparagales; family Orchidaceae; genus Vanilla; species Vanilla planifolia. Next base: position 7,703,429 of record CM043870.1, read on the forward strand.
ATATATGAGATAGATGACAATGGTTGGCGACGGTCAAAGGGTGAGTGGTTGACTGTGGTCGGGTGATGTTGGGTGGCCGAAGAGCACCAGGTGGTCTGACAATGATAGGAGACTAGGTGATATTGGGCAACCAGGTGATAGTGATTGGTAGCAGCATGCAACCAGGTGATGATGAATGATAGGTGATACTGGGAGAAGCACACATAAACCAACATCGATGATGGCATATTTTACTACAAAATATGCTTGGACAAACGAGATAACTATAAAAGAAAATAGAGCATTATCGCTGACCCTTATGGTTGACAAAGATGACTAATGAAATAGGATTTGACTCGAGTACAACTTTGAGTTCAAATGGGACTAGTGCAACGCTAGCAAGTGTGTTTTAGTGAGCTAACAGATGACACTCCTATGTTGACTCTTCCAAATCACTACAATGGCCATCATAGTCTTCCTTTTTCTTATAAAACTTCTTATTTTTTTTTTCTTCACCTCTAATTTAGGACAATTGAGGTAATAATGTCCAAGGTCTTGGCATTTATGGCAGTGCACTTCTTTCTTTTCTATCTTTTTATGGCTTCTCTCTTTTTCTTTTGTGTTATTTGCACCTATAAACTTGAAGAATTTTGTTATGCTTTTACAAAGTTCTTTTACCTCACTATTGCATGGAGAGTCTTAATCGTGTTTAAGTGGAATAACTATCAAAAAAATGTCATTTTTCCTTCTTAAATGATTTGGGCCATTCTTCTTCTTCTTTTCTCTTTATCATATCCATCTACTTAGTCATAAGTTCACCAAGCAACCCATCCAATAAGAGATGGCTCAAGTTCGAGACATCAAGGCATCAAACTCCTTTGGCAACACCCTTAAGATCTTTTTCACCTATTTAACGTTAAAGAAAACTTTACCAAGATTTGAAAAACCATTTAAATGTTTAGTAAAATAAGTATACATAACTTTAATTGTCCCCCTTCTTGCATACAAAAAGTTCATATTCATGCATAAACAAGTTAATCTTTGATTCCTTGACTTGGCTAATTCCTTCATATGTAACTTTAAGCTTTTCCTACACTTCATGGGTGGTCTTAAGGTTCATAACTTGATTAAATTTCGTGGCCAAATGACTACAATGAAGGATGTTTAAATCTTTTTCATTAACTTTCAACTTGAGCCATCGCTAACCAGATGCTGACTTGCTTCTAACTTGAGTCAATGCTGACTCGCTTCCAACTTGAGCCAGTGTCAACCCAATATTGACCTGTGACATGCCTCTCAACTTGAACCTGTCGACCAAACAACTTAGTCACCTAGATAGATGCAAATTTCAACAAAAGCTATTTGGGGACAAGTTATAACTACTAATTTTGAACCTTTTCAAGATTAATTTTGTGTTTTCAGGCTTGATGTTCTTCAAACTCTAAGAGATTCAATCCTATTATAGCTTTATTCTAATTTTTTTTTATTGAATCTAATGAGTGTTTTTGTTTTACCTGTGTCTTTAATGCTTTTACTGATGTATCTCTCTAAACTCTCTATAAATTAGGAGCTTAACTTTAAATATATATATATATATATACTTTTGATGAATAAAAGCCACTATTTCCCTTTACAATTCACTGAGATTTTCAATTTGATTACATCTAGAACTTAAATGTGTTGAATCCTTAGAGCTCTAGTATAGGGAGAAGGGGTGTGAGGTCCAAACAGTCATCATGCTAATTTATCATCGAGTCAACCACCAACATCCTTATGGTGCCATAAGCATAACTCAATGTACTTTATTTTCATACTGTCGATAACATTTGTGTTTGTATTTTCTTTATTGCTATTTTTACTTGATAATTCTATTCCATGGACCTCACGTTTTCATCATTATTGTCTTTCTTACAATTTGATTTTCTTGGTATCTTGGAATGCCTTTTTGCATATAATTTATCTTGTTACTTTGGATTTTCTACATTAATTTGATTAAATTATTTTGTTCCTTTAAATCTATACTAGTGTAACATTTATATTGATATTTATTTTATTTGAGATCAGTATTATTAAATCTTTTTTTACTAAATGACACTTTCATTAGTCGATATTAAAAAAATGATAATGACAAGCTCATGAAGTCTATAAAATGTCACACACCCATCATTGAAGATAATTTTAACCCTAAGGACTACCAAGAATGTGAAACAACCTTAGACCATTATTTCCAATGGTTTAGACTTAACAAGAAATAGAAGGTATTATTTGCACATATGAAACTAGCTAAACAAGATCAACTATTAATAGAAATCATATACACCAACTATCAACAGAGAGAATCACCACCTATATGAATCTAGAATAAATTTAAGGAAATCATACGAGACAAATACATACCCATTTTCTACAATATTTAGTTACTTAACCAATGGCAAGGCTTAGCCAAAGGAACAAAGTTGGTTAATGAGTAAATCATGCTTTCTAATGATTACCATTTTCATTGTGGTTCAATGAGAATGCTTTGGTCATCCTCTCCCACTTCAGTGCTAGGCTTAAAGAAGATGTGTAGAAGGAGCTTTTCATGCATAATATTCACACCTTTGAAAAGCACTATAAGATTATTAGTGAGTTTGACTATCTCGAGAAGCTTCATCCAACCAAAAGATTTGAACTAATTCCCAAGTAATCTTTCAACCCATTAACCTCAAACCAATCATTAGTCTTCCACCAACACTTTCCTCTCTATGCACTATCCTTAAACTCATCATAAAACCCAATCAGCTTGTTAATTGACCACCTAAAGTCACCTATTTTCGATGCAAATGGTGAGGTCATATGATAGTCCAATGTCCCACAAAACAAATAAGTTATATCCAAGATAATAAGTGTGAGGAATTTAATATTAGGAAAAAAGAAGAGATTCAAAACTATAATTCTTATACCAAACATGCTAAGAATACTCTTAGGAAGGAGAGAACATCATTGAGGACAATGAACCCATTACAATTGTGAGTTATTCCTTCATCCATCCTAAGACAAGTGAAAATTAGAGACATGTCACTATTTTTCTTTTACCTTCTTTTACCTTCCTCAAGTGGTTGTTTTAAAGGCTGAAAAGACAGGGGCAGTCTATATTGTCTCACATTGCATAATTTGTTATTAAAGCAGTTCATAAGGACCTCTTTCATCACATTTGAGGAGGCAAATACCTCCTCCACATTCTCTAGCTGATGAATGTACACTCGTGTACCTGGAAGCAGTAACATGAAAAAATCGTGTATTCCGGTCCCCCAAATTTGCCCACTGAACCTTAGCATGTTGGCACCACCAAACCTCCTCCAAGGCTGAAGCTTTATGATATGTATTAATATTCATCACCAATAGATTATTTTCTTGTTGTGATAACCCCTTTTCAGATTCTTTAATTTGTAGTCTTTGAATTTCCTACTCCAACTGACATGATTTTTGTAGAATGTTTCCCAATTCATCCTTCACTTTTTTAATGCTATCAATGCTCTTCGAAATTTGGTTGACAATCCAACCATAGAATTACCCTTTATAGTGCATTTCTAAGCTACCCTTACAATCTCAACAGACTGTGATAAAGCAAGCCAAATATTCTCAAATTGGAGTCTCTTGTTCTCCTTGAAAAACAGACAATTAAACTGGATGAGCAGCGTGGAGTGATCAGGCCCAATCCTGATAGATGTTTCACTGTTGAACTAGAAAAAACTCTCATACCTTCATCATTCATTAGAAGCCAATCCAACCTCTCCCAAATGCGTGCACTGCCTTCCTTGTTATTGCACCACGTGTATATGCTTCCAATGAAGCCCAAGTCCTGGAGTCCCAAATCCTGTAAAAATAGAGTAAATTCACTTTGTGCATGCCCGCAATTGAATTTTTTCCATCTTTCTTCTTTGTGTCATAACCACATTGAAGTCCCCTGCCACAATCAGAGGCCCTCCCGGTTTGGCAAAATCTTCAATGCTATTCTATACTTCCCGATGTGTCATATAATCTTTTAAAGCATAAACCACACAGCGCCGCCAAGAAGCCCTGCTCCCCGGGCTCACAAGAAATGAAACTATTTGAGAGGAGGTACTTACAATCTCCAACTGCATAGAGTTCCTCCACATCACCACAATCCCTCCCGACAAACCTGCTAACGACTGCACACAAAAGTTTCAATTCCTGCCCAACAGTCTTTTTGCATCCTTTCTGTCAAAAATCTCCACCCTAGTCTTCAGTAGAGCCACAATAGCTATCGCATGCTCCCTCACAAAGCGCTGAAGGTAACCCGTGATTGTGATCCCCTAATACCATGAATATTCCACACAGCAACCTTGGCCATAGGTAATTGAGTTATGCTTCAAAACGTATCCCGCGAGCACATTCATCATCTCTTTATCATCTGCAGCCTCCATAATCAGCCAAAACATCCAGAAATATTCAGCAGCTAGCAACATTGTACTCCCTAGTAACTTCACAGCCTTCCATTCACTCGTGCACTTTGATTTGACAATGGATATTCTTGATCCAAGCACAGCAACGGTAACTCCACGAAAGAGACCATTGGTCCAGCATATTGTGCATGTCACTGTAATTCTGAATCCTGATGTATTCCATATAGTAGTTTTCTGCTGCAGTAATGATCCCATTCTGGGATCCTGCCTCATTATGGTTACTCCAGCCATCCCCTTTCAGCAATTCCTCACACCTTTCTCTCCAGGAAGGTTCACACCGTAGCCAATTACTTGCAGTTACAAATTTGAGATTGCAAACAAAATGTGCAGCCTGTAATGTCAAAATTAAGCTGGCAAAGCCAATATGCCTGCCCCAGTAGCAAATGAACACTCTGCATTGACATTGGATATTAATTTTCCAGGCATTGTAGCGACACCTCCACGAAAACTTTGCCACAGCAAGATGTGTATGTCAGTGTAGAACTGCATTCTCTTGTAATACAACTTGAGCTTACCTGCTGCAACCATGTTCCAGTACTGGTATCCAGCCCCATTTTGATTGCTCCAGCCATCATGATCCAGCCTTTCCACACTTATTTTCCTCCAGGATTCACAATGTAGCCAAATGCTTGCAGTTGCCAAGATGTATTCAAACACACCATGTGCACACTGGAAAATAAGAATTAAATTGGCATACATAAATAGCCTGCCCCAATTGCTGCAGCATAACTTTTTCATTTGATTACAATTACTGCAATTGATCTTCAATTTCATGGGAGTAATGGTCCAAAGAGCGCAGCACTTATCCCTAGTCCAGCATGTGCAGCAGTTAAACAAACTCAGCATTTTCAGTTCACAATGGTGCCTTACCTTAATTTCGAGAGGTCCAGTACAAACCAACATGGGCATTATCTTGGTGCCGTGCAGCCTTGAGTCGTGTACACGTGAGACCCTCAAAATTGCCTGCATAATTGAAGGATTTGTGCCCAGCAAAAATTTAGAGCAGCTTTCAGCCAAACAGAAAGTGTTCTTTATTACAACTTCAGTGTGCTCCACACAGCCACAGCATTTTACCAATGTTAGACTTTGAACATTTCAGGAACTGCGACAGCACCCCACAGATGGGGACAATGCCCCATCAAAATATGCATGTCATTGCAGACCAGCGAGCTACTGTATTTCATATTAAAGAGTTAACTGCTGCAGCAAAGATTTTAATGTGGTGTCCGGCCCCTTTGTGATTTCTCCAGCCATCACCATTTAGCAATTCCTTGCACATTTTCCTCCTAAAGCGCCTTTGATTGGGCGGTTTCTCACAAAATTCGCATAGTCCAACATTGAAACCCTTCCCCAGTACTTCATCATGCTCATCCAGCAATAATCCTGTCGATGCTCATTCTCAAAATGCACATACTGTGTACCACAGTCACTGCAGTAAAATTTGGAACACATGCTGCAATTAGCCTTTGATCTCACACATGTAATGCCCTGCAGCCATATGTACTTCCAGATAATAGTGCAGTCAAGATCATATATGGAATATTTAAGTTGCAGCCAAACTTGCTGTGCTGGATTTCCCTTGTGAACACTGCAGCAATACCTCCACGAAAGAGACCTTTGCCCCAGTTTGAGATTCCTCACACATGCACACATTTTGCTCCAGTTTTTGTTCCTGATACCCATCATATATTCAGTCATCTTGCAGCTAAACATAATGTAGCCAGTTTTTGACATTTTGTTGATCCCATTTTTCAGGAATATACTTGCACTTGTAGCATTTACTTTCACATTAGCCCGGCAACCACACAATGTTGCTGCTGCACCTATTTCTGCATAAATTTGAAGCAGTTCAACTATTGTGAGGCCAAACGATGGAAGCTATATGAGATCCTCCACACTTGGACTGTCTCGTTGGGAACACCTTCCAGCACTTATATTTCTGCATTTTCCTTGCAATGTAATGCCAAATGCATAGCTTACTGCAGTTATTTACATTTTCCAGCACAAGCTTCCTCACACATGTACCCATTTTTCTCCAGTTTTTGTCTTCAATTGTAGTGTAGACTTTTGTATTGCAATTGTAGATGGACCAGTTATGGCCCAATATCATACAATATGATAATTCTGCTTTGCCAACCTTGCTTGCAGTGCTGCAGCAGTTTAAGGAAATCAAATTCATGGTGTAGTGGTGCCCAGCATGCTCAATCTCTGGTAGTCACCTTGTACTTTGCAGACCTGAATGTTGCAGCCAAGAATTCCATATTATTACCAGTATTTCCAAACGTTTGCTTCCCAGTAGAAAATTGAACCAGCATCTGCCCCTCTTGCGTTATGCCCGCAGGTAGCATATAGTAATATCAATATCCGACTTTCTATTTTGCTTGGCCCTGTTGCTGTAGCAGTATTCCCTCAGATTATAGATCCTGCAGTTGTTTTTTAATTCAAAGTATAATTTGCCCCAGAGTTGCAGCAATGAGCAGTTGTTTGGTCGCAGTTGTTTGAAAAGTAGCTAAGGATGAAATATTTTAGCCTTAATGCCCCATAGTGTTTCGAATTAACAGTGCCCCCCCAATCCACCAATTACAGCAGCACAACAAGAACAGCAGAATCATTTTGCAGTGCTGCGTGTTGATGCATACAATAAAAGTGACAATGGGACAATTGTGTCCCAACGTCTCATCATGTCTCAATTTTGTTTTGCATATCGTTATCCCCCCTGTGCAGCAATAGCATACTAATTGCAGTTTCAAGTTGCAGGCAGAAACATAAGAGTTGCCAGCATGCTGAATATAATCACGCCATGAACTTGCCTTTACACAATGCTCACATGAGTATTGAGACCAAGATTCCTACAGAATAACCTGTTTAATTTGGTTCTTGCTATCAAAATACACACCATTCAGCATTATAAACCTTCCCCAGCATTGCCTCATGCCCATCCATCAAGAGATACTTCAATGAATATCGTCAAAATGTAACTGAAGTGTGCCCCAAACGCTGCAATAAATCTTTAACCTCAGGCAAGGAATGACCTGCAACCATATTTGTTTCCAGATAATAGCGTAGTCAAGATCATAGGGAGAATATTTGAGTTTCAGCCATCTTTGCTGATCCGAATTTGCCATGTCAACCACCATCGAAATGCACCGATATTCCAACCTCAGTGTTATAACATTGCAGACGTGACAAGCATCAACTTCAGCCAGCCCAATAAAGGAAACCGAATGTGAGAGCAATAAGCAATGCATAACTTGATATTGAAGCCCAGAATACACTCTTGTTGCCTGTAAAGCGTGATTCTTTGCAGCACCAATACAACCAAAAGTTTTACAATCCCTATTGTTAAAATGCAACAACTTTCTGCCCCAAATCAGTGACCAAAACATCCCCTTAGTCCATTCCAAAAACTGCAGCACTTTTGTATCTATATGAAATGTTCTTTGTTCATTCATAAGGCATGCAATTCTGTTCCACAAAATTTCATCCATTTCCCCCAGCAACAGCAGCATTTGTGCCGATTGGAAATGTGCCGTCCACACCTGTACAGAACTAAACATAAACCAAACAAAGCAGCGGATTGGCTGCCCATGGGAAGCTTCCTTCCCTTTATTTTCTTCAGCTTTGTACCACATCATGTTACCGCACTTATAGGGCTTTTGCCCTTGTCCACACTCATTTTTCCCAAGATGTTTTGTTTTTTTTTTTTTTTTTCCAACCTGCATTGTCCGTGCCTTTCTTCATTTTTTTCCTCATCTTGTTCCTTACTAAACTGCTGCGGTTGTTGTTCATTTAAACCATGTTCTCTACTTTCTTGATGTCTTTTTAGGAATCCATTCGACTCTTCTTCCCCTTGAAGTGGACCAACTTCTGCTTTTGTTTGAGGTGTAGCTTTGCTGATTTCCAGAAGGTCTTCCAGCTCTCTGCATGTTCATCTGTCTTCTATCTTGCATGTTGCGCTGTTGTGGTGGCATAGCGTTTCTCCTCTTCCTTTGTTGAACAGGCATCCATGGACCTAGTCCCTTGCTAAATTCAGCCACTTCTTCCATTTCGACATTTTGCTGGAATTTTTGTTCCCCACTATGCTTTGGTACATCTCCTTTCTCCCTATCGCTGTATTGGTCTTCCTCAGAGGTACTTTCGGTTGACTTCTTGGCCATGGGGCAATTCCCCACCGTGTGTCCGACATGGACACAAGGAAAGCAAATCAAAGGCACCCCCTCATATTCAAATCTCTGGAAATTCCTCCCCAACTGTCCGTTAAGCCACATACCTGCCTTAAGTGGTTTTGAAAGATCAATCCGGTCACACATTCTAGTAAAAGATGATCTCTGGAGACCTGCCGTCCACCCATCCAACTTAAAGGGATCCCCACAGCTTTGGCAATCCTCAGAATATTCTCGGTATCCCAGTATAGGAGTGGAAGAGCAGGGAACCGAAGAACCCACACAGGAGCGCATATGATTGCAGAAGAAGTGGACCTAAAATTAGGCATCCACATGTCAAGCCCCATAGCAAGACCTGCAACCTGCCATGGGACCTCAAACCACTCTAGTCACGGTCCTCAATGGACTCAAAATGCAAACAGAAACACCCAGCAGTTAAATCAAGAATGCAAAATCCGTTGTAATGCCGCCACCTCTTTTGCAAAACTCTGGCAATAAGTGCAAATGGGAAATTGTTACCATAGATTCTACCCACTAAATCGTACTTGTGGTAGATAATCCTTCACTTAAATGCTGCATTAGACATATGAATTCCATCCTCAACAATGAAATCAACGGTTGAACAATTCCTTTGACATACACGTTACTTGGTTTTTGTGATTGGTAATTTGAGAACCGATTCGAAAACATTGATTTGCCTTGAGTAGCATTTGAATTAATCCAAGCATCCTTAAAACTCACCTTGCCTTGGTTTCCAATTTGCTGTTCCGAATTTTGGTTATATTCGCATCCTTTTGCCTCGGTATTTCTGCAAGCATTTTGTGTGCATTCGCCTGACATCAAAACAGTATTGCAAATTGAAATGTTCTCAACATTGCTGGATACATTACAAACTTTGGAACTAGAAATTAACTTTCCAAAACATCTTTCATCAATTCCTTCCACGGCATTTTCGATTTCCATGGCACTAACCTGCAATTCAGCAATAGCATTCATTGGAACTCCACCCGAGTTTACATCCTCGTCCTCAGATGAGTTCAAATGAAGGGAGCTTTCATTTGATTCACTGCTTTCACTTAAAATCCCTCCAACATGTTGTGTTGCCTTTGGTGATTGTGCATTTTTACTTCCCTGAGCTGCAACAGCAGGAATAATACTTTGTTCTTCAACAATTTCTTCCTCATTCCTCCTGTTATCTGCGTTAATTCCATTTGCCAGTGAACCAAGCATCACCTCCTTTGTCTTTTTAATATGTTTCCTGGCTGATTTGTTTCCACCCATGTGTATTGAGTTCAACTCAAGCAGAAATTTTCGAACGTATATATGAAGCAGGGCACAGTTCGAATAACCTCGCAAGCAGGAATACAGGCAACGCTGACCTAGGTCCAACCTGTGAATACCCGTGTGAATCCAACTCGCGTTGAACGAAAAACATAGCTTTTCATAAAGCCATTTCATACTAGCTTTGACCAAAATGACAGCGTTTAGATAGCGAAGCTTTGACCATAGGTTTTATTAAATAAAAAAAAAAGTATTTTTTTTTAAAAATTATTTAGCAATAGCTTTTGACCATTTTTTTTTTTCGCTTTTTAGAGAGACTTAACCTTTGAGAAGAGTGATCTTTAAATGAGTGAAAAATTCATTGTTTCATTGTGTCTTATTGAGGTCTTAGAATAGATCAGTACAAGAACTTCAATGTGTTGATTTATCTAGACTCTAGTACTTGAGGAAGGGTGTAAGGTCAAAGTGGTGAGATATTATGCTAGTTTATCTTTAATTCTATGATAAATATATCTTTCCATCATAGCAATGTAATAATTCTCTTTCACTTAATCATTCTCTTCTCTTCGTTATTTTATTTCACTTCATTGTTCAAAAATTCTTTGGATTTGCCATCTTCTCTTTTGTCAGACTTTATTTGAGAATCCTATCTAATATCACCTTTCTTACTCTTAATAATTCGATTTCTTCATTTGTTTTAAACTGTCTTTACGTACAACTATTTCGTTGCTCTAGTTTTTCTTAAGGCTTAATAAGGTTCTTTCAGTGCTTTTATTTTTTTTACCTTTATTTTGTTCTTTTTTTATCATGAGATTAGTTTTATTAACCCTTTTCCAAGTACATTATCTCTATGCTATTAAAAGGTTCGAGCCTAGCATACCTTTATGTTCCCCCTAATCCCCTATTGGCTAATATCACACTGGATGATATCTCTTGTGTGTGCCTTTTTTTGGGGTTTCTCATTGATGTAGGACTAGACGAAAATTGCTTAGTTAGAAAATTCGTGACTGATGCACAACAAAGAACAGGGCCGTCACCCTAAGGGACACACACCTCGATACGATGAGGGTTGAACGCAAAAAGGCACCAACCAATGAATCCTAACTAAACTTAGGATCGATAGCGGCTAAGAAGTCGCTAAATTGATTACGGCTACACACTTTCAAACACGCAGAAATAGGGAATACTTAGATTGGTTAAGTACCAGTTGAAATTAAAATATAATTTATAGTAAAAGTTGCACTTCGCAGAATGAAAATATATTGAAGACAAATTAATAATCTAGGAATGAAAATTACTCGTAAAAAGGAAGACGAGGAAAAACAAAAACTTCACTTGAAGATGGTTGAGCGGTGAAGGAAGATGATAGACTGGAGTGGCGTCTCACCACTTGGACCTCGCGTCCCTCCTCCCAGTATCAGAGCTTTGACGAGTCGGCACGCCAAAGACACTCAGAGCACTCACAAACTCAGAATGGAAGCAAAGAACACTCAAAAGCTTGCATTAACTATTCAATATGTTTACAACAGAAGAGGACTTCCCCTTATATAGGAATCCATAAGGGTACAAAAGACATTTGACTCATAACATGGGAATACTAAAGGACACATGTGTAAATTAAAAGTCACATAAAAATTACAAACCGACTCCTAAAATTCTGAGAAAAATAATGAAAATTAAGTTCATTTAACCCTAATTTCGGATGGCTGGAGGCGCGGCGACGGCGGCGGCGGCGGCGGTGCGGGTCGGTGCGGCTGGCGTGGGTTGGCGCGGGTCACAGGTCGCGGGTCGGTGCGAGCTGGCGTGGGTCGGCGCTGGTCACAGGTCGCGCGGGCTGGCGTGGGTCGGCGCGGGCTGGCATGGGTCGGCGCGGGTCATCCGGGTAGCATGGGTAGGCGCCTGGCGGGACACATGCACAGCGGTTCGGACAAACCTGGATCCGGTTCGGGCACGAGCGGCGGGCGGTTCACTGTGGTGGCGGAGGCTGCGGCGGAGGCGGCAGTCGGTGGCAGGAATAGTGATTTTGACCTTTTTTTTTGTACAAGATCAGGTCCTTGGACGTCGAAAGTCCTTCTCGAACATGATGTCCTCATCACTTATACTAATATATGATATAAAATTTATCACTTATAGTACGATTAAAACTGTACTAGTTTAACAAAACAAAGAAATCAAACTTTTCAATTTGAGTATGAATGGTGTTATGTAACAATCACATTTTATGGTTTGTGGATCGAACAATTTGATGTGCTCATGGGATAATATATAAGGAATTGAATTGAATGGTTTCAAGTATCAATAGAGATGATGTGGTCTATATAATATAAAAATCTCAAGAATGTCATGCGATATGATTTTATTTAATAGAAGATATGATTTCATCAAGGAAAACATCGATAAGACATTTAGTAAAACAATAGAATATTATTAAGCTATATGATATGACTAATTAGACAATCTAATTAATTCCATGCACATAAGATTGTAACTTAACATGATCACTATTTCTCCAAACATTCATAATTTAATCTAATATTTTAACATATAATATGATTATCTAGGATTACTAATTCTTAACACATGTAAAGAAAACATAAACTTTCATATGATATATAGATATTATAATAGATAGTACACATAGTTAATTCATAAGTTTTAAATTGCGTAATACATGATTTAAACTATATAAAATGGGTACGAAATAGAATAAAATCTAGTTCAAACTTTTTTAAAAAAAAGTTACTCATTATATGAGTTAATGGAGCTCATATCAAAGTTTTTAAAGATTATTTGGTATACATATATATATATATATATATATATATTGAAAAACTCAAAAACAATGTGAGAGTTCAAAGAAAGAAATAAAAAAATGTCATTACTAAATGAATGAGCAAATATTTTGACATCAATATTTTGAATTGATACCAAGAGAACTATTTCGCTACAATATAGTACGTTATTTATTAATGCATTATACGTATAATTTATTTTATGAATAACTTATGGTACATTCCTATCAAATATATAGTATATATAGAAGTGTAGATCACATAATGACTAATATTATTTGAAATAAAAAGCTAGTTGTTGAGGTTGCCTTAAATTGCATTATAAAATTCCTTTCTTATAAATGGTACCAAAAACCATAAAAGAAATAACTAATGAAATAATTTTCAATTTATAAAAGTGATTTTTCTTTAGCATTCATCGTTCTCTAAACCTTTGCATTCCTATTCCAAGTTGTAAGAAAGGATTATTCTAAAAGTTGTTTTACAAGTGCTTTTTGCTTTCCCATTTACAATAATATGTAACATCTTTTCATACATTTGTTATCATAATTGAGTTGTCCTTACAATTAGTAAAAGTTACATAAACTTTGTATAAGCTTATTTAGTAAGAAGGTTAAGATTTATTTTTGTCATTATTTATATTTTGACTCATTTAAGTCATCATTATTATTATCGTGTTTGGGCCTCCTTTAGATCCCTTTGGATTACCTTGTAGAGGTATTTACTACCAATCATTTGGCAAAAAGATGTTACCAGAGTTAGCCAGATCTTTGGATCAGAGGTATACATTAGCTCATTGATTGAAGTAAAACTACTTAAAAGAATTTGACATTCTTATTACAAGTTTTAGGACATAAATGATTTAAAAAAAATTATAAATTTTTTATAAAAATTACAATTAATTCCTTCCCCTTCTTTCATGGATTGGTTGTACTTACACTAAAGATCTTTGGAGAAGATGATCAAAGCTTTATTCTTCTCCATCATAACAACTCAACATATCACATAAAGAGGAACGAGTCTCTTGAGTACCATCAAACCAAAACTCCTAAAAATCGTTGGAGAAGATGATCTAAGCCTTTTCCTTCTCCTGTGTAGTAATCTCACATCACACACAAAGAGACAGAGATATTTTAAATTGCACAATAGAGAAATAGAAAAGAAAATATCAAACTTAATTAAAGTTATGCAAACAATTAAAAACATCTCATTCTTCTATATTATAGTAAGATACCACCATCTTTAAAGTGGAGATGATAAGATGGTGGCACACAAAAAAGGAAGAGTTAGTTACAAAAATTGACTCGATCATTTGGTGTGATTAGTCCAATCACATTGAGAGGTTAATTCAAACAATTCAACGAGATTTTTCAACAACATAAGATAGTTGATGTCAACCACTCAACCTTATAGTTTAAACCATTGTTGGTAATATTATATCTGATTAATCAGATGATGTGATTATAGGATCACATGATGCAATTCTCTTAACCCATGAAAACTTATGAATGGATATGAATCCACTTAAATAACCTAAAAAAATCGCAATCCCAGTAAACAAGTCTTATTACAATTTAAAACTCAAATTATGCATTTAATACAAAATATTGAAAAATACAATAAAATACTAAAATTAAAATGATATGTTTGCAATTTAATATCAATAAACTATTGTATTTTAAAAAAAAAGATATAGTGCTTCACAAAAGCATCTGGTAATCAGTACACATCTATATTGATCTGAAGTGTCATAACAAATATAGATAGTTTTATGACCTATGACTACAAGTCATTGTGTGAGCCCAACAATCTTAAGTAAAAAGCATTGTTGATTAGAAATTTTATACCTCGTTCGAATGCTAGTGTAAGTCATTATTGTTCCTTATTTTGTCATGTAACTATTGACTGAAATCCATGTACCTTCCAACCACATAACACTAACCAAGATTAGTAGACATTCAAACTCTATAAAAAAAATTAGTTGACGATGGCAATATGCATAATCTATTCAAGAAAATATTGTTTAAAAACAAGACACTTAAAATAAAAATAATTATTTTTAAAATAAAGTTCATTATTATGTTTGACTATCTTCTTAAAAATATTTTTTAAAATATTTTTAGAAATCATTTTACAAATAACTATAATATAAAATTCCTCCTCTATTCATGTTCATCAAGTAAAAAAAACAAAAAACTTTTCTAATAGCATTTATTCTATGCTCCTTAAATAAATCCTATAAATTTTCATCTAATAATAAATAGGATTGCATTTGACTCACAATGCGAAAAGTCGCATTTTCTTAGGTGTGCTGTAGACGCTGGAGGAATCGAAGATCGGCACGCGGGGACCGGTTTCCCGCTACTCCACCTTTTAGGGTTCCTTCGCTCGCCGTTATCACTTCTTCCTTGTAGGATTCTGCGTTCTCCATGTGCTCCTACGATAGCGTATTGTCTTTGTGGTGAAGCCTATAGGTGCTGTTCGGTTCCGCCGGCAAAGCAGTTTTGCCTTTTTCTGACCGATACCGATCTTTTAATTTCTTCTTCGCTTGTGATCAGTAGCGATTTTTTTCGAGTCGATGAAATCATGAGTCGATTGGTCTAAAGGAAATTGAATCACGTCTGGGATTTGTAGTAGAAGGTAGAATTTTATGTATTCTGGCGGCTTCTAGGCGTACAATTATTTTAGTGGACTTTTCTTGCACGGTGCAAGGATGGATGCGATCGCAAAGATGGATAATCTTTCATCTGCTGCTGCTTTTGTCGAAGGAGGCATACAAGATGCTTTCGATGATGCATGCAGCATATGTCTCGAACCTTTCTGCGATAGCAACCCTTCAACAGTTTGTTTCTAGAAACCTAATCGCTTTACTGTTTTTCCTGCATCTTTTATTTTCACTATGTTAACCATCCCGTCCTTTTTTTATTGTTTATGTATCAGGTAACGGGCTGCAAGCATGAATTCCATCTCCAATGCATTTTGGAGTGGTGAGTATTCATTCTTCTATTGTATTTTCTACTTAGTTAAATGTTGAGCGGCCGGATATTTGTTGTTTTTGTAAAATGGGGTATTTTGGAAATTTGTCCATACTTAAATCCTTCGATCTGCTTTGTGGATCATCTAAGTTGATAACTTTTGCTACTTAGCTGTTTCTAGAAAATTTTTCATACTACAAAGAACAATTTAGTGATGTTGGGCATTAACACATGCTAATTTCCTGAGTGACTTTGCAACTGCAAATTCTTGAACTCATTTGTAATTGTAACCATTTGTTGATTGAAGAGCAAGCCTTTTCCTGCTTAGTTATTCTCTTCTACAATCCATATTATTGGTCATCTCTATTTTTCTTTTATTTTTTTGCTGTTTTTGTTGTTATTAGCATTATTCTTTGTCATTTCTCTGCATAAAATATATAAACTGGAGGATTCCACATTCTTTCGATAATATTGCTTATTATCAGTTAAAAAGGTTGTACTTATGGCTTGAAGCAAATCTAAACTATCATTTGCCTTCTGCCTTTTTTTATTTATGCTTGAGTTGTTTAGGAAGGTTCTGAATAATGTATCAAGTTATATCTTTGATTTATGCATGTTCCTTCATGATTTCTAATTGAAATATTCAATTGATTTAGGTGCCAAAGGAGCTCTCAGTGTCCTATGTGTTTGCAACCTATTAGCTTGAAAGATACTGATAGGTTTGGTTTAAATGTTTTTATGATTTCATTCTTTGTGTTATGTTTGATCATCATTGAAAAAGTTTGGTTGACGATCATTTTAATCTGTAATGCTGATTTGGCAGCCAAGAACTCCTTGAAGTAGTGGAGAGGGAGAGAATCATTAGGGCTAATCAAACTCGGAGCACAGCTATTTTTCATCACCCTGCTCTTGGAGATTTTGAATTTCAGCATGTGAGTTGTTTATCACTTGTTTGAGATTTTTGTGTTTACTTTTTTCTTTTTGTTTATTTAAAAATTTCCTGCCTTTAATTACTTTCCTATCCTTATTTTGACTAGTTACCAATCGATACAACTGATAGTGAGCTTGAAGAGAGGATAATCCATCACTTGGCTGCTGCTGCCGCCATGGGAAGAGCTCATCATAATGCTCGACGAGAAGTACAGCGAGTTAGGGCTGCAGCTCATGGCCGCCCTCAGCTTTTGGTCCTTTCCTCAACTCCCAATGCAACTTTAGGTGCTTCTGACTCAATTTCTTCTCCTCAAAGAATAGAAAATGAACTACCAGCTGCTGTGCCTGTTGCTAGTCCATCAGCTGTGATGACTCCTGTGGCTGTTGCCAGTCAGGTTTTAGGAGCATCCCAAGGTCTGGGTATTGAAATTTCACCTGCAGTTGGTATTGCTTCCAATAGCGGGTCTGGTCCTTCTAGCAATCGGTACATATCGGTACCTACAATAAAAATATTTATACATTTCCCTTGTTTACTCTGCCTTTTTCCTAATGCTATCTCTTCTGTGCAGTGTTTCTGTGGGTCAACCAAGTCCAGTTAGCCAAGATAGAGCAGGCCCATCAGATTTCCACTCTTTTTCTGAGTCTCTCAAATCTCGCCTGAATGCAGTCTCAATGCGGTATATTTTTCTTCCGGATATTATCTATGTTTGAATTATATGAGAATTGGCACTTATTATTTGCTAATAATTAGGTACAAAGATTCTATTTCAAAAAGTACTCGTGGATGGAAGGAGAGATTGTTCTCTAGGAACTCATCCATGTCAGAGATTGGTTCTGAGGTCAGGAGGGAAGTCAGTGCTGGGATTGCCACAGTGTCTCGCATGATGGAGCGGTTGGACACAAGGGAAAGTAGAAGGAACATTAGCGCTTCTGTTGGACAAACTCCTGCTGTTAATGTTGATGCTGAACCTACTAGTGTGACAATAGCTGGGAATCAAACTCATCCTCTTCCTAGTGATTGTACTGCACCAACTTCATACACAGTCACTTCCGGTTCCAATTAGTCTGCTGTATGTTTCTTTAGGATTCCTGTTCTTTCTTGAGCCTTGAAGGTATGTTCGAAGCAACATATACCTTGTAGTTCACATGGAATTTGATTTGCATTCTTTTCCCTACTATTCCATAAACCTTGTCCATACTTTATAAATATATATTATGAGCTGCAGGCAAACTTATTGATAGTGACAATGCAAGAAAATAATGGAGAAGTAATGCATATTTTCAAATTTTTGGTTCAGAATGGCCCCGTTATATTTGTCAGAGATATATGGACTTTCAAAGACATTAATTTCCCTATTTAATTTGCAATTATTTTGGAATTTGTAATGAATTATTCAATTGTTGCTGAATTTTTGTTTTATTTTTTGGTGTGTCTCATATAATAATGTAATTTTTTACAGGTTTATTTGGGGACGTTTCCATTTGTTGATGCATTAATTTTGCTTTTAAGTCTTTGACAATGTGATATTTGACGTGTTGTGGATGTTTTGCAATAAATAATTCTTTTTATCTTGTTTGAGTTTGTTTTCTTTTTACAGACTTTTTTTTACCTTACTGATCTGTGATTCTTGATTAGATTTTCAGTAAGGTGCAGAAAATTGTAGAAACGTAGAAAAATATTTAGACACATGTTAGTGATGGGCATGTTGTCGAATTCCTATTTTTGCATATTCAATGTTTGTGATAATTTATGTTCATATCCATCAAATATTTGATGATTGTTCCTTTTGGACATAGTATCATAACATGCATGGGTATGGCAGATTATTTTTGTTATTGAAGGTGAGGTTCATCTCAACGTGTACCCAACAACACCTATTGTGGTTAATGCTAGATTCAACGTTGGCAGTGGGAGCGTTTCACTATTATGTTTTTTCCTTCTAGATTTTACCTCTAATGGCACACATGTACCTATTGGTAGAGGGTCATATGGTTTAGAGGCAATGTACAATCTTTCAAAAGCTTATTTTGTTTCGTATCACCATGGCTATAAACTTGAAACTATACTTCAAAACCATTGTAAGGGTGATCATACCTTGCACCTTAAGGCATATTCTCCACACATGGGTGTATTAGTTTATGGAATAGTAGGGAATATGGCCTTGAACAATTGGTTTAGAACCATGTTGTCCTCAACCATTAGCGAATAAGCAATTGCTCTCATGTATGATACTGAAGTAATATCTTCTAGGATACATTGGTCTTCTCTTCTCATGCCAAGGCAGAAACCAATTGTTCAAGGGAGCAGTTCTTTGCTTGGGATGCAATGAACAATGAGTCTTGATTCCTTAAGCTAGAGCTACTTTGATGGTACATTTATTTAGGTACTTGCTGCTGCTTCGAGGGTACATGTATTCAGGTGGTGCGTAGGCTGGTCAAAGTTTGACTAAGGTTGGAATGCTAATAAAGAGCAGTTTCTCTTGTATAGTTCATTCAAGGAAATTTAGTTTTGAGGAATGCCGAGATCACATGTGAATCGTTGTCAAAGCTCAACTCCAATTGAGATGTTTCCTTAAGCCTTAGTGGTGTAGTCATCCCCATCGTCTACACTCTTAAGGTGGTTGTTGGTGAGGGTTTTTTATAGTTTTTAGAGTAGAGACAACCCACAGAGGTTATTTGCTGAACTTAGCTCTTAATAATTATGACCTCATTAGGAAAGATCAATCTTTTTGTTCTAGTTCTTGTTCATGGACGGTTTTGACCAGCACCGAGCTTGTTGACTCATTTGGATTGAGTTGTTAACTCACTGAGGACCTCTACCCCAAAAGTCATTCTCATCTTGTATCAAGACTTGCCCCTACTTGTTGAATCCATTGACATTGACTTTTAGCCCTTTGAATGACTGACAGAATGTCTTTTTTAATGAATGCTAACTTGGCCTCAAGGATCTTTTGCACATTATTTATCATGACTTACCTTCAATTGATAAATCCACTTGTGTTGGCCCTTTGACCCACCAAGTGATTGATGGTGTGCCTTTGTTAATGAATGCTAACTAGGCTTTGTGAATCTTTGTTATAGTTTGTATGGGTAATCTAAGAAAGCCCATGACCAATGCTTACATCCAAGCCCAACACTTGCAGTTCAAACCAAATTTAAATTGGGAACTATTCAAGCCCAACACTTGTCTTGAGTATTGTTCTTGACGTTTAGACAAATTTTTTAGCTCCACCCTACTCGATGAATACTCGAGTTAAATCTTTTCGAAGTATCATCAAATGTACGGAGTTTACTTGTTTGCTTTGGGCTTGATAAATACCATGACTTTGGCCATGCCACATCATTCCTTGGTTTAGCTTGGGTGGTGGTCATCAATAAGTTTTTTTTGTCCAAGTGTGAACTCAAATAGCTTTATGAAAGTGACTGAATCTTAGGGACCTTGTTAACTTGTTACTTTAGTGCTTCCCACATGACATGTGGTCCTGCCTTGGCTTGATTTATCCTTCGTCGTTATATTTTTTACCAATGGTTAAGCGTGTCGAATCTTAGCTCACATCGTTCATTGCTTAATGGATTTTTTTGTCTAGTCTAACTAACCAATTGTTGATCACCTTGATCCTTGATAAATTCATGTTTTTTCGTTGATAGCAAGTGACAACCATGAAACCACATTGAATGTTTCTAATTTATTATGTTTGACTTAATTAACTCAAGCCAATGAACTACCAAATCCAATTGTATATCTTGAAACCTATCAATCTTCTAAGAAGCTTTTTACTTCAAATGCTTGTTGAGAGGGTCTTTCCTTGTCATCACCCAACAAAAATAGATGTGGAATTATTCTAAAAACTATTTCTTTTGGGCATCTAAGTAGTTGATAAGCACCTTTATCATCTAAAACATTTTTGGGGTCACTTGTGGTGTGGCAATGCCATAATACTTGAAAATGGTTATACTACATTTTAGGATTGAGGGTACCAAGCCCATCTTCACATGATCTAGATGAATGCAAATGGTGTTTACCTTATATTGGGAAGAAACTTTTGATTTCCTGAAGGCATCCTGCTTGGTTGTACACTGAGCACGTCCTTTAACTCCTCAGGGAATAGAGCAACAAGTTTGCTGCTTCTTTCCTCTTCTTCTCTGAAGGTGAGAGAAAGCGAGGAAAAACTAAGGTTTTCATAGCAAAAATGAAGATTATCAAAAAATTTTTTTGGGAGCTTGAAAATGAGCAAAAAGGTGTTTAGCATTGTTTAAAGAGCATCAAGAAATATTCTTTTAGAGAATCTTGATGCCTTATGCATAACAAGTTGTCGTGAAGCGAGAGTGCCTCATTTATCTTTTAACATTAATATTGATTATGGCTACTAAGAAAATGACTCACTAGACGAATAGTGACTTAACGTTTAAAATCACATTGATTAGGTCAAATAATCGGCTTTCATCAATTTGACTATGTTTTGGCCTTCATCAGTTAGTCAGGTTAGACCTTTGACCGAGGACTTGGTGGTAGATGAATGAAACAAAAGCCTCATAATACCACATCCAATAGTGGTGCTTGTCGATTATTGACTGAACTAAGTACCACAAGAGACCTTATCATGTGGTTTGTAGACTTAGACCTATTCAATACGAAGGCTTCGTTTATGAATAGAGAATTTTTTGAACATTGTGACATAAAAGAAAAAAGATAAAAAAAGAGCACATTAAGTATGAGGAGCGAAGTTAGAAGGATTTTTTTAGGCTTATGTAACATGCATGTTTGGGGAGTTGAGATAGTTGTTGTATCAAATATAGCCTTTTAATCAAGTAGCATCAGATACAATGCCTACAATCCAATATGTTAGGCAACTTCTTGCTTAAACCTTCTTTTGTGATCCTTCTAACCTTCTTTTGGTGCTGTATTGGGGATGAGCCGGACCTCCTAGCTCTTTTGGAGGCGTTTTGGGTCTCACCTGGCTCCCTCTCTCGTGATTTGCTTGGGCCAATGGATGGTTGTGATATACTTGGGTTTGGTGTCTTTGTGTTTCTCTTTATAAAATTTTATTTTGAGAAATTTTTATAAAGAAAATTTTATTTTGGGCTTCTTTATAAAGTTTTATTTTGAGAAATTTTTATAAAGAACTATTGTATATATATCTCAATTACTGACTGCTAAAATTGGCTGCTTTCAGGGAGATTTGAAACGGAAGACTGCAGCTCGTCAACACTGGTGTGCTCACAAGGCCACAGGTCGATCAACTTTTTTCCTTTTGGGTTACTGCCGTAAATCTGCATCTTGTTTAGTTCTAAAGAAACCTGCTTTTAGATGTTTTGTTGTATAGCATCCAACGGTTTACAAAACATTTAATACGTGCATTCCTCCTGCTTTTGAAGTTAGCAGAGCTGCTGCTCTAATAAAAAATATTACATTATTTTATTGTAATTAGTGCATAAATATGCCTTAATTTGTAATTTATTACTATACCAGTTAGATCCGATATGACATAATTACGAAAACAATTTTTTTAATTTTTCCTTGAAAATTTCGTTTAAAATGGAAGTTTATACCCTGTTCATGTATTAATGGTTTCTTAATGGTTGATTTGCTTCATGTTGATCAAAACTGATGTAATAATAATAACAGTTTAAAAAAAAATAAAAAATTGATGCTGAGCTTAAGAACTGATGTAATAATAATAACAGTTTAAAAAATGGCCATGTCTTTATGTAGATGGTACAATGTTTATGATCTTCTAATTCAAGTAAGAAAAATATCAGTTAGGTTGATCCCTATGATTGAATGGTTTATGTTTATAAATATTTGATCAAATTAGAAGATTATAAAAGAAAAAGAAAGACTAATGCTCAAATTTTGAAATGATAAAAAATATATGATTGACTTAAAAATTATGTAATAAACATTGAAATAATCTTCATAGGAATTAAAGTTGATGATTTTCAATGTCAACATTATTTTTTATGTAATGTTTTATTTTATAATATTTATAATAAATGTGTTTTTGTTATAATTAAGTTATAAGTGATGCATTATATGATTTATAATACTTGAGTTATATGAAATTAGATAACATGAAAAAGCATAGAATATTGTGATGTTAAAAGATGTATTATATATGCATGATTTGGTGTGATATTGGCATAATATAGATATAACATATGATGATGAATAATGCAAATACAAGATGGGAAAAAAATTTTGTGATATAATATAGATATTAACATTTCATAATTTTTAAATAAATAAAAGACAAATATATGATAAATATTAAACCAATAAGTGTGATAATAATTTATATAAATTTTATATTAATAAAATCACTATCATAAAATAAAAGTGAAAAAATAATACTTACTTTTTATTCCAATTCATTCAAAATTGTAAAAATAGTCGTATAAATATAGTCATATTATGTCAATTTTTTTCTACTCTAAAATCATATCATAACTAAATAAAATCAAAGAATTCAATCTAAATTTTTGATGACAATAATTCTTGACTTACTAATGCTTCTTGGTTGAACTAAAGTGCTTTTTGAGATGATTAAATTTATCTGTCTTTAATAATTCCATGAGAAGGCCAAAACAACAAATTTGAAAATTTATTATAATATATAATACATATAGTTTAAAATATAATACTTACTTTAGAAAATATATCAAGAGCATTTGTTGGATAATCTCCACATTATAGTACACGTAAATTTAAATGTTCATTATTTACTTTATGCATTTATTAATTAATGATATCAATAATATATGGGTTTTTAGTTATATTTATAAAATAATGTGTGTATTAATTGATATATATACATAATTTTAAAATATGTTTAATTAGTAAATACCTATAAATTATATATATTGTATTTAACTTGTAAATACATAAATTTTTATTAGTATATAATTTTAATTTATCCATATATTTATGCATATACATATTACTTATATAATATTATTTAATTTTCAACCGCCAAAGATCCAGAGTTCTAGATCCAGCCCGCACAAAACAAATAATGCCGGGGAATAAAACCCTCGTTAGCTGCTGCTCCCTCACCGTCTGATCCCGTCGATATGTGGAGGAGATCCATCTGTTCCGCCGCCATCCATGCAGTCAGCCGGCTTTCTCCACCGGCGAGGTGCGCGTCGTCCTCGGCCTCCTCCTCCGCCGTCGATTCCTTGATTCTCCGCTCTCTCAAGGAGCACTTCCTCGAAGTTTCGAAGATGTCCCCACCGCCTGTACACTCCCACACCTCCGCCCTGCTCTTGCCTCTCTTTCCTTCCGGATACGACCCGTGTCTGACTTTGTCTATCACCATCTCTCCATCCTTTTGTGCAGAAAGTGAACCCGCCGTCGCCGTACGCCATTGTGAAGGGCTCTCTGGTCCGCGATGGGCCAGCGCTGCGACGCGAGTACAATGGTGAGGAGATCACCATTTCTGTGATGCGTCTGGCAAATATCATTCCTGCTGGTGCCGAAGCGGACGATGACGACGGCAACGAATCTATCAACCAGCTTTTCCTCCACGTTGACGTATCGAAGTCCGGAAATGAGGACTCTCTTCACTTTCTCTGCGGGTTATATCCGGACGCTATTGGCATCCATTCTGTCTGCCTCAGACCAAAGACTGGTACTTTGTCTCTCCCTTCCATGAACAAGTACCAGGGACGCGTCTTCCAGTGAGTTTTCTCTGTCTTGTATTGCTTTTGCTCCTGAGGTTCTTTTCCCTTGTATTGTATCCCTGGATTCAAACGAGTGCTAGTGATTATATTTGTGTGCACTTTCCATCTGGACTTGTCGATAAAGAAGATTGTGAGTGAAAAAGATTCTCAATGTATGTATATGCATGATAAACGAAAAATGAAAAGAGGATCAATACTTGAATCATTGATTTCCTGTAAGAGGGATATCCTTGAACAGAATATTTCTTGAATTATTAGTTTTTCAAATAGAGGGATTTCTTAGAATAGAATGTTTGCATTCCAAAATTGCTGATATGGATTGTGAACAAATGAGAATATTTGGTAGTATATTTTCGTTAATATCCCCCCTCAAGATGTTGGTCAGTAGCTATATGCAAATTTTGAACCTTAGTGGTTGCCATTGTTGACGAAGAAGAGGCATTGTAAGAGTATCAACAAGGTAATCATTGCAGGAGACAAGAGAGACATAGTTCACCATTTTGAACTTTATTTAGAACAAAATTAAAATCTATGACAATATGTTTCATAAAAGAGTGGAAGATGGGATTAGCACAAATAAGTATAACTAATGTTGTTGCAATAAATAATAAGGACAATGGACGATTGAACTCTAAGTTCATGTAGTAATGATTGTAGCCATGTTATTTCAATGGTTGTGAAGGCAACAGTTCGATATGTTTTAATATATGATAGCTGTCCTTTGTTTATTGGAACTTTAGGCAACATATTATGATCAAGGAATGCAACGTGAGCACTAGTAAATGCATGATCAGCAATGTTAAGAGCCCTATCCACAATGAAGAAGTTGTGAAATGTCATATCCTATTGACATTTTGAAGTGTCATAAAGAGTTTTCTTAAAATGATACAGATATATGGGATTTTTGTTAACAAGGCTTGGAGGTTAACACATGTAGACATTCTCAGCTAAATGACCATGGTGGAAAGCATTTTTGATATCTAATTGCTTGAGACTCTGACCACAAGAACTGATTGAATTATGGCAGGTTTATTGACTGGACTTATTGTCTTGTGGAAGTCAAATTTTGGTTGTTGATTGAGCGAGATAGGCTTTTTAATAGGCAATAAGACTGTTAGGGTTCCTCTTAATTCGAAAGATGCATTTGCATCCAACAAGATTTTGATTTAAGTGAAGACGAACTAAATTCCATGTGTTGTTGCATAGAAGAGTATTAAATTCGTTGGCCATAACCTTATGCCATTCCTTTTTTTTACTGCACGAGTGTGTCATCAATTTTGGAGTGATGAAAAGTAACAAGGCTGAGTTTCTTTATGGTTTTTCTATGTTATTTTTTGCCCTAGTTTGCAGTGGATGAATACTTATAGGTTGTCATGAGGTTAGTGGATTGGATGGCTTCGTGCTTTATTGGAAGAGGGAAGTGCAAAAGACCCATTTGCATTTAACAAAATTTTGAATTGAGTGAGGAGAAACTAAATTCTATTTGTTGTTGCATAGAAGAGTATTGTATTCTTTGGTCATAACCTCGTATCATTCCTTTTTTTTTACGACCCAAGTAATGATGGTGTGTGTGGCATCAATGTTGGGGTGTTAAAGGGTAAACAAGATTGAGTTTCTATATGGGTTTGTGTATGTTATTTTTTTTGCTCTAGTTTGCAATGGATGAATATTTGAAGTTCATGACGAGGTTAGTGGATTGGGTGGTTTTGGCACATTATTAGAAGAGGGAAGAGAGTTGAGCTTGAAGTAGATGGGTTGTGAGAGGGTGAAAGGGGAGTAGAATTAGGTTTACTTACAAATGGATCGAAGGGAGGTTGTAAAAGCAGGTGTTTCATTACCATCTTAAGAGTGTGCATTCATTTGTGTCAATGTTGAAGTGAGGGGCCAGTCGGGTATGTTTGAGCATCAATGAAGTTTTTGAATTTCCACAAACTTTTTGAATGTTATAAAGATGCCATGAATGTCAAACTTTTTCTTTAAATTGTAGAGCCAAATGTAGTAAGTATAATGACCAAGAAGTAACCATAATATTTATAGCCAACAGTGGATGAAACTAATAAGGTTTAAACATCATAATAATTTGAGGGGATGTGAACTTATAAGATGAGAAAGAAAATGATGGTTTGTGAATTTTATTGCCTAGGCATGAAGTTCATGAAAATTTAGACTAATGATACAATGATAGGTAATATTTCGTTTGACATAAGTTGACTCAAAATAGAGAATGAGGGATGATTTAAATTTCGGTGCCATTGGTCAACTGGAGCAATGAGAGATGAGAAGGTCGCAATTGGCCATCTGAATGGTAGCAAAGGCCACTTGTAGAAGCCTTCCGTAGTTACCACCTATAGAATTGTTTTACTTGTGCAAAGATCACTTACAAATAAGATGTAAGTTTTGAACATAATTAAAAAGTACAGATCAAGTTTTGTTTCATTGATGAAACACAACTTTATTTATTTGAAGATGTTTTTAAGATGAATGTAGAGATTTGAAACCAATGAAGATGATTGGAAGATTAGTACCATCTTCAATGATGATGTTTTCATGTGCGGGATAGTTGCTATGAAGAGATATATTCTAAAGACTAAAGGTGATCCTAATGAGATGCATCAAAGTGTAAGAACCATTGATTGTTGAGAGTATCATAGGAGTTTTAAAGTGGGCATGAGGAGTGTAGGTTGATGAGGTATTAAATTATGGAGTGTGGTTCTAAGGCATATATTTGCATGTATAGCACTTTTTTGCAGAGTTCTAGCCACAAAGTTGGCATTTTCCAAGGTGAGGCTGAGGTTTTGGGTGTTGTGGCTTGGTTGGTTTGCATAATGTTAGTTGTTATTTTTAAGAATTGATTTTTTTAGCAAGATTGGTAGAGGTAGGCATGTTGTTGAGATTTTGTTCTTATTTTGTGTGTTGTATTTGATGTATGTTTTTTGATTTATGAGTTTTTCATGTAACTCATCAAACGTAATCCAACTTTCTTGAACATGCAAAGGCTATCATAAATCCTTGGAGTCATCGTCAAGGCTGGCCAAAGTTTTCAACAAAAGGTCCTCGTCAGTTACTGTGTAGAACATGATGAGCTTGTTAGTGATGACCTTAATTTATTGCATATATGCTGAAACCGATTTTGTTCCTTTATGTTGATGACAAAGATCCTCCATTTGTTGATTTAGGTGATTGCAAGTTGGTTTTGGTATATGCCAACAAATTGTCCATCTTTTAAGACATTTTTTCAAATCAATAAAAGGGACATTCTTGGAGAGATGGACTTACTAGTAGCACTTAAGATTAGTTGATCTTGATGAATTTAAAGAGAACAGCTTGACATGACAGTGGATGACAAATGTGGGTGCTAAATGAGTTTAGGTGTTCAATTAATCTCGTAAGGCATTTCAATTAAAGTTTCGTCTTAAATAAAGTTAAATGAATACGAGATTAGATTGATAAACACACATAAGATTATTGACATTATTTAAAACTATATAAGTTCATTTAGTTTTTAACAAACATTAAATAGTAGTTGCACAAGCTCTTGTAAAGTTATTGATATTGTATAAGATTGATTAGGTTCATTATTTTAAAAAAATAAAATTCAAAACTATTTTTTTATTAAAATTAAATAATAAAATACAATTTTAATATACGAACTGTTAATTTAAGTTATTTAACTAACTAATTGAACTTATTATTGTTTAGTATATGGTGATAGTGTACCTTAATTAGAATGAGTTTCTTCCAATCAAATAAGATTGATTAGGTTCATTTAGATTTTAATCAAATAAAATGCAAAAAAAAATTATTTTTATTAAAATTAAATAATGAAATACAATTTTAATATATGAATTATTGATTTAAGTTATTTAACTAATAAAATTGAACTTATTATTTCTTAGTATTTGGTGATAGTGCACCTTAAGTAGAATTTTGAGTTTGTTCCTATCAAATAGATCTTAATCAGGGTTAGATAAGATGAGTAATTCATACAATAATCAAATAAATATTTCAACTTATCTAAGCCTTGCAAATACAAGGCTTTTAAACGAATTTGAATGTTTTATTACACCCCCAAGCGACGCACATGGTCATGAGTTGTTGATGAAGCCCATGAAATCATAATCTAGGAAAACAACATAAAATTGGACATGTTATGATGTGTG
Organism: Vanilla planifolia; assembly: GCA_023846275.1. NCBI lineage: Eukaryota > Viridiplantae > Streptophyta > Magnoliopsida > Asparagales > Orchidaceae > Vanilla > Vanilla planifolia. The sequence continues at coordinate 7,731,855 of CM043870.1, forward strand.
GCTAGAAGTAGAACAAGTGATTTTGATATATTATACTTGATTGGTAGCATAGATAGAGTACAAAGGAGAAGTTTTATCAAAATGACTAATGATTGATCATTACAGTTGATAAACTAGGGGAATTGGATTCATTTTTGTATTGGCTAACAATGATGATGATTATTTGTCATATTTGAGTGAATTGATTGCAGAACTTTATGGTTTTACACCTACTTTAATACCATAAAAATGATTATGAAGTGAAAAGAATTTTCAACGTATGTATTGTTTAAAACATTACAATGTATATAATATACAAAAAAAGAATGTTGTGCCTAAATTATCGATTTTCTAAATACAAAGATATTCTCGAGTATTTTTTAAATTATTGATTTCTTAAATAAAAGAATATTTTAAAATAGAATCTTTGCATCTAAAAATAGCTAATATGGTTGTGGGCAACATTTTTTTTTTTTTTTTTTTTTTTTTTTTTTTTTTTTTTGGGCAACTTGGGAATATTTGATTATGCATTTTCCTTAATTGTTGATAGGCTTAACGTTCAAGTTTTTAGCTTGTGGTTATGATTAAAAATAAGCCAAGTCACGTGAAATGACACTATTTTTGATCATCTTGGTTAGAGTTCACATATGCTTGTTTGAACACACCTTCTTCACAACTTATTTGGAATAAGTTTGAAGAGGAAACTAGTGGATTTGTTTAGGTAAAGGAACAGACCATTAAGAAATTTTGAATATACATGCTTAAATGTTAATTTCGATTGCTACATATATTGGGTGTAATACCATGCTTGAAATCACTTTATTTACTAAAATCTTCATGGTGTGCATCTTGCACAATAAAATACTCAGTTAATACCTTTAGCAACTTATTAAAGATTTATTCTAGGTTAGTGTATTTCAAGCAGTCATACTGCTAGAATTACTAGTATAATGGAAAAATCAATAACCGTCTTGATTAATTCTCTTACATATTCATTTCTTGCTATAATTACATTGCTCCTGACAATTATTTATTATATTGACTTATTTTGTTACGTTTTTTTTTACTCACATATAATTTTAATCATCTTCAATTAAAACCATTTTGGGATGAAACTTGATATGGGTTAGCAATTTTGCAATGCAGCACTTATGCTATGTTGTCTATGACAAAGCTGTTAACCTTTTGTCAAATGAAAAGAAAGATTATACAGTTTAACCAGATATTTTCCATGGCATGGAATTCTTCATTTTTGTCCATTATTTGAAGATAATCTCTCTAGTATTTGCAATCAATGTGTTCATCATTTTGTTAGGTTTGGTGTAGTTTTAGTATTGGCCACTTGAATCATCATTTATGCCGTGATGCCCTTTTTATTGAACTCTTTTTCTAGTCTTCTTGCTTTTATTTTCTTTCTTCTGACGTTTTCTTTTGGAAATCACCGAAGGTCTTAATAGTTGCATGTGTATGCGGTATTTTCGACATTTTCCTCCTTTGTTTGCTCTGTTCTTGCTATTCACTTGATGATATAGGACTGTTCAACGTTTTTATCATGTGTACCTCAAACTTTCCACTAAATGTTTGCTCAATTTTTACTGAGTTGGGTTTCATATGGTTTAAAGTTAAGCCTTTATATTTCTTGTGGGTTCTTTTATTAGTTTTTTGGCTTACCAAGTTTAGAAGGTATTGTACTGAAGTATTTATGTATTATGTGTATCTTGAGATAATAGGCTAATTTATCAGTAACTGTAAGCATACATGTGATTGTCATTAAGATTGGCATGTGGAACATCATATTGTTCCAAATGAAGAAAAAAAATTAGTGGTAAATCTTTGTCAAGTCAGGGAATCAAATTATCTTTTAGTTTAAGTAAATGTTAGTGTCATCTCTGTTTTGATTGTTTTACTGTCTTTTGAAAAGTTTTGTATAGAATAGTTTTGGCTTGTATTTAAAATTGTCATTGAAAGTCTGATGTATATCATTCATTGCCTTCGTTGCATTCCAAATGTTGGATACAAGTTTTGAGAAATTCATCCATTTCTAGCAGTCTCCTAATCATTTATTCCTGATTAAAAGACTTAAATTCTTAAAAGAAAAACTTAGGTGTTCAGTTACTCAATCTTGGTTTCATTTTTTGTAATTGTACTTCAATGGTATGTTTGCACGCCATCTTTCTGCATTTTCTTTGTTCAGTGACCATCCATCCTTTATTCGCTTTTCAATTTGGTTCTGCCAACTATACATTCTTTTACATTATTATGACTTCAGTATTGCATTTGAGTTCAAGTGTTTCATCAATAGTTTCTATACATGCCTATATCGTATAAAATCTTATTCCGTTCTTTCCTGAGATTTTCCTATTTGATCAAGAGTAATCTCTTTTACATGCAGTGAAAGTAAGATTACATGAAGCTTCTAAGTGCACAATGTTAATTCACACAATCTTATAAAATTGTTTGCTTAGTTTCACCAACTTTCAATATTTATTGTTTTAGGTTTAATTCATTTATTCAACACTCAATCAAAAGTTCTTGAACTTGAGTTTCTTGGGATATGTTTGCAAATACATTGTGACGTGCAAATGAGGTTATCCAACATTTTACAAGTAATTTAACAATTAGATTCTTAGTTCCACAAAGTGTATTTGATTCATGATCATACAACAATACCTTGGAAATACTCTGTTCATGATGCTATACCTTTGTCCATGCTTATCATTGCTGCCTTATGTTCCCATTTGCAAATTCGACTACATCTTCTTCGTGTGTTTATCTTTCCATTTGCTTCATTACATTTACTTCACCTTCTTCAACTGTTCAGTTTTTTCCTTCACCTCTTCTTCCTTGGTTATAGGCATTTTAGTCCCTCCACTAATGTTGTCTTTCAATTATTATGTTTATATTATAATCTATATCCATCTTCTCCACAGATGTATTTGGTTAAGAGGCCAAAGCTTGATGATTATACTCTGAAGATGAGCATTAGTGATCTTCTTGAGTTCAACAGATCGTTTGGCATTATTTTCCAAGCCAATTATTGTTTCCTAAAGTTTTTTTTCTATTTTATTTTCAACAATAGCTTTGTAAGCTTTTGTTGAATAAATTTTTTTAATTTACTTATCTTTATTGATTTTTAACTTTCTATTTATCACTTATATAAATTTATTTTTCTTTCATGGGGTTTCTTTTTTTTTTCCTTCACATTTACTTTTTGTGCTTGCTTTTCAACAGCCCTTGCGATGACGTGATTCATGATTTTAATTTCATGCAAATATGTTTTGATAGATGCCATCAAAACTCTGTACTTTTTTAGTAGTGGCTCATGTGAAAGAAATACTAATCATTGTCATTGTGAAGTTCATAATAGAAAAGAATGTATAAGCAATTGAAGATGAGGACAGCATGCTCTTTTTTCATTGTATATGTTGATAGAAATAGCAAATGCTACAAATAAGGTATTAAGGTTCTTGAAAAAACTCTTTTAGTTTAAGATTATCATTTTGAATTTCTTGCCATGTAATTTTTAAATGTTCCCTTGAAGTATCAAATTTGTTAATGGATGCTTTTAGAAGAACATAAATATATTATTTAACAAGAGCTTGGGATAATGTCTAACATAAGTCATATGAAAAAGTTTGAGTAATCTCCATTATTGCCTTTGCTCAGACAGTTGTGTAGTTTGATTTGGAGCTTCGTATCAATCAACCTAATTGGAGGATATATGTTTTTTAATATAAGAGTGATAAACAGACGTGTTCATTCCTGTTGAAACCTTTGGAACAAAGATAATAAGTTTTATGTTTGGTCGCATCAATTTTGCATGAAAAAGTTTAAGCTATATGTTCATCTTCTAATATTAGGAATTCGAAAAACATGCTTTTCAATTGATTAAATTGAACATGTGAATATTTTTGTTTTCTAAATTGTAAACATCATGATAATATATGAATTTGTGAGCATTAAATTAAACAAATGTAAAATGAATAGATTTTTTTAGTCTCAAGGTCTAATGTCTCCAATCTTATAGTTATCTATTATCGTATTACATTAAAATAGTGGATCACAACTTGAATGATGGAAAAAAAAAGAATCATATTTTTCATTTTTAGCAAGTAATTATGAGGATTTGGGTTAATAGTATCACAAAAGAATTTTATTTCATTTTTTTGGTGTAACAATTGTTTTTATTTTACTAGTAAATTGATATTTTCAAATATAACTTAAACCTTTTTTGTTCCAATAGCTTATAAAGCCAAAAGAAAATTTGCATTGGATTATCATATATGCAAACATATACAATTATACTTAATTTGCATTTCATTTGATCAATAATCTTATTATGTATAAATAAAATGTAATCAAACAAATCATGCTCATTCACTTAAAAGGGAATGAAAAAGTTTTGTTTAACATCTCAAAATGATGGAAACTTGTATTCATTTTATATGTTTATATGCATTGATTTATTTGTGAGATGTTCTTGCCCCGAGCTCTAGACGACAGACCTTGTTTTTAGATTCATAATAGCGAAAGTTGAAATATGAGAATGACGAGGAACTAAGAAAGAAAAAGAAGAGTTTTTGTCACGAGAAGTTCTAAATTTATGGAGTTTCAAATTGCTTTATTCATTATTCTTATCTTTTTATATAGATGTTTGGATATAATATTTTATTACAAAATATATAATATTTTTATTCAAACAAAAAATATGTGATTTTGCCAAAAATATAAAATTTTGCATTGCAATGAGCCTATCCGCGCACGAGAGATTTGCGTTAAGGCACTGTTCACGCACGCGGGTGTTGTTCCTTTGCTCGTATAAACTCTATTGTGCATGTATTGATTGCGATAGTTGTAGGTGATCGACGCGCACGCATGTGCTGTGCATGTGCGTGGTTAGGTGTGCTCAACGAGCATGCATTTGGTGTGTCGTGCCTTCCTGCGTGTGTGCCTGCGACTCTGTGCATGGTGTGTGACATGCACGTTGCAATGCGCGCTCAGCGCACCTGCAGCATGCATCATGCGCTGTTCTTATTGCACAGTGTTGCTACAAAGATTTTCGTTGTTTTTATCACTTCCCTTGAGTTTTAATAAACCTATAATTGAGTTCCTGATCATAGGTTATTTCTTTTTTTATTTGAGTCTTATTGAATCTTCGTTTCTGAATTGATTCTTTGTAAGATTTAGGTTTGTTGTCTTCTTTGATAGGTTGAGAGTTTTGACATTTCTATCAAGTGATTTCTTTGACTCTCTTACTAGCAACACATAACTTTGGTAGGTATTCACTAGCCTCTTTACTTGGTCAACACGAACATCGTCTATTGTTAATGCTTTTTCATTTTATGTCATAAGGAAGTGTTGTCCATCCTTCATTAAATTGATTACGTTATTCTCGTCAATGTAGTCGATATCTCGATCCCATAATTATAAATTTTGTATTATAATTTGACTAACATTTAGAGATATCACTTCGCAGATCACTTTATCAATGTTGTCTTTGGTGATAACAAATTTCCTTTTGCATTGTTTTTTAATTTTCTTTTTAGAGTTTTTATGAATTTACACCAAAGAATAATGTCTTAGATGTATAGTATTTAGGTTTAATCTCTTCGTGAGACTTTTTGATATTAGGTTTTTTTTGTTTCCAATGTTGATGATAGCACTAATAAGTTCTTTCTTCACTTATATTCTGATGATGAAAAGTTCTCATTATTTTGTTTTAAGTGAGATGTCCTTTGGACTCATTATAAGCGATGAATTTTCGTAAACTTATACAGGAGTTTCAAGTATCCTTTTAGTCTCAGTTGTAATAAACGCTGTCTTTCTTAAAATTTTTTGAAAATAGTTTAGGATACAATTTCTAACATTTTTGTCGTATGTCTTATTTTTTTGCAATGATCACAATATTTTTGTTTTTTGCTGATAAATGTGGTGTTGGTAGTTGTGGTCGTAATATATTTTGTTGGAGAATTCTTTTTCTTTTGTAGCCAATGATTGGATTTATACTCTCGAGATTTTGGTTTTATTCCTATTATTCTTGTTTTCGATATCTATCAGAAATATGTTGGTTTTTTTTAAAATTGAAGAGGGAAAAGAGATAATTCAATGACAATAGGATAGTACTGACCTGTAATATACTTTGATAATATCTATATCTTGTCAGTGGGTATTCCCAAGCTCATAGTTTGTTGGAATTTTGTGATATATTCTTGCATTGTTTTTTTTTTTCAGTGTTGTAGACCATGTCAGTTTCTCCACCTTTTCTTCATGTAACCCATGGGATAAAATTCGTTTTATATTAATTTCTTAAATAGGTTTTATGTTACTTTTGCAATTGTACTTGCTTTTAAGTGAGCATTTCATTAGGCTAACGCATGGCTCATCATTTTCAATCAAGCACATGCCACTTTATTAGTCGATGAGCAGTTATGATGAGAAAAATATGTTTTTAGTTGCTCCAACTCAGTATCTAATTTCTTTTCATCAATTGTACATCATAAATTTGTAAATCAAATATATCATTTATCTTGAAAGGACATTATCGATTCTTATGCATCAAAAGGGTGAGATTGATATCATAATTATCCTTATATTCAATTATCTTGAAATTATTATTTAATTCATAATTTCTTTGATTAAGAGTATCTTCTTTTGACGAATTATCTGTTGATTCTATTGTAAGAAGGGAATGAGATTTTAGTGTCATCTCTATTTACATTTTATTTGTTTGATTAATTAAGCTATCTTTGACTCGAGGTTTGATGGTGAAATAGTCAATGCAGTCACTTTAACTAAAGCTTTCTCAATCTTTTGATTTCTTTTTGCGGTTTGCTCAGCTCCCTTTTTCTTTGCTCTTATCATCGGCATTTAATCGAAACACTTCGGTATAAAAAATAATATGATCTGCTTGTGACGTGTTCTTGCCCTGAGCTTTTGACAATAGACATTGTTTTTAGAGTCGCAACAATAGAAGTTGAAGTATGAGCATATTGAGAAACTAAGAAAGAAAGGAAGAAGAAAAATAATATGATATGTCTGTGGTGTGTTCTCATCCTGAGTTTTCGATAATAAACCTTATTTTTAGAGTCGTAATAGTGGAAGTTGAAGTATGATAATGGTGAGAAACTAAGAAAGAAATATTTTTTTTTATCATAAGAAGTTTTTAATTCACAGGGTTTTGAATTGTTTCATTTATTATTCTTGTTTTTTTATATAGAGGTTTTAATATAATATTTTATTACAAAACATATAATATTTTTAATTTCAAACAAGAAGCATGTGATTTTGACCAAAATAGAAAATTCCGCAAATTTTATGTTGCAACTAGCCTATCCGTGCATGCTCAAGCTGTTGTGGGAATGAGGCCCGTGCTAGTGCGTGCGTGGTCCCTTGAGTGGATAGGCCCAGCCACACGCCCATTAATGGCGTTGGTGTCATATGTGACTGATGCGTGCGTGGTCCGGTGCGTCATGCCATCCTGCGTGTGCTCTTACAGCTTCGTGCCTGACATGACGTGTGTTCAACGCGCGCATTAACGTGCCTATGGTATGCATACGTTTGCGGCCACATGCACTGTTCTTGTTGCAATGTTGTTATGATGGTTTTTTTTGTCACATCTCTTGATTTTCACCATTGGATTTAATGAACTTAGAATTGAGTTATTGATCATGTATTATATTCATGCTTTATAAATTCATATATTTAATTACATTTTGAGTTCTAATAACATATCTACACTTTTATGAGCATAGGCATTCATTATAGGGTTTTTATTGAATTTTTTCGCAGGTCATATTTTTTTTTCTAACTTAAGCTCTTCGTCAAATAGTATACTTTTATTTATTAATTGATCCTCTCAAAGGCATATTTTAAAACTAACTAAAAAAATATATTCATATTGACAATCTCAAGCAAAAGGAGTCCTTCAGGACATTAAGACTTTCACTTTCTTTGCATCACTCGCCATGAAATAAGAGCATATTATTTTCATTTTAAATTTTCTCCATTGTTCTTTCTTATTCGCTTTGCACATGATGTAGAATGATCACAATCATTCTCGCATGTTTTCTGCTTATAAGAGGATATTCATTGTTCTTTTTTTGGGATATCTATCAAAATAGCAATTGGAATGCTGTCATCAAGAAGGTTGTTGAACAATAAATAAAAGTATGATAGTTATAGGTATTGAGTAGTTTAGATTGAAATAATGTTAAGATATAATATTTGTAAGTATTGAGTAGTTTAGCTTAGTTCACTGTTAGCAGTCGAAAGGCATTTCCTTAAATAAAATTCAATCACTCACACATAATTGTATAAAATGTGTGAGATAATCCTTACTTGTACCTGTGAGATTGCGAACTTCACTAACCTTTTATAGTCAATTAATACTTGAAAATATTGAGCTATTGAGCTGCAAAGAAGAGACTGTCCTTTGCATCTAATAATTCAATTAAGCCTGTAAATTCTAAGAACATGAACCTTGATAATTTAAAGAGCAGTGCCATATGTATTTGATGAGACAAATACTGAAGAAAATGGTAGAGTGAGAGGGAAACATTCCTATGATCATTAGAAGATTAGAAGCAGCAAAAGTAGTGGACAATTCTGAAGTAGAGCCGTAGTGCATTCTACAGAGTTAGATTAAGAAAGGCAATGAACATGCTAAAAAGGAGTAAAAATGTATTGATCTAGGGTTTTGGTGTTGGTGGCTTGGGAGTGACCTCTTCTCTTCTTTAGGGTTTCAATTGGAGAAGGTGAAGTAGAAAATGGAAAAGACAATGTCGATTTGCTTTGCCTTCAATAAGAAATGCTATGTGAGTTCTTAGTTTAGGTATGTTTCCTAACCTTTCATTAATGGTATGTAGTTTGGTTTAAAAATTTATGTTGATGACATTTTTAAGACTTAACAATGAGTTCAACCCCTTGTTCCTATGGACATGGTCAACAGGCAGAGGGGTAAGTTATTGAAACATAATGAAAGACATCCAACGAAACAAACCCATTTTATTGAATGTTTATTATATGATTTTAAATCTAATAAAATGTTCATAACAATTTGTTTAATATAATGTTAAACAATAAGGGACTTTTTAATTCTTTCTTCTTTGTGCTCACTTTCTTATTGACATGTGCAGAGAGTTGGATCAGAAGCTGAGAGATGCATTTCATTTCTTCTTAGAAGAGCGCGGCGTGAACGAAAAGCTCTTCAGGTTTCTCCAGGCCTGGCTCTATGTGAAGGATCACCGGAACCTCATGTCTTGGTTTAAAACTGTCGGTTCGTTCATAAATGAGCCGAAGAAGACCTGATCTTTATTGTATACTTTTTGGGTATGTTGTGATATACTAAATTAATATAAGAAAAAAACAAAAAAGATTTTCGTGTTATCGTTTGGTTAAAAAAAAATTTAAATAAAATATTTTTGCTATTTGTTTTGGTTCCGTAGAGGTAAAAGTAGTGTTTTTAGTTTTTTGTGAGAATAAATCGTATGATAATTCTGTAAAAAGAATAAAAAATAAAAACCTCGGGTCGTAAATTCGGCACGTGTTGGGTGTGCCGCTCGTAAACCGTCACACGTGCAAATGTTGGACCTGTGGAAGGCAGCGCCGTGAGCGAGCCGGCTTGAGGTCTGGTTGTAGGCTTCAAGATTCCGTTACGGCGTTTCTTATGACGGGGATTTAACCATTAATTCGTTGTGGCGAATGCGATATATATTAGTCGCGAACTAATGCCGGCAAAAGGAGAGCGGGAAATTCTGCTGGGAGCGCTCGAGGGACGAGATTTGGAATGGCTGACGAGGGGATGGAGAAGCCCGAGGGGGAGCAGGAGGAGGACGCTACGGTCGAGCTGCCGGCTCCGGCTGGATGGAGTAAGAAGGTCAGATCTCAATTCTGGTTAGGTCCTTTATCCCTGGATTCCTTATTTCTTGCTTCGCTTGTCGTTGTGAGCACCCTAGGGTTTATGTGCCTTTTCTTAAAGTAGAAGCTCCGTATCTTCTTTTTTTGTTTGGAACTGTTCTTTCGAAGTTTAGTTCGTGGAAGTACTTTTGGTTGTAAGGAGTTTCGTCTGATGCTTATCTTGTGTTGAAGTATATCTCAATTCGATCGTTTGATGAGTTTTTGTGCTTCTTCTTGTGGCGGAACGCGGCCATTCGGTAGCTACTGCCGCTGCTTGTGTTTTCAGCTAGCTAGCTATTATTTGTCTAAGAATGATGGAACTACTTTGCAAACCAGTAAAACATGTTTAGTGATTAGGTGTAATGTTTTTATCATCTCAAGCTCATACATTCTCTTGTTAAACTTGGAAATATAGCATTTTGTAATGTATAGTTCATTTATGATGTTATTTATTTTTGTTTAATTAAGAATGCTTAATGTTTTTTGGATGTTGTTTTCTTTTAACAAAATTTAAAAAATGTAATAATTTGGAGATTTTATGGCTCATTGTTCATGTCTTAATGGTCAAGAAAAAATTACGAAATATTGTTAGTGTATCTAATTTATTGACAAATCATGTGTAAAAAAGGGAATGCAAGCTCTACAATTCAAAGATTAAGATATCAAGAAAAAGAACAATGTATTTTTTGGGGTTAAAAAAACCTTTCACCTCTACATTCTTTTATCAATTTGCAGAAGGATCAAGAATTATGATTGTTTTTAAAATGTGCATGCCTTGGCTAAGTCATTTCTTTCCTTCTCACGCTGTTTATAAAGAAGAGTATGCTATTTTGCCCAAAGGTATTAGAAACTGCATAGTTTATCAGTAGCACCGTCGCTAAACATGTTGAGATAAATATGGTCCCACTTGGGTCAGTTGCAATCTTTTATTAAGAATATTGATTTTATTGGCCTTCTGCACTTTTAAACGCAGCTGGCCAGAAAATTGCCGAAGTATCTCTGACAAAGAAAACTATTTATTTGGTGTAATAAGCTAAAATGTTTTATACAATCATTCCATCAAATGTTTATTCAGTTAACATTTGAATCCACGTACTCTCCTGAATCTCCAGCATTGTGTTGTTTGAACTTGCTGCCACATTTTGTTTTTTACCATTGAAATTTGGCTGTTTACTGTTTTTTATTGTATACTCTCTAAGTATTTTATTATTTGGTGTTAAATTTAAACCTTCCATCTTGTTGATTATGTATCCCTCTAGTGTAACTTTTTTAACAATTCATGTACATAAAAGATCTGGAGTTTTTATGGGGAGAACAAAAGTAGAATACAAACTCATCTTATTGTTTTATTACTAATTTGTTTATCATTTTTTTAAAATTGAAGATGGAGTCCAAATAATGTGAGGGGAATAGAACCCAAGACTCTAGTAATGAATACCTAGGTCTTTACCAACCATCCTACTTAGAAGTTTATACATCCTAAATTGATTACTATCCATTCTATTCCAAGTTTTCTTCACTTTGGTTTCTTTATAGAAATTTTTGAAACCACATACATTTCAAGCTATGTCTAGGTACACTATTTGAGCCATTTTAAAATGTTGGACAAAAACAAATTACTTTTTCATTTGAGAATTGGAAAATGAAGAAAGACTTTAAAATCATGCTACCTTAGAAACATGCCAATTTTGTGAGCTATATATCTCAATTTTGATATAAAATTTTTGAAAAGTTATTAATTATGTAAATACATATATTTTAAGAATACATGTATCTAAAAATGCTAAAATAGTTTCAAGTCTACTCTAAGTTGATCCAACTTAAGCCAAACTGACTGGAAATCAATTTGATTCTAGCTGCAACACAATCATTATGTGCTTGATCTGATTTTGTAATTGGATTGATGCCACTCCTGATTAGAGGTTGCTATTGATTTGACTTTTGTAAGTTGGCCTTTTTCTTTGAATTTGATCTTGAAACTTTAGTTTCTATAATGTTGCTACTTTACAAGCTTACATTTACAAAGTATAGGGTGTTAGTTTATATAGAATAAAGGATAGTTATTTTTTTTTTTGTGTAGTTACAAAATGAATGATGATTCCAAACACTTGTTTTTCGCGTTTGATTAACTTATAGAAATCTTGCACTGAGCTACACATGGAGATGTTAAAATTTGTCATGAGAAGTCAAAATTAGCTACTATTCTAATCTTTTTCCTAGTCCTTTGCTTCCTTTTATGCCCCTACGTTGATTGATATCATGGCATTTTTTACTCTGTTAATTTTTTTATTAATTTTAGCCTAAACTAGAGTTCTTAACCTTTATAAATAACGTGATTAACTTAGATTATCCTACATTCATGACTATGTAAGCTTTTCACATATCTTATCTTTCTACATTAGATTAGATCCTACATCTTGCCATATGAGCCTAGCTTCTTGTTGGATATCGATGAATAATGACTCTACCCTTCTTAGGTATTGTGTTATTCTTGTTCACTTGTTTATGCTTGTTTTATTTTAAGCCATGCCATGCCATGGAGGTTACCCTTTTCATGCAATGTAGAACACTGACATAAATTGTGGATGTATTATTCGCTTAGTCTTGAACCAACCACATGATTACTTCCTTAGACGACTTGTCAATATGTGGTTATATCCTGCAATTATTTTCCGTTGATCTTCCTAAAGGAGCATGCCATGAGACACATCTCCTGGGTGATTCTTTTTTAAACAATTACCCTATTGACCAGCTTTTTCTATCACAATTAATATCTCATAATTTATATATCTTATTGAACTCATTGCAACCTCACATAGTTTAATATTGCCAAAGAATTTGTATGCTTAGCTTCCCATAAGCAGCAAAATATGATTGATTAGATCATTTGTGAAAGTGGCTGCCCTTATGCAGCACATATTCCCTGTGAGCTTCCTTTTTTATGATATGAGGCTTGCTTTTCAGGATAATAATATTTTAGTTAATGTCCAGACTTCTTGCTATCTGAAAGTCAATTCTCTGTTGCTGATGTCAACATGGTTATATTGTTCTTTTGGTTGTGGTTTCTCTCTTTCACTTTTCTTTGCTTTGCATGATTGCCAGCTATTTACAAAGAGTAGCTGCAGGTCACCTTACAGTTGAGAAGCAACTTCATGAACTAGCAAATGGTGAAGTGTGCAAACATTTTATCCAAATACCCAAAGTTATCAAAATTGAGGTTATCTAAAGAAAGAAAACTATTTGTATGGGCTGTTTTTCCCTTTTGCTCAAAAGCTTTTAGTTGCAATTATCATTTCAAGTTGGCAACACAACTTTTGCTTGTATTTCTCGTCTACAACTTCAGGTGAGTTTGTATGTTCATGGCTTGTGTTGCGTTTGCATTGAAAGTTTTGCTTATATTAATCATGATGTTTCCCCATATTTTGTAGTTTCTATGAAATGAGATGCATCAATTAGAGTAGATATTAAAAAGTGTGATCTTTTGTTTGTGAACTTATGAAGTATTTTTGTAAGAGGCCATATCATTATAATGTCCTAGCTTATATTCTTTTGTGGACATGAATTTTTCATTTATGTTACTAGGCCTTTGCACCATTATTGGTAGGTAATAGGAGGTTTCTGGGGAAGACTTAGATTTGTAGGTAGTCCACCCTTATGCATATAAACCCAAAAATATCACATGATAATCTAGGGATGATAGGGAGCCCAATTCAAGTGAGTTTTGCTCAACAGTCTCAAAAATAGTTTCGAATTGAGCTAGTTTGAGTTAAATTCCATTTTTAGATGGTCTTTTGACTAACTTTGATCTTTCTTGAAGCCTTTCATATTAACATGATTTTGTTGATTGAAATGTGCTAAAAATGTTAGAATGTCTTTGATGAAAATAGAACATTTGGAAAAAGACAACTCTTCAACAGCTCATGAAAGGTTAATGCAAAATTTCAAAGGCGAGCCATGGAAACACATGTTAACATCTTAGAAATTTTAACAAGAAAACATAAATCAAGATTGTTGTCATCCTAATTAAATGTAATTTTGGAAAATAATTGAGATTATTTTTCCAAAAAGAAGCTATTCAGGATAGAATTATCAATAGACATGATACAATTTTACGAGAGCTTTTAGATTCAAAGCCCATAACAATGCAAGAGAGGGAGTTGACAAAGAAGGAAAGGGGAAGAGGGGAGCAAAATCATATGTAGAAATGATGTGAGTTTGAGGTATTGAGAAGCATTGCATGAAAAATATAATATGAACATGATTATAGATACCATGAGTAGAAGTAGGAATTGGGAGATTGGGAGGATGGAGTTTTAACTTGCTCATCTTAAGTGAGTATTATGAATAAGAAATTAGAGACACAAGGCCAAAACCTTAGTGTTGTCATATGTGCCACAAATGAGTACTTTTTCCATTAAGTCAACTAAAAGTAGCTAATTTATATATTAAATATATTGTCTTTTTGTCCTTACATTATTGAGGTAGCCACACCAAAATTGAATTTGCTAAAACAAAATTTGAGTCACTTTAACTTGTTAATTGACTTGAAATCATTAAATTGAAATAGCTTAGAGTAAAATGACAAACAATTTAAGATTTTTAGAAATTTTATGACTACTGGAGACAAACAATGAAATCCATGAAGATTGTTTGAGGGGTAGGCTCATTTGGTGGAAGTTTGGCTAATGGAGCTCTTGTTAAGGTCTTACTAGAAGGGGCTTACTCATTATCTTGGTAACGAATTTTTGCTTGTCAATTTCCTTTTATACTTATTGAGTTTGGTACATTTTTGTACATGCCTTAATTGTTAATCTTTTGGTGTAATTTTTGTGCACACATATTTGCTATTTTTTTAGTATTGTAGAGTTTATTGATTCTAATATGGTATTATAGATAAGTTGTTGGTATTTTTGTAGTTGTAATCATTGTTTTGGTATGAGGTCTAGGTGCTTTTGCTCATGTTATGTTGAGATGGTTTTTTAGTGCTTGATTTTACACATTTTCTACCAAGTAGTCGAGTAATTTGTTTTGAATAACGGGCTCTGCATTCTAAAGATGCAAAAATAAGTGTTACAAATACTAGCCATTGATCTAGGCTACAATTACATAGGCTTGAGACCTAACTCTCGAGTCCAGCTCTTGACAATCACTCTCGAACTAGCCCTCGAGATCCACTCTCAAGGGATTGGCCTTGTTCTTGAGGTTAGTACCTCGAGAGGGTGTTAAGGGTTGGCCTTGAGAGTAGGCTCTCGAGGTTTGGACTGAGTTTATGGTCTTAAGCCCCTCTGTTGCTAATCTTGCCACATAGCTTTAATCTAGCTTGATGACTGAGATTTGTAATACGCATTTTTGCATTTGCATTCAGCCCTTAAATTTTTTATATCATTATTTATATTATATTGAATAGTTATTTACAAGCTTATGTAAAAAAATTAGTTAAGAGGGGTAACATATAATTTTAAATATTCAAAATAGTGATCGACTTGTTTATTCTGTCCTTAGGTTGTCTAGCCAATTATGCTTTGAATCCTTGATTAGTTTGCTTTATTTATGGGAAGAGGAATTGCCAATGCAGACAGCCTTGATGTTATGTGGAGTGCTTTGTGTTTTGATGAATGATGATCCGTCAAGTGTAGGAGTGATGTTAAATTTGCTTCCCAAAAAGGACTAATGGTGATAGATATTTCCAAATTTAGTCCCATCGGTTCCGTAGAGAACTTGCTTTTGTATAAGTTATTGTGGTAATTTTTTATGTGAAAATTAGTTACCGCAAACTATCCCTTAACAGAGAAAGAGTTGTTTCATGTGCATTATTCAGGAGAAAAGCTCAAGCTCGATGGCGATGTGTGAATTCATTAGTCTCGATAGTTTGGTTGGATGTTTGAGACTTTCGATTCTCAAGAAGTGTGGTACAACTCAATGGAATAAGGGAATTTACCTATTGAAGCATTTCATATGATATGGTTGTGGAGTCATGGAAGAAAGGATGTGAGGGTTGAGCCTCTTGTGAGCTTCATATAATAAACCAATTGAGTGTTGAGAAAGGAAAGAATAAGCTTCTTAGGACCTCCATATAATGGAGTAGTGATGGAGAGAAGAGGAAGTTAAGATTATACTTCTCAAGACTTCCATATAATGGATTAACGATGAAGGAGAGGAAGAAAAGGCTGCTTTTTGGGATCTTTGTATGGTAGAATAGTGATGAAGGTGGAAAAGGGAGGGCATAGTGTTTGAACCTTTGGAGGTCTAGGTGAAGGAGAGGAAGGAAAGGCTTAATGGCTACACTTTTCTAGAACTTCATATGATTAGATAACTGATGAAAGAGAGTCAAAGAGTATGCTTCTCAAGGCCCTTCATGCATCCATTTAGTGATGGTGAGGAGAAAAAGGTAAAACCATGTTTTTCATGGCTTTCATATGATCGACTAACAATGAAAGATAGGAGAGTAAGATACGAGCATGCTTTTTAAGGCCCTCATGTGATGGAGTAGCGATGAATGATGAGAAGCAGTCAAGGTTCAGCCTCTCAAGAGCTTCATGCGATAGAACAACAATGAAAGAAGAGATGAAAGGATTGAAATCAATCCTTTTGAGACCTTCATATGATGTACCAACGGTGAGGGTGAGAAGGAGAGGAAATTGGAGTTAAGTTCTTGGGACTTACATTCGTTGGGACTATAAGGAGGCAAAGAGGAAGTTAATTTGGCCTCTCAAGTCTATCAAAATAACGATAAAAGTGGAAGAGAGAGGGACTAGGGGTTGAATCTTTCAAGACCTACTCTTGATGGAACAAAAGTGAAGGAAAAAAGTAATGTGAGAGTGCAAAGGCTTAACCTCTTGAGACCTTCAGAGGTGAAGGAAAGAAAAATGAGTAAGTTGATGCCTTCCATACGTTGAATTAGAGGAAATTAAAGGGTTGATGATTGAAGATGATATTATACCTTGGGACTATTTAGATTTTGCTAGAAGTGACAATTCTTTTGGAGGAATCGAGCATGAAGTGTATGAAAGACTATGTATCCTTTAGAGGTCCTCAAGGATGTAGGATTTGAGGTGACATTTATTATTTTTCCTTTTGGCATTTGTATTTTCTTTTGATAACTTGCAACAGTTAGTAGAAAAGAAAAAGTGGTACTTTTCTTGGATAGTTGTGCACTTTTTTTTTTAATGATGTAACTTCTTTTTATCATTCTTGTAGAAGTTACCTTTAGCAGGCTTGAACTTCTAAATTGGTGCACTTGTCCTGTTAGGTTTGTGAATAGCTTTCAGCCATTGTGGATGTGTCGAAAATTCTGCTTACTTTTTGGTCACTTTGTGTTGATGACAAAGTTGAATGAGAGAAATTGGTTAACTCAATTACTAGTCTCTCCCCGTTCCTTGAGTATAGGGAAAAGCCAATTAAGATTAAGAAGAGTTGGACTCCCATTGGTTCCCAAGTGTAGGTCTGAGAGGGTGAGAAAGCATTAACTTAAACAAGAGGATAGGTTTGGTTCTAGTATTGCTATACAGTTAGGTTTTTATGAAAGAGAGGTAAGGCATTCACTTAAAGTAAGCTAGGGCTAAATCTCTCAAAGCCTTCATTCGATGGGAGAAAGGTGAAGGAAAGAAATAAAGAAAACAAGGGTTCAGTCTCTCGAGACCTCCATGCAATGGAGTCGCAATGAATGGGAAAGTAGGGCTAATGATAAACATGTCAAGTCTTAGGTAATTGATTTAAGTTAATTAGAGATTAAATATAAGTAAATGATTCAACTAATGAATAGATACTAGTATCCCTATATCTTGATTCAAGCTCATAAGACTTCAAAAGACATGAAACTAATCCATGCTTATTCATGCTAAAAACATTTGTATAACTTGTTCTCAAGGCCTATTGGCATGTGAAATATAGTTCTCTTAATAAGCATGTCATTAGGAATTGTTATCCCATTTGCATGGGATTTTGAAATATGATTTCCTTCATAACATTTTCACGCATTGAGTTATTATGACTCGCTTAAGAGGCTACCAAAGCAGGTTTAGGTTTAGTACTAATGTGGGACTAGGCTTTTGTATAACATGATCCAATTAAGAGGGTTCATGTTACAAGTTAAAGATCACTTCCATGGATTTAACTAATATTTTCTTGAGAGAATTTCGCCACTTTAGTAATCAGAGTTATGAGGATGGGGTAGTCATTGAGTTGATTTTGACCAAAAAAGATGATTTTGGATAATTGGTCATGTTAAGGTTAATTGAGAAAAAAATTTCTTTGACTTGACTTTGGAAATTGGTCATGTTAAGGTTAATTGAGAAAAAAATTTCTTTGACTTGACTTTGGAGGAGGGAAACCTTTTAAGTTTGGGGTTCCAATAGGCAAATTTTTTATGCAAAATATAGAGTTTCTTGGATAATCATACCTTTGATAGTTCAAGTAGGAGTAAGATATGTACTTATCATGGATAAAACCTTTTTAGTTGCCCTTCATGATTGAGGAAGTTTGACACCTTTTTAAAGTTGATAAGCAAAAGAAGAGATCGTTGAAGCTGGAGACTCAACATAACTCTTGACATATGTGCTTAATGCTGCACTATTGGGGCCAAAGTTGAAAACTAAAAGAATTTGTCGAGTTTGAATGCTTGACACAAGTACTTGAAAGCAACTATTTGATAGCTTGTTAATCAAGGATTGAACCTCAAGTGCTTGAACTTGAGGATGGAGTCTCTTAAAATAACAAATGGGGTTGTACCATCGGGACTTTAAGAACTTAGAGGTTGGGGAACAAGAAAAGCAACATTGATTCATTTGCTCGAGCACTTGAGGTTTGGCCACTCTAGTGTGGAAGGTTGAAATTATTGCTTGAGAGTAGCTGTTGAGGCTAGATGCTCTAGGTCAAGAATTTGAGGATGAAAGCTCCACAAGCAATAGTCAAGGCTAAACCATCAGTGCTTAACCCACAATGGCTTATTGCTTTAGGATACTCTAAACTGAGAATTAGACATAACTTCGAGTTGTAGCATTGGAGGTTGGTCAATTAGGACTTACGCAATTGAGGCTTGGAAGCAAAGGAAGCTACTCACTTGAGGTTGGTCACACATGATCCAGAATAGACGATTCTCAACTCTAAGGCTTGTTGGTTGAGGTTGGATCATTAAGACCAAGTAATCTTAGAATTAACTCAAGAAACAACACTTGAGGTTGCTTGATGCATAAGCAATTGAGGCCAAATGTTTGGGAGAAGTTGAGGAAGGAAACTTGAGAAACAACACCTGAGGCCCCTCTGCACTAGTAATTGAGGCTAGGTGCTTGAGAATAGTCGAAGGAAACTTGAGAAAACAGCATTTGAGGCTTCTCAATACAAAGTAGTTGAGGTTGGATGTTCAAGAGCAATCAAGGAAGGAAAGTCAAGAAAACATCAGATGAGGTCGGATGCTCAAGGGCCATTGAAGATCTAATTAGCCTTGTTGAAGGGTGTCTTAGAGCTAACAAGGAAGCATATATTAAGATGCGTGCAACTCTTGTTACCTAAAAGAAAATTCATGTTAGAGATCTTGCTCATGGAAAAAGTTTCTTTCAGTATTCACAACAATATACAACAATAGAGCTCGACTTCAATTGATGAGTCACATCGTTGAAGTAGAAATTTTGTAGATTTTGATGAAGGGCCGTCTTTGTTTAAAAATAGAAGAAACTTGTTTGAGAGACTTTTTTAAGCTTGAGGGTGATGTGCAAGTTCATCTCTCTTGGCCCCTAGTCCATTATCGAAGAAGAGTGGAGAGGACTTTTATAAATTTGTCATCTGTTGTTTAAATAGATGAAAAAAAAGGGATTGTATGATGGAGGTTTGGAGGCTTGAGAAGGCCAAGCAAAGATGTAGGATCTCTGCTTCTTCTTGATCAAGGAAGAAGAGAAGATCTCTTACAAAGAATAGTTTTTTACTACTATTATCATGGTTTAGTTGTTGTGTTACTTTTCACAAATTGCACAAAAAATATTGATGCAAAATTTGGATTCAAGGAGTTTACCAAAACCTTAACTTGAAAATCTCAAGGAGTGTGATTGCAATAACAAAAGAATAACGGGAGCTTGGTTCTCATTCGTTGAGAAAACCTTAGGAGAGGAAAGCAAAGTGTAAGAAGCTAGGCTTCTCTTTAGTAGTTTAGTTTTCTCCTCCCTTAGACTAGTTTCTTGATAGTTTTAGGAGAAGGTTGGCACTAGTCATCTTGTTAGCAAGGGTATGTGCATGGGAGTAATTTAATTGGAGGTTGGTGCCTGTTCATCTCCTTAACAAGTGTGTATGCATGAGAGTAATTTAATTGGAGATGGTTGACCTAGTTCGGGACCTAGACTAGGGTGCATGTATGAGAAAAAGAGTTATATTACTCCAATAATGCATGTCTATGTGACTCTAATAGTGATGTTCATGATGTCAACAAGGGTGCATGCATGAGAAAAAGAGTTATGTTACTCCAATGATGCATGTTTATAAGGATCTAATAGTGATGTTGTTCCAATTATACTCATACTTGAGTCGTTTTGATAGTAATCTTGCTCTAATTATGCTCTTGTTTATATAAGATTGGTAACATCATTGCTTCAATAGTGATTAGAACCTTAGAATAGGTGCCTACGAAGGAGGTTTATGAATAGCAATGTTTGGGCCTTGACTTTATTGACTTAAAATTCAAACGTAGAGCCTTGGGGGTTAGTCTTGAGTCCAATTCCTTATTTTTGTCTCTTGAGACGCAATCTTAAGGCCAGCCCCTCAAGACCTCTTGCTTGAGTGTTTAGTCACTCGAGTCAAGGTCTTGTCATTTGAGTTAAAGAATATCATCTTATTCTATGCTAATGCATCAATTTTAACATGGTTGTTCATAACTCTCTTTCATAGATACTCATTCCAAGTTCTCATCCGTTATTTTAGTAATGACTTTAATCACTCATGTGAATGTTAGCATAATTGGAGCAACATCATAATTGGAGTAATTTTATCATTGGGGCCACTTGAGCATGTATTATTAGACTAACATTATTGCTCTCTTATATGTGCATCTTTATTGAGGAGATGAACTAAATAAATTACTCTCATGTGTGCACCTTTGTGAAGGAGATAAATTGGCACCAACCTTAGCATGCATGGGCATAATTGGCACAACATCACTAGTAGAGATGTGTATGCATGAGCATATAATTGGAGTCACATTACTATTATAGTCATATGGACATATATTATTGGACTAATGCCATTGTCTTTCCCATACATGCAACATTGTCAAGGAGATGAATTAAATAAATTACTTTCATGTGTGTGCTATTTGCCAATTAAAATATTCTTATGCATATTGTTGTGGAGATGTATTGGTGCCAACTTTGGATATTAAAGGACTGATTGAAGATTGATCAAAGTGGGGAAATCATTTACTCATGAGAAGCTTAACTTGCATTTTGTTTTTCTCTCTTTACTTAGTTTTCTTTGACTTGTGAAGACCAAGCTCCCTTATTTTCTTACTATTATGTGTACACTTCTTAAGATTCGCAAATTTAGTTTTTGTTAAATCCTTAAATCAAAATTGTGCATAATGCATTCTTTGTTAGATGTTTCATCTTATGAATTTTCTTGTATGGATTTTTGAGTTACGTATTTTGTTGTTTGATTCTTGTTTTGAAAATCCTAATATTGTTGGGATGATTATCATTCGTGGCTCAAATTGGTATCAATATATTAGTATAGGAATACCAATCAAGTCCAAAGTTCAACCCAATGAGTAAGGGCTAATTAGCGTATTAAGACTATATTGTTGCCTATATGTGTACCCACTAATTTTCTTGATGCAAGTCTTATGCATGTCAAATCTTTGCCTTTCCAACAAAGCTTTAAGCAAGAGTGATGTTGTACTTATGTTTTTGATATGGATTGTAAGAGAATAATCTATGTGGTTGAAATTTGAACCATTGAATTGATGAATGAACAATCTTCAACCCAAAATTTTAAGTCAATGGCTAAGGAACTCATTAATATATTAGAGATACATTGTATCATTTCAAACCTAATGTGTGGCAATGATCAAACCTTTTTCTTTTCAAATAATTTGATGTATCTAATTTCATATGAATGCAAGAATGATTTTGATAATGTTATGTTGACCACAATGTTCAAACTAAGTCATTTTTTGGGAATCTTTCACAATACAATATTTGTTAAATACAAACTTTTTAAGGGTGACAAAAATATCAAAACTCATTGTTGCTTGACATTTGACTTACATAAGTGTTGATTCAAGTACATGCAACCTAAGTCATGTGCCCAAACATGGCTATTATTTTTTAATTTGACTTCAAACTTGGGTTACATTGCGTAGAAATTACTTGGGGCCTTTAAAAACTGTATGTTCTTTACATTGTGCTTATAATTTGTTGTATTTTTTAAAGAGGTAGGTGTGGACCGCCGATGTCCTATGAAACTTTTGTTTTCTTCTTGTAGACATTATTATCTCTATCGTCTTAATGATATTTTTAAGTATTGGTTGGTGGTTGGTGCTCTTATTAAAGCTCATAAGATTAGGTGCTCAATGCCATGCTCTAAAATATGCACAACTCAAAATAAGTTTGAGTTGGATACTCTTCTAAAATTTTTTTAGTTAGCTTATTTGAACTAAACTCTAACCAGTGATAAAGTTTTTTATGTGCAAGCCTCTAAATAGGGTAAAGGGAAGGAAATGTATAATCAATGCATGCAAACAAGACAAAAGAGAGTATTTTGATTAAATCAACTATTGACATATGAGCCGTAAATATAAAATTATCCCCAAAGAAGCAAAACAATCAGGTTTTTTGTTGCAACAATCTAATTGGATAAGGCAGTTGCTCCCAAGGAATAAAGCTGAATTGATCTAGAGGGCTTAGATGGAACATATCCATGAATAGGTGGTACTAAAGTGTAGAGATATCAAGACAAAATCAACATAGCAAGGTAGGTATGAGCTGGGCAGCCAATCGAAGCTCTAAAATTAAGGGTGGCTCTTGTTGTGGTGGGTGGTCTAATCCCTTGTTGCAATGAAATCCACAATGTTGAAACACATGTGTACCTTATGCTTTGCATCTTCTACCTCAAATTTAAGAATATGTTTATTTTCTAGACAAAAGAAAATTAAAATTAAGAGAAATATTTTTCATAAAAATAGAACTTGTATTCAAAAATAAAGAAACATAGGAGCATGTTCATCAAATTTTTGATAAACTTTTGGATTAATGTGTAGTTATGCTAAGTTTATATGGTACAACATCAAACTTAAATTCAGGAGCATGGTAGATTGAGAAAAATTAAGAGGGCAATTGACAGGTAAAGCCGTGAAAGAAAACTTCGGAGAAAAAAGGAAGAAGGAATATAGAGAGGGAGAGAGAGCAAGGGATAGTGAGAGTTTTCCTTTTTCCCTGTATTTCGTCATGCACCTTTGTGCTTATTTTGTCACCAATTGTTGTCATTGTCTCTACATATAATGTAGCTTCTCTTTGCATGACCACTATCATTATCGCGAGCTTATTTTTAATCGAGGAGCTTGCATCCAATTGCAACCATAGACAGGGTGATGTTGATCACCACTACCTTCTCAACAAATGCAACTAGTGCTTCCACTATAACATTTTTGGTGTTATAACCTAAGTCAGAGTTTCAAGGAGCCACCATCTGTTTATGAGATGCGAGTATAATTTAGGTTTATTGGAATTGATTAATTATACAAAAAGAGTGCCCTTCTTGGTGCAAATGGTTAAAATCGGTTGTAACCCCGTTCCTGCATCATAAAAACAAACAAATATTAGGAAATTGATCTTTTATGAGCACAATTTTCTTTTCTTAGCGCCAATCAATGTGCTCATACCTTGAGAGTGCCAACCATCCTTTAAAAGAGTATCCTTATTGATGAAAAAGGAAGTTGATTGTGTTTGAGCTCATATTTCACAAAGTGATTACCCATTGAACCAATCTATCCCCTTGACAAAACCGTCCAGAACTTGTCCTTGGCCCCATTGGTTCGAGGGATGTTCACCCCCTGCATAGTTATGAAAATATGTACAGAATACGAGAAAAGTCTCTTAAAAAGAAAAGGAAGATTAATATCTGTTGGATATTGTTGTTTCTGCCTATTAATATTTGTTTTAACGGCCAAGTTATATTTGCAGTTTACTCCAAAGAAGGTTGGAACTCACAAGAGGAAGGAAATAGTTTTTATTTCTCCCACTGGTGAGGAGATAAGAAACAAGACGCAGTTGGGCCAATACCTTCGGTCTCATCCTGGAGGTCCCTCTTCTTCTGAATTCAATTGGGGATATGGTATTCCCTCTCTTTCTCGCTCATTCGCTCTCCCTCTGTTTCTCTCATGGCGTGTTCTTGACAACTTTGCTTGGCCTGTGAAACAGTTGGTACTCCAAGGCGCTCTGCCAGAATTAGCCAAAAGGCTACGGAGGCTCCAGAGAACGAACGTCCAAGAAAGAGACAAAGGACTTCAAGCTCAAAGAAAGGAAATAAAAAGAAGGATGATCCGGACTCTGAAGAACAGGATGTGCAGGCACAAGAAACTGAGAAGATAGATGCAAAAGCATCAGAGATCATAGCTGATGCAGATTTGGAAGGCTCCAAGGATGCTTCAGTACAACGCGAAGCTGCTGCTGCTAAACCCGATATCACCGAAAGCAATGCAGAGCTGGATTCAATGACAAAGCCAACTGATGAGGAAGCGAACCGGAAAAACACAGATATCACAGAAAGTAACGCAGAGCTGGATTCAATAACAAAACCCACAGATGATGAAGAAGCTAATACAGATAAAGTTTCAGATTCAGTAAAACACGAGGCTGCTGCTGCTAGAACAGATATCACAGAAAGCAATGCACAATTGGATTCAATAACAAAGCCCACTGATGTTGAGGAAGCTAATCAGAAGGATACAGATAAAGATTCAGCTGATATCCTGGTTGAAAGTCATGGCAAAGAGGAAGAAAATTCTGAACCAAAAGAGTCAAGTAAAGATACACCCATCCCTACCTTGCAAAAAGCAATCAAAGATGAAAATGCAACAAAAACGGGAGCTGAAGCTGAAGTGCCATATGAGCAGAAGCCTTCTTCTCCACAAGTTTTTCCTTCTGAGCCATGAAGAGCTGCTGAATAAGCTCCTGGCTTCCACGATTTGCACTGTGAGTAAAGCTCAGCCAAATGCATTCAATTAGTATTACCTCTTCCTCTTCCATCTTAGCCTTTAATCTTAAACGCACACTGAATTCTCCTTGTTGCATTCTAACACTGTACTCACTGCTTTTATTTCATCGAGTCCGTAGCTTGCTATCGCCTTGGCGTAGGATAACTTGTGGTGACGCAGACTTTAGTTGTCTTGCTATTGTCACTGATGCAGCTTATGTAGTGTTCTCACTTGGTGCTAAATAAAGCTTGATGACTGATACCCACTTGGAAGCCTTTCGCTTTTCCCGGGTTTATGTTAATTCAAAGTTTGTGTTTTACTGCAAGGCAGGTTTAGGTTGTTCATAGTGCTATTTGGGTATTCTTTTCTTCTTACTCGAGTTATGATGCTAAAGAAAAAAAAATAAGAGGGGTTTGCACCCTCTACGAATGCATAATGGTACAGGAAAGTCTCTCTTCCCTCAAACCTTTGTTAAAAGAGAGAGGATGGTTTAGAAAGCATAAAGAGTTTTATTCATTTAAAAAGGCTTTAAAAAATTTCTTTTTTAAATTTAATTTTAATAAATATTTTTATCAAATTGTTATTTGTGTTAACTTTAAATAATTTTTTAAAAATTGTCTTTTATCACTGTAAAAAAAAGATGATAAAAAAGGTACGTACAATATGATCTTCTGTCATAACGTTTGTTCAGACAACTAAAAGCTGTGATATACCTATCTGAAGACAGAAAGTTTCATCTCTACTGTACAATGTCCTGAATAGTAGAGGGAAAAAAGATCAGCCACGAAAAGAATAAATATAAAGAAGATTAAAATGATGAAACAATAAACAAAACCTTATTCGTAAATGCAGTATTAGATATTCAATGAAGAAAAGCAGCATTACAAACCCCTTCATGCATTCCCATGTCAATCCATGGAAGATATGATGAACCACGGCTAATTGAATTACACTGGAATTTACCTGCTTATTCATAGCAAACCATACTGAATTCTTCTAACAACAGAAGTAAAGATTCAAACCCATCAATTAAAATTATATAGGCTCGAGCAAATTACAGGAAAGCACAAACATATAAAACCCTTCTAACTCTCATTTGATCAAGAACAAGAACTACTCATTCTTCAGCTTTATGAACTTCTTTATAATCCCCATCATCTCACTCCCAGGAAACCGTCCAAGGCATCCTCCTGCTGCTGCAATCTCATTGAACTCGCTTACAGAATCACCAGCAAAGGCATTTTTAAATATCTCACCACTCTTCTCCGGCATGGTAATGCCATCGCAGATGTCTTCACCAGCCACCACGGATGGCAGAGTAAAAGTATCAAGTGGGGTGCACATCACAGTAGATTCACCCCTAGCACCAACAAAATCTCTTATCTTGCACAGAGCAAATGGTACAGATTCAAAGCTGTGATCACCATATTCCACAGGAGTTGAGTGATCTCCAGTGACGCATACATAGTATTCAAATTTCCCGTACTTCTCTGCCTGCCAGAGAAGCTTTATCAACTGGGCGATTGCTCGGTCTACAGCTTCTAAAGCTCGGACTTTCAATGTGCTTGCCTTATCATGACCCGCATCGTCGACCGCCTGCAGCATTGAAGAAAACTTTGAAAAATTCAACCGCAATTCAGAAATATTGAAGTTATATGCATTACTTTGATATGAAGGAAACCAAAATCATAGCCATCTGCAGGTCCTGGTTTATGTGCATCCTGTCCAGGTACAAAAACAGAAGGGCAAGGTTGTAATGGTGCAGAAAGGGCTTTGGCTATTGCTGTTGCTTTGGATGTTAGCAACGTTCGGTAATCTCCAGTTGCTCCTGGGGCTTCAAGGATGTCAATGCCGAGTGAAAGACCCAATCCTGCTATGATTTTAGTGGGAGCTACCATACATGGCAGCAAACCATGCTTTTTTTCAAATGGATTCACCTGAAAGGCACAAGAAAAAGGCAAACTAGTTAAACATTCTGCACGAAAAGACAGCAAATTTAAGAACAATAGACTCATCAAAGGTATAACCACATGATTAAAATGCAGGCACAAGGCTTTCATACCATATTATCAGGGGATACTAGACATATTAGATGCAAGCAGGACAAACCAAGCTAAGAAGCTAACAAATATTAATGCCTGGTACATGGGCTTCGGAAATATTGCAGAAATTTTGATAAGACCAAAGC
Organism: Vanilla planifolia; assembly: GCA_023846275.1. Taxonomy (NCBI): domain Eukaryota; kingdom Viridiplantae; phylum Streptophyta; class Magnoliopsida; order Asparagales; family Orchidaceae; genus Vanilla; species Vanilla planifolia. Next base: position 7,759,085 of record CM043870.1, read on the forward strand.
TGAGAACTGTTTATTGCACAACTACCATGAAATGTTCAAACAAGATGCAGTAATCAAATGATGTTGTAACAAAATTACCTCGATGCGGATACCACAACCTCTCAAAAGCACCACATTTGCTATGTTCTTACCCTCTGCTGCTCGCTTTACATTTATAGGATGAGGAGATAGAATTCGGCTTATCTCCCTAGAAAGCTCATTTACAACAGCTGCTGTGTGTTTGGCTTCCGCTGTATCATCAAGTGCCTCAGCTTTAAGAAGCAAGCGATTATCTTTCAAGGGGTCAGTTCCAGATATGTTTCCACTCAACTTAGGGCCCTTTATGACCACACCACATCTGTGTTCAGTTGCATATCTATGGGAGAATTTACAATTAGCATCAATATGGAAGATAGCAATGCCCAAAAATTGGTCATTGCATATGCACATTCACATCTATGAGCAATAAACATTAAAAAGTGATTCAATAAGTTAAGTGCAATGTAACTCGCTGCAAAAAGAAAAAAAGAAAAAAAATCAAAGAAGTCTATTCTTTGTCATGTATTTTCCATGTAAATTGAAGAACATTCCACTTCTCACCAAACAAATCCAGAATGAGTATGCTTTTCCTTAAACATGTAGTAATTTTCTTGCACAGGAAAAAAAGGGGTCTCATGGTACCCATTTTTAACATCCAAGTAAACGGAACCCTTAAGCATCAGGCACAACAATTTAAGCATAGACATAATTCCTTGCAGGCTAGTTAAAAACAAAGGTTACCTAACCCTTACTTCATACTCTGGATAGGATGGAAGCTTCATTCCATCCAATGCTGCAGACAGAATTGGACCCTCTTCCTCAAAATGCCGATCAGCCCTCCTACTTGTAACAACTCCAGTATTCTCATCAATAGTTGCAAAATTGGACTGAAACGATGCAGGTTACCATGTGTTATAAAGTTGAATTCTGAATTTAAAGCAAATAGTCAACTTAATAGCATAAAGGCAATCCAAAAGAACAAATTAATCTGCTTTTATTAAAAATCTCAACAAGGCCCCCGAAAAGAAAACAGATTGGTCCTATACTAAGTATCGAGCTCAAACTGGCTTCTCATCATAAATGAGCAAAATAAAAGCATGCCAAAATAACAATATTAACAATTATTTCAGTCTAACTGTTTTATGAATGTCCACTTCCAAGTGTATTGTTTCTTTATAGTAGATTCAGATATAACCATTCCAGTCATAATTAAACCTGAGATTAATCATGCAATGGTACTGACGTGAATGAACATGCTTAGAATTTTGGTTATTGTCCATTTCCGAGTTGAAATTTTGTTATAAACATGGATTCATTTGAAAAATCTAAATCCTAAGAGAAATCTTTTACCACTGCCAAGGAGAACTGTTTTTGCCATACATGATAGAGCATTTTATATGAACAAATGCAATTAGTGAAACCTTGAAAACCAGCCGTTGGTTCCTATAAAGTTTCTGTTCATGGCTTAAAACTCCTACATTCCACCAAGAAATTCTTGAACCCCTCTATGCAAAAAGACAATAATCTTAGTGAAACTATGGTTCCATTTTTGCTATCTGGAAAGAAGGGACAGTATTTATAGTAATAACCAAGAACTAAGTCAGTTAGCCCGAATCAGATGCACAATAAAAACAAGGATTTGAGATATCAATATCAATTGAAATGCATATCGATGTGTTACTAGGTCTAGCAGCATGCATATGTTTTAGAATGTTAGTAAATAAACAGTTTAGATTGTCTTTTACATATGAAAAATTTGCAAATCAACAAAAGTGCATCTTACTGGCTTCCTTAATCTAGAATACATCTGGATTTGGGATAAAACACAAGAACGATTATAAGAACATAAAGTGCTGCATATGCCTTAAATGGAACTTCAACAAAGTCAATTTAACTAAAGGCACATCAGAATCAGTAGAAAATGTTGGCTCTATAACTTATACATCAAACCATTGAAGGAAAGAACTAATTAAGAAACAAGGTGATTATTGGTTATCTATTGGCAGCAGATTATACAAGAATACAGCAGAAACTGTTGCACCAACAAATTTAAAGTATCATAAGCAGCAGAGTTACAAGAAATGCAGCATCCTTAAAAATGATAAGATAGTATATAAAGTTTATTTAAATAGACTCCTAAACATTAGTCTGAAACAAACATGACAGATAAATGCCGTGGCAGGAAGTTCTTACTCAAAGAAAAACATGCCTAACCTTGAAAGCAATGTCACCCGGGGACATGGCCAATCCAGCACCCATTGACTCAAAAGCACCTCGACCTCTGTAATAGATTCGTGGATCATAACCCAACAATGAAAGGTGGGCAGTGTCACTCCCACAAGCCAAACCAGGTTCAACAGGATCCATAAGCCCGTTTACTCCAGCAGAAGCAATTGCATCCAAAGTAGGGATGTTGGCTATTTGCAAAGGGGTTTGGTAATGAAACCTTGGCAAAGATACATCACCTATCCCATCAATCAACACAAATGCTACTCTTCTGTTGATGTTCTTTTGGGTATCCATAAATGCTACTGTTCTTGTATTATTGGAACAAGAATAAGAACAATATTCCCTATAAATAAGATGTGTCTATATTATTAAAGCAAGTACAATATAAATAACTACACAGAATCAAGAATAACTAATAATTAAAAACTGGAAAAATACTAAAGAAGAGGCCTTAAAAACCAATGTTGCACTCACCCTTTAGCAGACACAAGTCACCTTAATCAAGATGTACAAGTCGGATACAACTCTTCAGAGACATACCAAGTCAAACGATATACAATCAACTAAAACTACCTAGCTATAACAAAGTAAAAGATACTATAAAAAAAAATCATCTAAACATTTTCATCTCAATTATTAACTTTATCCTTTATACATTTTGATTCATTTTCCATAAAGGAGAAATTTTTATGTCTCGCCTAATCTAATCTACAATAATTAAACAGAAATTAGATTGTATTATTAAATAACTTGACTTACTAGTCGAACGGATTCCCAAGAAGATCAATGCCACTAGCAAAACCAGCTCGTGACGACGGTGTTCTACGCTTGCAATGACAACCCAACTGTCAGTGGCAAAGCGGCCATTGTTAGCAGTGGTGGTGGTGGCTAAGAGAAACACACCAAAGGTTTCAAGAATAGGAAGGAGAGGTAAACTGGGAGACTGCCATGACGAGGAAGGGAGGGTTGGCAGCGCGGATCTCTCGAGATCCGGCTAGGGTTTCAATTGAAGGGAGGACAGAGGGAAGAAATAGGGGCGGTCATATCGGCGAATATACAGAGAAGAGATCGGCCTCGGCGACGGAAGGAGAAGGTCTTATTCCGGCGACAGTAGAGATGGAAAGCAAGCTGTGAAATATGTTGGAGACGATCGAGGAAGACAACCGACCGACTTACCGTATAAATGGCATGTGATGAAAAAAAAAAATATTCTTAAAAATTAATATAATTTTTGTTTTTTCAATTTTTTTTCGATGACGACATATATTGAACAAATAAAATATTATTTTTTAATTATTTAATTTATGTAAACTTGAATTAGTTTATAAAAACGCAACATCCGTGTAGAATTTTTTTTTTGGTAAAATAAATAAAGTTTTTTAGGCAAGCTTAACACATTATCATTTAATATCTTAATTATGTTAATGTATCGTATGTGCATTTGGTTTTCCTAAATTCAATTTAAATTTATTATATATTTTTCAAATTATACACAAAACAATTGTTTATATTAAATATAAGTATATTTTTCAAATTATACACAAAACAATTATTAATTATATTATAAAATATCAACAACACTATTTATAACATAAAAAAATGAATATTATATACGAAATTCTTTTGGAATATTTACTAATTTAACAAAACATGCTTAGTTTTATGGATTTATATTTGTTTATAAAAAAATATAATTCAATTTTGTTTGCATGTTCATTTGTGATACCCAAAATTCTTGATTTGACTTTTAATCAAACTTTCAATTCAATAAAAATAAAATACTTTATGAAAATAACAGTTTTAAATAAAAATGTCATATTGATTGTTGTATTTTGTAGGATCACAAAATATTAAAACAATATAGATTTTGAAAAGGATCAAATTTATGGAGTTTGATAGTTATGATTTTATTTAGACTATCAATAATTAGATTAATGAAAATATTTTGGAACATGATTGTATAATAAAATATATTTTTTTTAAAATTATTCAAAGTATTAAATGATATAAAAAATTAAGATTTGTATATATGAAAATGAAGTGTTTAGAAAAGTAAAATATTTTAAATAATTTTTAAAGTAATTTAGAATAAAAAATGTTGAAACTTCAAGAAAAGAAAAGTTCTATGATAATTTTGGTATTCTTTCTTAAGATTAATAAAAAAGAGAAAGTTGTGAAAATAAGAAAAGAAAATCAATGTGAGAGATAGAGAGTTCTACAAGAGTGTGTGGGGGAAAGAGAAAGGAGGAATAAAAGGAGAAGCCAACTCTGGGTGGTACTATTGTTGACGATGATGAGTTGCTATAATGGGGCATGAAGTTGAAGAGAGAAGGTAGAAGCAAGAGAGTGAGAGAGAGAGAGAGAGAAAGAGAGAACATCTCTTATGTCACCATTGTCATTGTTGTTATCATTGTTATAATTGTTGTTGCCTCAATCATTAACACTAACAACTCTTATGGGAGATTGCAAATTTAGTTGATAAGGATGGGCCATCGAGGAGGAGAGTCGCATGTGATGTTCACAAGGAAAGAGAGGTAATAATATATTAGTTAATAATACTATTAATCATATATTAATATTAAAACCAAAATAATCTTCGACTTGATAACCTGAATCGACCCACTAGATGAGTAGCCTAATTGGTAACCCATACGACTTGAATTGAACACAATGTCACCCCTAATATTTGAGTAAACTAAAATTTACCCACACTCAACTCTACTCTTGGACCTAAACTGTATCCTATATCACCTCAAAGCTCATAACCCTCTTGATGACCCATTAACTCAAGAAACCCAATTTTTAATAAACTAAACCAATAAGCATAACCTAAGCCTAACCCTAAAAGCATCAACCGAGTGACTTAACCATGACTCATTGAGTTAATTCAGCCAAGCCCAAACTAAGTTAGCTAAGTCAAAATTGATCTAGAGGAAGCTAGACAGATTGAGTACAACTTTGATACATTGAGTCCACATTGAGTCAGACTAAACCCAAATTTGAGTTTGAACTAGGCTAAGCAAGCAATGATTAAGTCTAAATTAATCAAGATTGAACTTAAACTAGTTTAAAATGAATAAAATCAAGCTAAATTCAAACAAGATTTAAATTAGTTTATTTAAAAGTGTTTGAAAATACTTTTAAATATCTTTTAAGATAAAATAACCAATTGTTTTTTAAAAAATGTGAGAGATAAAAAAGAATACTTTGAAAAATAAAGACACTTATTTTAAGCCAAAATCTTTTAGACTTTTTTTTTAGTAAAAATTAACTTTTAAATATTTTTTAAAAACTAATTTGCGATCAATCCTTCAAAAAATGATGAGATTAAGACAAATACTTAACATAATAAGATGCTAAGCATAATAAATAGTATTTTTTTTATAAAATTTAATAAAAGTAATGATAACTATTGTCCTATCCCACTTGTATAAATTTACTCATTTCTAAACAAAAATAATCATTATCAAATTAATTAGAGCAATGATGCAAAAAATGAGGACAAAAACTAACCCTCAATTAAAGAATAATGATACTATTTTTAATTCCCAATTTATTCATTTTTTTCTAAACAATTAACCTTATTATCTTATCAATTCACAAAATTTATAATATTAGCAGTGTATAAATTTCATTTATACAAGTTTTTCAAAATATCTATATATTGTAAAACCCTACAAATATATATCACCTTAAGAGTTTTGATGACTAACTATTCATCTTTATTATCACTTTAATCCATCCCTCATTATGTGTTATTAGTACTCCTTATAATGTAAAAAAATAATCAATGAGCATAAATTTTAGCAAATAAATTTGATTTTAATAAAAAATATTTAAATGTGAATAAAAGTAAGAAAGAACATTGAATAAGATTGAGCGAAACAATGTCAAGGCATCATTCTTCTTTTTTAACGTCTTTTCTATATATTCATCTTTTTGTTATTTGGGTTTTATTTTATTCAATATTATTATCTTTTATTTTTCATTTTTATTTGACATTTTCTCAACATATAGATATCTATTAATAGGAATATCATAACTAACATGTTTTTAAGCATATCATAGTTATCTAAAAATCATACCATATTATATTATATGCACACATAATCCTTGTGTGTTAGTAATAATAGTCTCAATACTATTATAGTACATCAACTTCACTTAAAGTATGAGTAATTTCTCCTTTTAAGGAGCTAAAAAATAAAAGAAAAGGTGACTTGCCTTCATCTTGCTACAATGTTTGACTACCATGTCAACAACTACGAAGTTAATCAAGATGTTCTCAAATAACTAAAGGCCCGCTTGCTCCATTATTGTACCGCTACCTTTTAATAATTTTTTTTAAAAAATTAGTTAGTTAACTTGAGTTAAATAAAATTAATACTTAAAATATTATCTTGAAAACATAATTTAGAATGTTAAAACAATTACTTTTAAATTTATGAATTTTAAATATATATTAATTTAATCTTTAAATTATCCTCAATCAAAAGATTATCATCAGTATTCTCAATTATAAAAACGTATCACTTGATAGAAAGTAGACATATAATCAATTCACTTATAAAATATAGACAATTTGTAAGTAATAATGTTTTTGATATATTTTTTTTTTTAATAAATTAGACAAAAAATGTAAAAGTTCATCACATTGATTTGATATTTCTTGTCTATATATTTTGTAAAACAATATCAAAAATATAAATATTTCATAATACAACATTTCTTATAATCTATACTAAAAGAAACACATGTCAAAATCTTTTTAATTTCACATGCATTTGTTGTTATCATAAATCATAAATTTGTTGCATTTTAAATTCATATGATATTAATTTATTTATATTCATATATTGTTCACATACGTTTCCATGACATTGAGAGATAATATATTAGACATAAGATTATTTGAAAGATATAAGATGCATAACATTCTAATCATAATTGTTCATCTAAGTATAATTATTTAAAAATAAGAGAAAATATATGATTATTTTAACAAAAGTTAATTTATTATTGATAATATTAATATCATAAAAATATAAACTTATTGACATCAATAATTCTAAAATTGACAAAATCATCCATAATTTAAAAAATGATAATAATAGGCTTGAATTGATACTACTCTCGTTATATTTTTTTTAATTAAGAATTAAGGAGTAGCTTATTGGGAATATTCTGAAATGTACTTTATTTACTAAATGTATTATAATAACATCTGTTTTATTAAAAATGGATTTGAATGTTTTATTTTAAAAATTTAATAAAGAGCTTGTTTGCTGACATTATCCGTCTCTCTAATTCAATATTTAATTATTTAATTTTTCCGTCTGTATCGGTAATTTTGAAGCTGTAGTCATTTTTTGTGCACGTCGCATGCGAGGAAGGCGAGCCAACGTTTCGGTGAGAGAAAACCCAAGCAGCGGAAAAGAATCTTCCCCATCCGGGTCAGGAATCGACGTTCCATGATGAACATATCGTCGACTCCTACGCTTCCCGGCAGCGGAAGCGGAATGGACCGTAAGATCGAGCAGCTTGTGGTCGACATTTGCGACCCCGAGTTGCGTGAGAACGCGCTCCTCGATCTCTCCAAGGTTTGTGGTTCTTCCCGTTTCCAGCATGCTTATGATCTGTATGATTGGATAAAATCTTTTTGTATTCCTGGTTCTCTAAATACGATTCGAGATGCTTGGCAACTTTGTTGGTGTAGAGAAGGAAGAAGCCAAGTTACTAAGGTTTAAAAATCGTATTATCTGTACCTACATTATTGAATGTCCTTGGAAATTCAGCTGATAGGTCTATGATTTTTTTTTTCCTTCAAGGATAACAATGGGGAAGGAAAATCATGGTCCCTTGAGTTGTGCTGAGTTGTTTTATCAACAATAATGGAAAACTATATCAACAATGATGGTGACTGCAGACTAATATGCTCTAAGAAATAGAAAATGAAGAGTAACAAAAGAGAAAAAATAGGGAGGCCTTAGAGCATTCCCACAATGGGATTATAAACTTCTAACTAATAAAAATAAAGCATGGGGGGCTGAAAGGCTTTTTTAGTGCCTGGGAATCATCAAGGTTATCCAATGTTAAGAGGGTTAAGCTAATTTAATGGTTATCAAATATTCCATTACAAGCAAGTCAATGATGAGTTGAGCACAAATTATCTTAAAGTGATCACCAGGAGCTGTTTGAAGACATAAAATTTAAACTGGGCATGTGATGTATCGAATGTTAAGAGCTCCACGAGCATGTAATTCTTGAACAGAATAATTTTCACTTTGCATATGATGTGTTTGTGCATATATGATGGGGCTGACGACTATATGAAATTCAAATTTGTTATCATAAAATCATAGCTGCTAGCCTTGATGATGATACCAATTTCATAAATTAGATAAAATAACTAATAAAGTGTGAAAATATCAATATTGAGTGCATGGATTTTTTAGTGGTGGAATGGGAAATTAGAGTTTGTTTTTTTGGCAAACTCTAAAAGTAAAATAGAGCCAAAGAAGATAGAAGTACTATTCATAGATTTATGATCATCTAATTTCTTTTCCAATTCTAATCATGGAATGCAACTAAGGTGGAATTTGAAGACAATGAGAATTTTAGACCATGCTTGAGGATTTCCTAGGAAAAGTGAAATTTATGCTTAATTTTATGTAAATGTATCACAAATAGTGCATTGAGATAATGCCATAGTTAACTAACAAAAACGAAGATATTAGGCTCGCTAAAATGAGATATTGCAAGGCATTAGCCATAGTATAAAAAGTAGTTCTATCTAACAAGTTCATGATCATGTAGAGAAAGTTAAGCTCTAATTTTAAACTAGAGTTGAATGCAATCTACAAAATTGTGTGCTATAATGATACAAAGGTTCATGGAATATCGAAATCAAGCAATAAAGCAGTAGAGGCAAATGTTTCTTCCATTCCTAGGAAAAAAATGACTTTTCAAATCTTTGAAAGTAGATTGGTGGAAAAGAGTGAATGAAATAAAGAAATACAATTTTGTCATTATTAATGACTATTAAATCATTGACATAAACTACAGCAAATATAGAAAAATTAGAGCTGTGTTTAGTAAACAACAAGCAATTAGAGAGATTATCGAGGAAGTTAGGTTTTATAAATTTGAAATGAAGTCATTGATATGAATCATATAGAGCTTGTTGGACACCATAAATAGCTTTATTTGAAGATAGGCTTGATTAGGCTGACTCTGGTTCACAAATCATATAGTTATTACACATATATAATTTTGTGAAGATTTCTTGAAGAAATGCATTAGTAACACGTGGTTGTCACACCATCGTATGGAAATAGTCAAAAGCAATATCATTGTTTTAATAATTGATAAAGGTATAATTATAATGAAAGTTTTATTGATGATAGTCTTATGCTATCAAACACACTTTGTAGTGCTCAATAAAGGCATTTACTTTCCTTTTATTAACTTTATTAACCCGAAAATTTGTTATAATGTTGATATGGGCAATTTGTGTGTTTGAACCCATGTATTATTATCCATGTGAGATTCTTTCATCATGCATAGCTTTACTTGATGAGGATGTATACCAGGGTTTCTAGAAGTGCTTGTTTTTTAAGTATTTGTAGATCATGAAAAATAGAGAAAAGAACCTTTGGGGGAAGGTGGATTGTGATCTCTTGAACGGTTGATATTAAAACTTAGTGACTAGTGTATGAATGAGACTTTGTAAAACAATTGCATAATGCTACAATGAAGTTAAATTTTGGTTATTAGTAGTATGATTTGATTCATGGGTGAAGGTGCAAAAGGAAGATGCATTAGAAGTTGTAGTTTTGTAAGTAGCATTATATCATTATTTTTTGAGAAAAAATGAAGAGAATTTCAAGATTCAATTTTATAAAATAATGTAGAATATGAAATTTATTGGATCAATATTTGAATGTAAAATTATGATTATTAAATGTGATGTGGCAAAATATAGAGTTGACATGTGGTTAGCTCTAAGCAATGATAGCCCTTGTGAGAAGTATCATAACCTAAACAATTAGAAGGAAAGGATTGGGCATGGGTTTGTGAGTTTGGTATTCTGATAAAAGAGGGAAACATAAGCAAGCTTGTAATGAAATAAAGGTTTGTAATATAATTTATTGGACAAGTAGTATAAGGATGTCAATTAATTAAGTTGAGTTGGTAAAAGCTTCAAATTAGTATGTTTGTGGGGGACATGATTGTAAAAAATGGTTTCCACCTAATTGTGGTATATGTTTATACTAATATTGTAACAACCTTAAAGTGTGGATAATTATTTAACTAATATTTTAAGGATTTTAAATTTATGAAATGTTTAAATGAAAGAAAAATCATGAATTTACGGTTGATCAAAGTTCTTATAAGGAGGAAGGATTTGTAGCATCTCAAATGTGATAAAATGAAGTTTATTAATTATTTTAAATTATTTGGAATTTTTTGAGATTTTTAAAATGTTTTAAGAATTTATTTAATTTCCACTAATAATCATATATTGTTAAAATGAAATACGATACCTCAAAGGAAGAGTTTAATTAAAAAACTTAGTATATAAACCATTTGGAATTCAATGACATCAAGTTTGTTGAAATTAGAGTTTTCTAAGTGATAAAAACAAAAATCGGAGATTTTTAAAATTTAATAATCGATTAATTTATAATTTTATAGAAGTCTCACAAATTATTAAAAATATCAAATGAATATGAAAAATAATGAAATTTAATTGAGATATATAGTTTAATAAATATTTACTTAAATAATTTTTTTTTGATATGAAAAGGATGTGCAATTATCACAAAATTAAAAGTCAAAAAGAATTTAAGAAAAATAATAAAATAAATATTATAATGTTTTTAGGTTTGAAAATTTATCAATACTAAATGATGCTGGAAAAATGTGAAAATTGGCCAACGGGTAGAAATTATTGAGAGAATTATGTGAATATGGTTGACGAATTTTTGAAAAATTAATTGATAGAAAATTGCTAGGAATATGTGAATTTTTATAGTTCTAAGTAAAACTTAATTTAGATTAGTTATTTAAAATCCTAAAGTTTAAATGGCAAAAGAACTAACTAAACGGTTAACAAGCAATGTAGCATTTGTGAGAAGTATTATAATGTAAACAATCACAAGGAGAGGATTGGGCATGAGCTTGTGAGTTTTTATTGTGACGAAAGAGGAATATATAAGCAAGATTGTAACAAAATTAAATTTTGTAATGTAATTTGTTGGACAAGATGATAGGATGACAATTACTCAAGGAAACTGCAGTGGTAAAAGCTTCAAATCAGTATGTTTGTAAGAGATATGATTGTACAAAAAGGCTTCCACTTAATTGTGCTATATGTCTATGCTAGTGCTCTAGTGTTCCATTTTGCTTTATAGTAAATGGAGAATAGAAACAATTAGAAATTCCATATTTCTAATTGAAATTTTGGGAATATATTACTAGCAAAATTCATCATTGACACCATATCAAACTAGTAATTTTGTATGGAAAAGCCTTCTGAACTATTAAGTTTAACTAAATAATAATATCAAAAACTGACTTGCAAGAGGATTAAAGTCATCTACAATGCATATTATCATTAACTTTAGACACATTACTCCAAAATTGGAAAAACAATCGACTTACATCATAGATCAATATGTGGAATTTTGATTGGGTAAACTGCTGTATATGAAATTTAACCAAGTATAGTTCAAATGCCTTACCTCGTGGACTCACGTGACAAAAAAGTGAGCAAGGTGCACAGTGGAATAGAAGAAGGTATAATTGAAAAATTGAAGGCGATAGATGTTTGAAATGGCATGCCAAACTATAGCTGAAGTTTGAGCTCTAGTATTGGTGGTTGGGTCATGAAGAATAAGATGGACTTAAACAATGTACTCAGCTTTTGGAAGAGAGGAAAAGGATTTATATTAAATGTTTAACCAATAAAGTGCATATGTATGGAAACAAGGGTGTGATTATGCTGAGTAGTAATCTAGAATATCTGATGTTAGGAGGTCTGGGCTAATTTAGTGGCTTATTATGTAATAGAAATTGCTTATTTAGATGTCATACCATTCTTTGTTTGGTAACTGGCCTTGCCTTTGCAACAATGGTGTTTTGAATTTTTTTTTTAATATATTCTCGAAAGTTCTTTGGGACAACCATGGTGCAACACTGCATTTTGAATTTTGAACCATTGAAACCAAAAAAGTCCACATTAATTGAAGTAAACATGCTCTATTTTGTTTAATTAAATTCTGTTTTATTTTTCTATTTTCACTGCATGTTAAACAAGGTTGTTTCCTTCAAATGCTCATCCATTAGGGAGGATTTTACTTTGATAAACAATGGTTCCATTTCTCAAATTTTTTATGTTATACCTTGGAGAAGGGTAAATATGCTTACTTGTCGTAGCAAGACATTTATCCTGTTGGACTTTGTGAACAGGCATTATGTGTTATACTGCTTGACCTTCTTTGGCATTATTGATTTCCTCATCCATCATTTCTCAATGGAATATGACATTTTTTGTTTACATTATAGGGTACAGAAAAGAGAAGCCTACTCTAATTTAATTTTTTCCAGACACGACATTCATGCTTTATCATCTTTAGTTAGCTTGGTATTGACTTTAGGCAAAAATGTATCTGTGCATCCTAAAGAAATTCGTTTTTACTCATCCATGGACTACATTTATAGGATACAAGCTAGATTTTGTTTAAACAAAAGCTATCCTTGCTCGTAGAGTGGAATTGATCTCTTTTTTTGTAAGGTTAATGCCTGTTGAAAGTTTTAGATCTTATTATATTCATATGGACGTATAAATTTCAAGTGCATCAGGCTTGATTGGATAATTAGTTTTCCTATAATCTCATTTTAATTTATAGGCCTTCTGTGTTACTGCAGAAAAGAGAGATATTTCAAGGTCTAGCTCCTTTATTATGGAATTCCTTCGGCACAATTGCAGCATTATTGCAGGTCTCTGTTGATCCTATATTCTTTGATTAATTTAAATTGGGAACTTTAATCAAATAAAAAAGGCTTCTTGTATATTTGGTGAACATTTGATCGTTTTTTCTAGCATGCTTCTCTTGCCTTATCACTCATTCTAGTTAAACTTAATTCTTGTGCTGGTAAAGTCTCTTCATTTATGTAATTCTAGTTGAATGTCAACACAGCATTTGTTCTTAATTTGACTAAAAAATGTTTCCTAGCTGCCTTGGATTTGAATTGGCTATCATGTCAAGCAACTTGATCTGAAATTTATTGACAAGAACAGTATGAGGCCATCGAGGCAAAGATGACATTTTTGTTTTATATTGATTGTGAACTGTAAAATTTGTATTTTTTAAAGCTTAAGGTATAATTTGTTTGATTTTCTACATTGCCATTGATTGACAGTTGGCATCTGCTATTATTACTGCTTTGATTTATCATGTAGAAGATAACAAACAAGTACAGATTATGTTAGTATAATATGTAAAAGAAGACCTTTTCCTTATGCGTTGCATTTCTTAATGGTTTAGAAGCACTTAGGCGAGCGTCCTTTCTCCAAGACTTCCTTTTTTGGGAAAAATCTTAGCCAACAAAGTCTTTTTTTTTTGACCTGTTGTACTCAAATTACATTACATCTCCAGCCATTTTGGCTAGAAATATATTGATCATTTTTAAAAAATGAGTTGGATGCATTGAAGCTGAGGTGTGTTTTGCAGATTATGGAATTTTGTGCTATATTGATATAAACTATGAGAATTGACATTCAGAATGTTTATTTAACATCAAGAGTTAAACTGCTTTGGACATGCTTTTATTAATGCCTTCACCCCTCTCAAATTCCAGGCAATGCCCCCGACAAATGTCTCCTGTCCACTCACAATGCTAGAGAATAATTCAGCACAAAACTGGACTCCGAGTTTTCAATTTCTTAAAATGCATGCTAATGGACATTGATTTGCTTTCTCTCTCCTCCCTTTATGTTACCCTTGGCATGTCTTATTGAAATTGATGTAAGTTGACTAAGATGTGATTGATGTAGCTATTGATAGTGAGCTTACTGCTGTTCACTTATAAGCCAACACTTGCATTTACATTAGAAAATTTTCACTATTTGGAGATGCATCCATTAAGAAACGTGGAAGAATGAATATGGAAACAAGTCAAAGCATGCACAAATTATTGGTCTCATTCTATTAAAATAGCCACTTTGTCAACATGCAGCAAACGACAATTTTGGACAGTGCCATTTTTTTGTAGAAATGTTTATGTTCTGTGATCAGTTAGTGTGCGTGTGTCTGTGCATCTGCATAGTTACAGGTTGTTAGATAAGCCTTTTACTAAGTGAAACAATCTAATGCATATTTTCGTGCCACTGTTGCAATTGAAATGTCAATATCAAGTTCATTTTTGCTGAACTTTGTAATGCTTGGCACAAGCATTATGCATCATTGTGTGTGTGTGTGCACATGTTTACCTGTATCATACATGTCATAATGTGTGTTTGTGCAAACTTAAGTGGTAGGCATCTAACTCATATAGACTTTGCCTACTGTTTTGTTGAAACATTGCTTGTATAACTTCCATAGTCTGACTCAAATTTTCCTCCTGTCAAATTACCTTCAGGAAATTGTTTCGATATATCCATTTCTTTCTCCTCCAACTCTCTCGCCAGGTGCATCGAATCGAGTTTGTAATGCACTTGCTCTTCTTCAGGTCACAGTTTCTATCTCTGATTGTTTCACAACAATGTTTTCAATTATTTGAACTTACTTGAGTTGGCTTTGACATGTTTTTCTCTAAATTTTGTATTAGTATACGAGTTGGGATTTCATGAATTTTTGATACATTTTGTGTACTTGATTTCTCTTTTATTGTCTATTATTACTAATTCAGTATATATTTTATTTTATTCTTCATGCTTAATGTTAGTGATGATGGTTTTTTTTTTCTAATGCATTGTTTGAAAAAAACGCAATATAGATGTGGACTTGCTTATTTATTTTCCTTGATAATACAATGTCTTCTTTTCTGTATGCTTTTGTTGCTTGTAAGATTTTGTGTAATGTTTTATTAAGGAAACTTTAGTTTGGGAGTGACAAAATGAATTCCTGGTCTCAAACAATCTTGGGTGAAGTGTAATCTTATTACTTCTCACAGTTCTCTTGATGATGCTAATGGAAATTTGATTTTTTTGATGAAGGTGATTATGGCTTCTATGGCAATTTGTGGGAGAAATACTTATTTAACTTGTGAACCAATGTTATGAAATGTTATTCTACATGGACAAATTAAACAAGTAAACAAGTTGCGTTTTCTGGTAGGACAGGATTGATTAAAAGGAAAAATTTTGACTTCTCATGCAATTCTTTTTCTTATTATGAAAATTTTTACAAATGACATTTGTTCAAGTTTTTGGATAATTGAATTTATATTGATGTTAGTGTCATCTTAAATTTGTTATTCAGTCATACACTAAGAGATGTAAGGTACCAAAATATAAGGATTAGTTGTTGATAGGTCCCTCAATGGTATTTTTTTCAGTTTTTGGATAATTATATTTATATTGTCATTGATGTCACCTTAAACTTGTTATTTAAATATACACAGATATTGCCAAAGAAATAAGGGTTAGTTATTGAGAGATCCCTTATGTTTTTTTAATTGTGCAAAGAAATCGTTCAATAAAGACATGTTCTTATAATTTTGTAAATATAGTAATTAGTGCATTAATTATTTTTCTGTTTTTAAATTATCCTTCAAAAATAGTAATATAAACATTTATTTTGTTTAATCATACAAGTAGGTCAATAGTTTAGGGGCAAAATAGTCTAGGATCTAGTTGTTATATTTACGAAACTATTGGGATGTAGCTGACTATTATTGAATATTAAGGGACCTACTTGCATTGAGAGGAAAAAATAAGGGATCTATCTGTAGTTAGCCCTAAAATAAGTTCAAATCATGAATATGTACCTTATGTTTTGGCATAATTTCAATTATGCCAAGTTTCAAAAAACGTCTTATAGATCTGTAAGTTCACAAAAGTTATAACTAGGCCTTTATCCTTTTTTTATGAACTACCCTTCAAAATACCTTAGAGTTCCTATACTTTGTATAATTATGCAATTAGGCTACCTTATAAAAGAATAGTTTAGAGTAGAAAATGACTTTTGGATGAAATTGCAGATTTTAAGAAATTTTTACTTGCCTTGCTATTTTTGCAACTTGAGGGACAAACTTGAGAATTGGAGTTAACATGATGGACCTATGGATAAGGATGTAATGACATGATGCTCTAGGTTCAAAAGGCCAAATCCGTGGGGAACATAGACCTTCAAGACATTTAGAATTTTCACATAATATAACTCTTTGAAAAATAAAGTATAACTTTCCTTTGTTATTTTTTGGTCGGTTATTGAGACTAGTGTGGTAATGATAAGGATGTAATGACATTTATATGAATCTAATATTGGAGTAATTTTTGGTGCAATTAAGTTTGGGAAAGCTCAAAAAAGATGAACATGTTTTATTTTTTGGAGGTCTCAAAATAGATGAGATTGTCCGTAAGCATTAGCTAGTTAAATTGAAAAACTAAACCAAATCTACAATATTAAACCGCTTTTGATTTGATTGAAAACTATTGAACCTCATGAGCATTAAAGGCAATATTTTATTTTAATAAGAAAAAATACTTTTAAATGTTTATTATGTGATGTAACATGTCTATTTATTGTAATTTATAGGTTATCTTAAGATAGGTAGACATGGATCACTTGAAGGTGAATAGAAGAATGTTCTAAAGTAACAAATTAAGAAACATTTGAAGGCAAAGAAGGAAGTTGTACTATTGCTATGGTGATCATATGTCCAAGATATACTTTTAAGGAATGAATAATTGCTTAGGACATGTTTAAGGGTTTTGATCAAATTTACTAAGTTAATTCAAGATTTTGTGCTGTGCTACATAAAGCATTCTATGGTTGATTTAGCACATAATTAGGAAAATAAGGACTTAAGTGAAGTCCAATATTGATATATATATTAGATAATCAAGGAGTCTCTTATATGACTGACCCTTGAATGGTTGAAAATACGCTTTCGCACATCAGTTATACTAAGACCAATCTCGCATTTCAGTAGTTGCATATCCGCTGCAAGCGAATACCTGAGTCAAGGGACATTCAAATTCAAAGAAAGGTTCTTCTGAGTGGGCAAGGCATGGTCTTTAGCCAATCTAGATGTTTTTTCAATCAAGGTAGAATCCAGAGAATTGACATTCATCCATATCCATTCCATCCAAATAGTCTTGAATTATATAAAAATTATTTTGAAAGTATAAATGAGTGGTTTTATAAACATAATCATTAAAGAAGTTTAAGAACTAAGTTTATATAGACAAAAGGTATAATTAGTCAAATTTGAACTAAATGTACGGTATGTGACCTACCACATATAGTACGTACAGTACAATTTGTAGGGTGCATTATAAATGGTGGTGCACATTGGAGAGATAAATGAAAATCGAAAATTAAGTATGGTACATTAATTTTAACGTACAATACGTATGGTTCAAATGAGCTTGATGCTTTGGGCAAAGGATGGTATGCCACTGGTTAATATTGGCACTTGAAACCTGTGCATAATATATTATTTATTAAAATGTTGTATGTATAGTTCAAATGGGCACAAGTTGACGGATTGTGCATTTGAAAAAATATAGGAAACTTGAGACTTGTGTATGATATTTGTAATTCAAATGGGTAGTGTACGCAGCACAGTTACTGGTAAGTTGAGAAGGATAATTGAACTAGAAATGTGTATGAAATGTTATTTTTAATTTATAGTACATCTGGTAAAGGATGAATAGTGCAAAGTATGAAATGGAGGAAACACAAAACTTGAGTGTGATGTGTTGTTTTTAATGTATATTATATGCAATAAAAATTTGTGACTTACGTATGATACGTGCTTACTTGTGTACGGTATATATAGAAGTGAAAATGTGCAATACCTATTTTGATCGGCTAAGAAAGTTTTTATAGTCATTATATGATTGTTTGCAAGACGTTTGAGGAAGCTTTTTAGAATTCCTTAGCTATATAATAAACCCCCTAAAAATAACTTAATATGATTAAGGAAGGATTGATGCTCTTTAACGTTGATTAAGAGATTATTTTAAGAGTGTTGTGTGCTTATCTTGCAATATTTATTCAATAGAGTGATTGTGAAAGGAAACAAGTTCTACGTCATTGCAAGAAACATTCTTGTGAATTCACAAAGATTTTTGATATTATTATATCATCCATTTACTCCATTTCACAAAGAGCTTTTGATTTAATTGGTAACATTACTTTTCAATCTAGTAGTTTTTGTATTTGTATATTTGTCCAAATTGAGTAGATTTATGCTATAAACTATTAGTTGATGTCTTTCCTTTGGTGTATCATTGGCTTATTTAATATATAGAGTGGTTTAGCTCTAGGTTGTTTAATGTGGAGAGGTTTGGCTTACTTTTAGATTGTTTAATGTTGAGTGTTAGTTGTTTCTTATCTATGAAAAGACTCTTTTGCAATAAATTGTTCCATATGGTTGGAATGGAGTGAATTAAAGGATTAGCTCAAGCTAGTTGGCTTGGTAATGGATGTAGATATAAGGGTTAGAGTCAAACCACTTAAACATATTGATGTTGTTTCTTTATTTTTTGTGGATCTATATTTTACTGCAATCATAAACAATTTTTGTAAATTTGAAAAAGCTTTTTTGCTTAATTAAAAAGGGAAGAAACATTTGCACAATTAATTTACCTCACCCCCTTTTGGTGTGCTATATGGACCTAACAAGTGATATCAAAGCGAAGTTCTCATTTTAAGTCTTGACATCCTTGGGTAGATCTTATCTTGGCACCCTCAATTTATCTATTTATTTTTTCATTTTTGGTATTAAGTTATTTTTCAAATCATAAAAAATCCTTTAGCATTTGTAAGAAGAGCTTTTGATTTTTGGATTTTTTTAAAATCTTTTATAAAAAATACAAATCCAAAATTATGAGTGTTATTTGAAAGTTTGCATGAGGTTCTAATTTGTAATATGATTTCATTCAATGAAAATCAATTAAGACTTGCACAACTAAATTCTTTAGATTTAAATATCCTTTATTGAGCATTATCAGTAGAGATTGGTATGCAACTTTTTATATTTACCACTTGCTTTAAGATATTGAATGAATTTGAAAGGTTATATGGAAGCAAGCTTCAAATCAATGAAAAGAAAAAGAGGTGATTAAATAAAAAGATGAGAAAAGTCCTTGAAGTGTTAGAATTATAAGAGCATGATGCCCACACATAACGAGAGTTAATTGTAAAAATCATTAACTCAGTAATACCTAATGAAATAATGGAAGTCTTTTAGAGTATTTTAGTTGTTTTTATAAATTTGTATTTAGAAATTCTTATTAACTTTGAAAACAATTATGTGAGTAATGCAATAAAAGAAAATACAATTGATTTTTTGGTGGTTCAATCTAGAATCGGATCTACGTTCAGCCTCAGGCAAAAGATTATGTAAAAACACAAATGTCTTTGCAAAAGTAGATGGGCAAAGTCCTACATTAGGTCCAAAGATCCTACAAAACATCGGGTCAAAAGACACTATTATCGTTAGGCCAAAGAACCTTGTAAGGTGACAAAAAGTCAAATAAAAGATCAAAAAAAAAGTTTCAATAATGAGATAAAAGATGCACTGTGAAAAATTAAATACAAAATCTTATAACCTAATTGAAATACCAAGAGGCACACTAAGTCAATATAAAACAATGAGAGTGATTTGCAACTTAGCTTAATGCAAAATTATCTTGAAACAAGGTCGAGGAGGATGGAGAATGATTCAAATTGTTGTAGTCTTGTTCTTCAATATCTCAAGGTCAACAATGATCTTCAAGAGATATTGCTTTCAAATGATATGCATATATTTATTAACTTTTTCTTATTGCTTGGATTCTTTTTATAGAGTTTTGAGAAGGTCTCAAATAGGCCTAATCACCCAAAAGAGCTCATTAATGGCTATTTTCTTATATCCTGAAATCTGATCAAACTAGTCGTTACATAAAATGTATTGATCGTACCATGCCATATTATGATCATGTTGTAAGATAGGCTTTAAAATATACTGATCGTGCTGTATTATCTGAGATCATATTATAGAAAATTCTTGGGGTGGAGTTAGCTCTTATTGTACTATTTGCTTACTCCTTCATACTACTAATTGTACTGTACTATCTTGAGATTATACTGTATAATAGTTACAAGATGTGCTAATCGTAGTAATATCTGAGTATCATACTATACTACATGTTCATTTTTTGATAGTTTTAGATTTCTGAATTTTAAGTGTTTTGGACATGTTTTATAAATGCAAACTTATGTTTTTAATCTTTAATAAGATATTTATTAAAAATAAAAAATCTTGTTTAAATATATGCCTTAAGTAAACCTAAGAATGATGAGTTGTGAGTGAAATATGTTTAAAGACTTTCAACATTTAAAACTTTACCATTTGCGTTATTGTTTCATTATAGGTCTTATATTCTAATACCAAGATAAAGAGATTTCACAAAATTCTTCTCTAAGTACTGTATTTTTTTTTATTTCAGTTATGATTTATGCCAAACACTATCAATAAGCCCTTTGAGTTAAAGACCAAACTCTTTAATTTATTCATCTATTAATTCTTGAGATGTATGATCTGAAACATTTAAAGAAAAGTATTAATATAATAAGAGAATGATTTTATTGTTATTAAACTAGTGGTACTTGAGTCAAGAATTCAACAATCTCTTTTTTTATGATGACAAAACAATTATTAAAATGATAAAATATTGACACATATAAGCATATAAATACTCTCTCTAAATTCATACTCCCTCTAAATTCATACTCTTAAGCATTTTAAGCAATATTAAATAGTCATAAGGATGCATTATAAATCTTTCATTTCATATTTCTCTCTCCCACTTTTTTCATATATCAACAGATAAAAAATGTTTACCCACTTAGTCAATGCATAAAAATAAAAAACCAAATGGTGCAAGTCTATACCAAAATATGACATGTTAGAAATTTAACAAATAAAAGAACAATGGTTTAAATGATAATTACACTTATTGAAAACTACACAAAAGACATTTGTTGTATTTGAAAAGTAAAAGCACTTGTGTTTATAATTCTTGAGAGGGTTCAATTTATCTCTCCTCCCTCTTTTTATGCATATACTAATTTTAAAGAGAATCAAATTTAAAATATATAAACATACAAGAATTCGTTAATAAAATTATTTCAACATGCTTCTATAAGAATTCAACAATCTCTTTTTTTATGATGACAAAATAATTATTAAAATGATAAAATATTGATAGATATAAGCATACAAATACTCTCCTTAAATTCATACTCCCTCTAAATTCATATTCCTCTTAAGCATTTTAAAAAATATTAAATAGTCGTAGGGATGCATTATAAATCTTTCATTTTATATCTCTCTTTTCCTCTTTTTTCATACATCAAAAGATAAAAAATGTTTACCCACTTATTCAATGCATAAAAATAAAAAACCAAACGGTGCAAGTCTATACCAAAATATGACATGTTAGAAATTTAACAAATAAAAGAACAATGGTTTAAATGATAATTACACTTATTGAGAACTACACAAAAAAATATTTGTTGTATTTGAAAATTAAAAGCACTTGTGTTTATAATTCTTGAAAGGGTTCAATTTATCCCTCCCCCTCTTTTTATGCATATAATAATTTTAAAAAGAATCAAATTTAAAATATATAAACATACAAGAATTAATAAAATTATTTCAACATGCTTCTATAAGAATTTCTCACTTTTTTTTAACTCAATCAAGATAATCATGATAATAAGCTTAAAAATTTAAATTTTAGATTTTGGAACCCAAACGAACTTGGGTTTTGATGAATCTATAACCATTTGATTTAATTTTTTTAGGTATATTTTGACTACTCTTTTCTACCTTAGGATACCTAGACTTGATATTTAATCTTATATTGCAATATTTAGAAATGTGTCTCTGTTTCAAGTAATAGTTGCAAGCGATGGATGAAGCATAAGAGAAATCTTCAATATATATAAATTTGGCATTATGATAAGAAACATTATTATGTATGTGACTTGAAGCAATATTGTTGAAATATAATTTTCTAAATTGATTAAAAATAATTGTCTTTAGCATTCTCAACTATAGTTTGAGCTAACTCATTTCTAGTAGTTTTCAAGTTACACAAGTATCTCTCATTTTTCTTATTCAAATCCTTACATAGCTTAAGATATTCTTTATGTTTCTGTTTCAAGTATTTATTATTTCTTTGAATTCAATTTAAAACCATCAACTAAATCAAGTAAGCTATTCTCAAATTCGTTATAAGAGAGATTAATTACCTAATTATCTTCAGTCCTAGATGATGAATCATGATATGCTCTAAGATACCAAATCTTATTTTTTACTTTCCTCACATCTTGGCAATGCAACATTCTTGACTGAGAGAAAATAATTCTTCTCCTCTTCATGCTTCTCATAGGTTGAGATTGTAAAAGATGGATCCAAATTGCTCAAAGTTCTCACTTTCACCTTCTTTTTCATGTCTTTCATGTTGTTTATCTTAGTACTTTTCTTGACCAATTTTGGATAACATGTCTCTATTATTTCTTATCCTTGTTATTGTAACTCATATCTTCTTCTCAAAATTACTTGTAACATGCTTAAACGTTTCTGTTAGATTTTCAATGATAAATTCTTACTATTGCAAGGAGTTCATCATCTGGCAAAGTTGTAGTAGCCTTCATTGCTAGATTTTCCTTCTTTTGCTTGGGCTGAGATTTCCTTCTCTTTCTCCGTGTCATCTCTATATCCTTGGTCATGAGTTTTCCAACTAACTCATGAAGTGAGAAATGGTCTAGGATCTTAGAAGTTTTGATTGGTGTTACTAAAGGATTAAATTCCTTAGTAAATACCTGAATTTTTTTTTACCTATTCCATGTTAGAAAAAACTTTCCTTGCACTTAAATGCCCATTCACAACATCAGTGAGTCTAGTAAAAATATCCTTAATGAACTCTCTATCAAACATACGAAAAAGCTTATAATAATGCATACGTAAATTAATTTTTGACTCTTTTACTTGGTCAGTTCTTTCATAGGTGGCCTCAATTTTACCCAAATTTCATAGGTGGTCTCACGGTTCATAATTTTGTTAAATTTTGTGTTCGAGAGAACACAATGAATATTTACATTCTATGCATTTCATGTGGGGTGAGTTCACTTAATGGTTTTTTAATAAACTTTATTTACTGCTTAAAAGAAAATTCAAAAGGTGAAATTGATATTGATGCAATAATTCTTTCTCATGATCCAACAAAATGTCTGGAAGTATATATTCTCACAAAAACCCTCTTTAAGTTGGGATTTGAATTAGTTGGTGGCAAGTTAAGAATTTTGATTCCTATTCCTCAACTTGAGAGTAAAATTAGAAAAAAAAATTTCTCATATGATTCTTGCCCTTATTTTATTTCCTTATTATAAGTTATTCCTTTTATCCCCATATATTTTTTTTAATATATGATATTTTCTTAATACTATGAGATGTGCTAGTATATAAAAGTTAGAATTTGTGATCATTGTTGTATATTTTCTATAGTTTCTCTTGAAAAAAATGCTTCTATGTTTTTTTGTCCCTTGTGAATTTGATTTCCTTCTCTTAATGCTATTTATATTTGATGTTTTTGCTTTATTGATAATGGTTTAAAAGTTTTTTTATGGCTTTAATTATTTCATGAGTTAATATTGAGAGATGCTAAAATCTATGTACGATATTAACTTCTCTTTGTTTGACTTTGGTGTGCAGTGCGTAGCTTCTCATCCAGAGACAAGAACACATTTCCTTAATGGTAATTGTGCCACTCATGATGATTGTATATCTTTGGTTTTGTGCGTACAACTACCTAGCTTCATGTTTTGTCTGGGGAATAATGCGTGGCTTACATTCATTTACTTTAAACTATTTATGAACTTCATCTAGCTTGATTTTTGTTCACTTTACTTCATTAATGTCTGCCTCACACTCACAAATCTAAAACAGATATGCACAAACTAAGAATCTATTTTCTTGAGGTCTTCATTGTTCTTGATGTGACTAAAGGTTTTATTGCATAGATATCTTGGTTAAGCATTTGTGAAGTTGAGTATAGCTGAGCGATGGGCGGTCTTTTTTTTTTTCTGTTTTTTTCGATTAGTTGGTATACCATCATGACTGATTTTCAAGGTTTCTGTTTTTTTTAACCCTGAAGTAGTAATTTTTCTTGTGACTCTGTATTATAGATGAGTTGTGCTTAGCTTCTTTTGGATTTACTTGTTCTGAAAATGTCTTTGTGTGTATGTGCAAACATGGCAGGAGTGCATGCGCACAGATATTATTCAAAATCTTGTGTGATCAATATTCTTCCGACCACCTTTTTTGGGGTGGAATCCTTCCATTATGCATCTTCATAATCAAATTCGTTGAAAAAAATGCAGGAAATCTATTCTTTTTACCTCGAACAAACTTTGCAATTGTCTTTAATTTATTAGATGGTTTTCTAGTAACAGCTTTCCCTTGATATCGTGTTATTATGCATTCCTTGTGGCATTTCTCTATACAGTGCCTTAGCTACAAGGTTATTAAATGTCTATCTCTGCATAGCTTAATCTTTTTACAGCAAGTTTTATTTGTTTTTAAAATTAAACTCTGTCGATTAGCTTGCAAGCCTAAAAAGCTAGCTTTAACAGTGTCGATTATGATAACATTGCCAGCCTCGCTATATTTGCAGCTCATATTCCTCACTACTTATACCCCTTTTTGAATACTACTAGCAAGACAAGGCCATTCGAGTATCTTAGATTGACTAGCTTGGGTGTGATTGGAGCTCTTGTAAAGGTAATTGTTATTTTTTAAATTGTTCTTCACAGGTAATTGAGCTAATGCCTGCAATGCTTCTCAAACGTCTGCCTTCCCACCAAAATCAATTGGCAGTTTAATAATCCTTAAAAGTTATTAAATTTTGGATCTTGTTATGTTGTTTTAATTGTTTATTTAGTTCAAGCAATACACACACACACACACACACACACACACACACACATGCATGTATGTATATAGTTTACATTATTTCTGTGTTCTCAGCTTGTGATTCTGTTTGAATTTGATTTCATCATCAATGTCCTTGTTTATTTATTTAATCATTTTAAATGTGAAATAGAACCTAACTAAATTTTTGCCTACTTGACATTATTTTGATTGTTATGTTTAAGTTTTTGGAAATTTGTCTTGAAGAATTTGTATGCATATTAGATAAAGAATTTTACATGACAAATGAAAAAAATTAATTTATATGTAAAATGTAGTGCTGCTGTCCAGTTTCCATAACTAGGAAATTTATGTCATTTCGTCCTTAGACTTCCTTGTCCCATATTGAAAGAAACTAAAATGATTTTGTATCATATAAGCCAATGTTATAGTTGGTTTATTATCATGGGTTTACTCAATTAACTCCCAATCATGTTTATTAGTTGTTATTCAAAAGCATCATCTTCATTCACTAGTACTTATTTAAGATTTGAATACTTCTTTTATGGTATGTGGATAGAATTATTTGTAACTTTTATTGTAAAACAATTTCATTGTTCACTAATATACTAAATTGTAAAATTAAGAACTTGGTATAATAAAGTACACCAAACACATGGTTAGATTTTACTTGAAGTTAGTTGTCAAATAAGTTACATGATTTTGTCTAGCCACGACACACTCAGTGCTTGTGCTTAAGTACAAAGTAATGGCTTGCCTTGATTGATTAGATATTTGTTACATCTATCATGAATAACTGAGTGTTTAGTACTTTCTACTATTTAGTTGATTGATGAATAAAGGTATGTTTGAAATTTCTTATATTTAGTTAATAATTATTTAGCTCATTATAGTCTAATTACGTTTATCAGTTTTTGCTACCATTTTTCCCTTAAAATAGGTTAGGGTTCAAGTTCCTTCAAAAAAGTTAAATAATTTTTATTAATTTCTATGATTGTTTACAATATTTTAAATTTTCTTATACATAATTATAGTAAGCAATGGTCTAATCTACCAAAGAGTTGGCATGTCCTAAATTTATATTTTGTTTAACTATGTTTTCTATTAGTTGTACATTTTAATATGACTCTTAAATTTATTCTTTGTTTAACTAATAACTATGTTTTTTGTTAGTCACCTTGTCCAATCTAGTAATTGTTATTTTAAAATATAATTCTTTATGTGAAATTTCTCTCTAAAATAATTAGTTTCTCATTAGTTATATATAGCCTTAAATATTCAAGGATGTGATATGATGCAACTTGTGATAAATGTTGATTTGTTTCTCATTATTCAAGGGTAATTTCTTGTTGCATTTGATTCACTATTTTAAGTGAATTGGAAGCTATAAAACTTGGCCTTAGTTTCATAATGCTATTGTGATTGGAACTCTATGAAGTTGAAATTTAGTAGTCCCATTAGCCCATTTGGTTCAAAATAGTTTTGATAATAATAATTCAATTAAGTGTGATTTTAATTAGATCATCTAGTGTATACATGCTTATTAGTAGGTGATCAAAATGAGTATCAAAGGAACTTCAAAGATTGATACAAATCTACGAAGCAAGAAGTTGATTAAAATATTAAGCTCAAAGGAAATAAAAGATGCATATTCAAAGCTCAAAGGAACTACAAAATGCTTACTCAATGAAAGGAGCTCATGGATCCTTGTGGGCTTCAAGAAAACCATGATTAATGACTTATATGAAATCTTGGAAGCATGAACAGCTCTAATTAACCTTGAAAACCACAAGAAGACATGATCAATTTTGGGGTTTTTCATGAAATTATATTTTTGGTAAATTGATTTTACATATGGCTCATTGTATTTTGATGCAATTATAGATTTTTCAAAATCTTAAAAAAGTGAGTTTTTGTATTTATTCCAAATTACTTTATGCACTCATTTAAAAAAACTTAGTTTAAACACAAAAAATCAAAATGTTAGAATTATTATAACAAATATTGGAAGCTGTTCGTATAGTACATCTCTCGTAGATGTACGATGCATCCCTCCTATACACATGATATATTTGGTGAACGTATGGTAAGACCATGGAAACATACAACATGTGTAAAGTAGTTTGTAAAACATTTTAGAACCCAAGGATAGCATGTGATATGTCATTATTCATTTAATGTATGTCATTTGCAAAATTGTGGTACACAAAGAAGATCTATCTCAACTCATGACTTGTGCATGATATGTGAATTTTCATATAATGTATGTCTAGTTCAGGCAGACTGAAATGGCTAGCAAAATTACTATTTGTTTGAAACTTTCTAAGCATCCTAGTAGTTCCAAAATACCTTTTTGAACATTCACTTAGATCAAGAATGCTTTAATGTGAGCTAGGAGAAGTACAGTGAATTTGAGAGATTTTAGAGAATGACAACCACTTGAAACATCTATAAGTAGGATCATAGTCCTATGACAACACAAATTTTCTACAACATGCTTGCTATTTTCTTTTTGCTCAAGAAAAGATCTTATTTAGTGGTGCAGCTTGGACACGATTTTAGTTCAACATTTTTAGAGCTTCTAAATTCTGTAAGATCATTTTTCAATTTTTCTTCATAAGAGCCATATACTTATCAATTTAGTGAACATGTAAATCTTCTATTGTGAGAGGTTGTGAGATTTTTTGTTTAATTGTAAGTGCTACAAAGAGCTTACTTAGAGCCTTTAAAAGTTTGGAGGTAAGAGGTCTACTCTAGGTGTTTAGAATGTGGAAATGGGAGCTAACTTCAAAATTTGGTGTGAATGAGAGAAGGTCGTGTCTTGGCTTCGAGAAAAAAACACTAGTATAAGCGACAAAAAGGTGAGGTCCAAATTTAGTTGAATTGGGGGTAGATGTGGGCTTGTTGAGGAAGAGTCAAACTAATAGAAAATTTTGAGATGTTCTTTCTTTTCTTGTACTTTATTTTTTGTACTTAATTTGATTGTTATCGTCAAAATTATTCTAAACTTACTTGGGCTCATGAGGCTAAAACACATGCCCGATAATAAAGTAGTGTTGACATACTTTTTTTTTGTAGGCAACTAAACCAGCGTTAAAGAACTTAGTCCCCTTCCAAAGCTTCAAAACTATAGTTCTTAGTGTGAAATTTCTCTCTAAGATAATTGGTTCCTCATTAATTATATATGGCCTTAATTTTCAAGGATGTGTTGATTTGTTTCTTGTTATACTAGGGTAATTCCTCATTACATTTGATTCACTATTTTAGATGAAATGGAAGCTATAAAACTTGAGCTTCAGTTTGTACTCCTATTGTGATTGGAACTCTGAGAAGTTGGAATTGTTGTTGAAAAATGCAGTTGAAATATAGTGATTTTTTTTAAATTGTAATTGTATTGTGCTGTTAAAAATAAATGAGATGGATCTGTTTTTTTGACTCTTTTGAAAAAGAGGTAAAATAAAAGAGTAATAATTGTAGAACAAAGGGGATGAATTCTTTAATTTTTTCTTTGAAATCTGTTCTAGAAAATGGGCATATTTCTTACACGTGGCCTACCATTGTCATTTCTACTGTAGCACTAAACATGACTGCAGTGGAATTGGATGGGCTGCGGGTGGCCCTTTGCTGGCCATCTTCTGCTCCAAATGGGGCCTTAATTAACTACTCTATTAGTAGTAGACTTGTTTTAGTATTGTCATTCAACTGGTTGCTGTGATGTACTAATTAAAGTAAAATTATTCTTTAGAAAAATTAAAGTGCTCCATTAGTGTTTTTCCAATGCTTGTAAAGCCACATGGACCAGTATAGATGCTATATATGTCCTATGGTTGTACATTTGTTGAGCAAATTAAAAGCATGACTTGTCGGATCTTTGTAAGTAAAATCTGATAATACTTTTACAAGAAGATAGTGCATTGATTATGCTTAGAAATAATTCATCCACTAATTG
The DNA here is from genome assembly GCA_023846275.1 of Vanilla planifolia. NCBI lineage: Eukaryota > Viridiplantae > Streptophyta > Magnoliopsida > Asparagales > Orchidaceae > Vanilla > Vanilla planifolia. Next base: position 7,788,441 of record CM043870.1, read on the forward strand.
ATCACTAAAGTACAGGTATAAGGCTATGATATGGAACTCGAAAGTAGGTGAACTATTTTACAGTGTATATGCTTTTTGGATGCCTCCTAAACAATGGTAATGCTTGTCTTTTGAAAATTCATTTTCAAGTCTTTCTAGGCATATGATATATGATCATTTTTATTGCCAAAAATTTTGTTGGCATTAGTAATTAGTACAAGTGCAAGATCTTACAAAAATGGGGAATTAAAGGAAGGAATAAGCTGATTAAATTTTTTGAAAAATTTTTAGGTGTTGAAGAGGTCACAAGTTTGCTGGAATTGCCATATGATAAAGGAAAAATTTGGATTTTTTTTTTCCTATGCGAGAGTATGCTGATTATTAACTTCTCATTTTGTCTTACAATGGAAAGAAAAAGCTTTTTTTCACATACTAATATTGTGATGTGCAATGCTTTCGTGCATACATAATTATTGCTTTATTTGTCTATCGTGTTTATTGCTTTCATTATGTATTTGGATAAGTCAAACATGAGATTGATGTTTTCTAGCAATGCGTCATTCCATTAAGTATGTTGATGAAATTATGGAGGGATTAAGGCCTGGTTAATGGTAAACAACTTGGAACTTCAAGGGATTTCATTTGAGAAGATTTAAAATCAAGTATATTTAATACAAGTTTAGTTAGGATACAATTATGAATCATGTAGAAATTGTAAATAAGTATTTCAAAATATTAAAAATGTAAAGTTTTATTTTCTTAGGTGTATACTCCAAAGTGATGATAGAGATGCTAATCATGGATTCTAGTGGGTTTAATGAAAAGAATGATTGTTTTGGTGTCTTCTGTGACTAAAATATCCTACATAAAATTAAAGGTATAAGATTACAATGAGAGTGAGTTTATTTAATATGAAATATTGATTTATGTTGTCCAAACATATAAATTACATGAGGATTGTAGAGAATGTCAAAATAGAGAAGTGGTTATGTTTAAAAGGATATGATTAACTATATTTAAAAGAGTTCACATAGAATTGATTGAGGATACGCACAAACATAATTGATTTTAAATGTTTTGGGTATGTCAAATAGAAGTCACTTCATGTCTTGTTAAGAAAAGTTAGTAGTTTTTAGAATTGTTTTGTTTGAATAGAAGAAGAGGTACTCATACGTCTCAAGAGGATAATAAAAAAGGACTTGGTGTGTTTAGATATGGAAAAAGAATATTATTAGATAAAATGCAGTGGTCTCAAATAGTTGATTTCAGCTAATGGGATTATGGCTAGCTGTATTTTAAAAACAATTTATATTTTATTAATAGAAGCTTAGGCTTCATTTGTTGATCAATGTCAATTGTATGATATGTCATTTGAAATATATTTATTGCTACTATGAGAAAGATAGGTAAAGTGCTCAAGTGCATTGCCCATGGTTTTGATGCCACAAAGTTGAATGGGAAATACTAGAATTTCTATGACTAGTTTTCAATACCAACCAACATTGTTCTTTACCGTTTTTTCAAGAAGCAAAGCAGAAAACAAAAAGTTTTATAAAATTGAGTTTTTTTTTAAAGATCATTCTTTGATCATGCTTCTGGCTTGATGTACTTCTCATTTAAGGTTGAAGTTTCAATCAAGTGAGGTGGAGCGTGCTGGATAGGTTGGGATATCCCCATGTCAATCAAAGATGCTTGTACAGTATGGACAATATCTTAATCCATTCAGTATTTGTTGACAGAATAGGAGAGCATATTGCTAACGAGCCATCTATTGATTATGATTACGCCCATTGTTTTCATGTTTTCTTGTTACACATTTTATTGTGCTATTAAATAGTGTTCTTAATTGTTTGCTCTATTAAATTAATGGTTTAATTAGTTATGTTCTCCGTTTGTGGAGGCCATGCCGGAAGGATATCTTATTAATTTCGATTTGCAGGTTGATGAATCTGAGGTTGTCAGTTTTCTTCTTCATACAGAAATTATTCCACTCTGCCTACGCACCATGGATAATGGAAGTGAGCTCTCAAAAACAGTTGTGTAACGAATTTCTGATAGTTGTTATATCCATTACTTTTAAATGTTTGTTTTGGTAATTTACTCTTGAAATTTCTTGAAACATATGTTGTTTCCAATTGCTCTTTTTATTTTTGCAATAATAATAGTGTGGTCTTCTTGAATCACCTTTGATATGTATGTATTCTACTTTGAGTCAATCTTCTAGTCACCTTCATTTGTCTTTTCTTGGCCATAAGGTATGATTTTTACTGTTATTTTTTAAAAACAAAATAAGATAAATTACTACTAATTAACAATTATGAACTATCTAAGAAGCCAAACTAATCTTGTGATCTTCCAAAGAAATCAATCTAAATGACTAGCAAATTTCCTGATGTAAGGTGAGTTGAAGTGATGGAAGATGGATGCTATTGGAGGAAGAGCAAGACACCTAAAAGATATGCAAGAGCTGTTAAGAAAAATCTTAGAATTTTTTTAGTAATTAGGAGTTATCAGAGTGCAATGTCATGGAGGCTTTTGGTGGTAATGAAAAGCACAGGGTCTTAATATATCTGTAAAATTTATTCATATTTTGTTTTTGTAATTTCACCTTAAAATGTTTTGATTTAGCTTACACAATTGCTATTGGGTCAATAATAATTGGCCAGTTTGCATGGATGGATATCCTCGTGTAGGCATATTTTGAAGGAAATGCTAGCTTGTTAGCCAACCACTTGAACATTAAACATCATTAGGATTTAAGTCCTTTGCATTGGTGCATTTGATGAGTAAAAACATTTCAATCCAAGTTGAAATGATCATTTAAATTTTTCCCAATAGTTTTCAGGATTTTTATGGTTTGTATCCAGAATAATGTTCGCAGCAAAAAATGAGATAGTTTTGAGTACTTGATCTAACAAGTTATCAAACTAACTCATGTCCATTCTCTTACAGGGAAGTTCATATGATAAGAGTCCCTGGAAATTTCCTTGCGATAGGGGAAAATTTGCAGTGAAAGAGTTGGGTTTAAGGCTATTTGTGTTGTTCAGGGTTACGGTAAGAGAGCAAGAGATCCTTTTCCTTCTCCTATGCATTTACTTAACGTAGAACTTGGGCAATATTACATGAGTTGACACCCTTGCCCTGGGTAGTGCCTTGCCATTGGCATCCAAAGTAGTTTTTTTGACCTATCCATAGTAAGGCTATATAGCTAGAAGTGATATGCAATTTAGTCAATTATTACTTGAGGCTAGAAGTTCACAAAATAAGGAATGATGACGGCTCATCATGCAGTACTTATGAACCCTTAGTCTGGTTCCATGTGTTTTGACACTATGTCATCAGTCCAATCCCACAACTTGGAAGTCATAAACTGGATGAATATGGCATGTTGTTCATGACTATTACTACAAGTCTCATTACCATTAGTGACGATGAATACAAGCAATAAAGAGGATTATTATTAATTGGTGGTGAAAGTTGCAATCCAATTGCAAGTATTGGTACTAAGTCATTGTAAGGTTTGACAGTGTTAATTATATGAAATTAAGATATATTTTGAATGTTTATAGAATGATTAAACATATATTAACGTGTGACTAGTATATATGAGAATCAATTGAGCAATAATTTTGACATATAGAAGTTGAACATTTTAAGAGATTTAATAAAAAAATTTGGGCAAGTTTTTATTTATTTTTATTAATTTAAGAAAGGCATGATAGAGTTGTAAGAGGGATATTTTGGAAGAACTTAGAAAAGAAAAGAGCTTGAATATGTTGAAGCTATTTTTGCATGTGTGATAGTGTTATGACTTGTTTATGCATTCATAGAGGATGACAATTTTTTTATTATAGTTGAAAGTCATGAGAGCTCTATTTTATGAGTTCTCCTTTTGCATTGGTTACAAATGTTTGTTTAAGTCAATTACTAGATGAAGTGCTTGGTGTATGGTATTACTTTTCATGGATGAGATTGTACTTTACAATGAGACTAAGGAGCTAGAATAAAGGTAGAGTTATGGAGGTTGAGCTTGTAGTCAAAGGTTTTTTCCTTATCAAATTTGTAATTAAATATATGACATACAAGTTTAAATTAGGATAAGAGCACAAATAATATAAAAATAACAATTAGTCCTTATAAAATATTTAAGAATATGAGATTTTTTTATTTTCTATTTATCCTCCGAGATTATAGAGAATTTCATGGGACATCATCATATGAGTTGAAACAAATGATAGAGCTTTTGTGTTGTGTAACAAAAATATTTCAATCAAATTTAACAATAAGATTTACAATGTAGATAAAAAAGTAGATAAATGATCATACTCTAAAAGGTATGATTAGAAATGGATTATATAGGAGAAAAGCAATGAAGCATCAATTAAAGATTGCCTTAAGGAGAAATGATTAGATGATTTGGACATGAGGACCATTTAATGCTCATGTTAGAAGAGATGAATTATAACAATTTTTCTTAATGATTAATGGAGGAGGAAGTCCAAAGAAGACTTGAAACTATTGGAATAAACTTTGGCTTTTAAAGAAGAGTCGTTATTAGATATAATGGATGGCCCCAGAGGATTCATTTAGTTGACCCTACAATGAAATTAAGGCTTGTTTTTGTTGCAGTATTATTTATGTATAAAGGAAATATATTTCATAAGATTGTTTTAGGTAAGTTATTTTCTGTGTGAGACGAGTTAACTTTTTCAAGAAACACATTTAAGCAAACTTCGACTAAGTTGGTTTGCACTCCATGACATGCCTTGTTCCTTTTATCTGCATTAGAAAGCATTCCCACAGGTGAATGCCTCTGTGGAAGTATATTTTATTATTATCTTTTTTTACTTTCAATTTAGTTTTTTTGAAAAATATTTTTCATAAATCTAATGCTTAATTTAAAACGTGAGATGTAACTTCTTAAATCATTGAATCAAGAAACTGTGGAAAGGTTGAACTATTTTTTGTTATCAGCATTTGGCCAAGTCTGTTTCCTTTTTTAATCAGTGTGATTCCCATCCTCATCACAAGAACATTCTACCATGGAAATGTTGTGAATTCATGTGAGTTGACCCATATTTGTAGGTGGCAACATTTATTGTTCAAAAGATTTTATTGGATGATGCTGGGCTTCGATATATCTGTTCTGCAGCAGATCGGTTTTACGCCGTAACTCACGTCCTTGGTTCTATGGTTGATTCACTAGCCGAGCAGCCTTCTCCTAGATTGCTGAAACACATTATTCGCTGTTACCTCCGCCTCACAGATAGCCAAAGGTTGGTTGCATCATAACATAGCACATTCTTATGATGTGTACTTTATATCATCCTAATTTATATGGGCATAACCTGATATATCGTCCATATTCTTGGGCATATTCACTTCATTGACATTGTGCAAGTTGCAGAGCTTGCTTGGCCTTGCAGGAAAACCTGCCCAAGACGTTTAAAAATGGAACTTTCAACCATTGTCTTCGTGTAAGTTCTTCTTCCAATTAAAGAGCTTGTATAAATTTGGTTTTGATAGGAATCAAATCAATAGCCTTGCTTGAATTCTTTGCATATTAGTTTCTATGATGGATTCAATACAATACAGGAAGGTACTTGAAATTGTAATCTATTGTCTTGAACCATGTTTTAGTCATTTGATTTAGGTTCATATTTATGGTTGGTTTGGCCCTGTTGCTGTTAAATATTAAATTGATTAATAAAGAGTTGATTTGATCAATGGCTACCTAGTTTTGTTGTGCTTTTTATAATTCTGTTTTGCAGTAGTCTCTCAACTTCTGCCTGTTATTTTTCTTGATCGATTGCTTCTAAGCTGGTATTTGGTTTAGTTATGTCACTAATTATTTTTAAAGATTTTAAATGCTTAATTTAATAAAATAATTTTGATATTAATGAAAGAATAAAAATACATTAAGCTAAGGTTTACTCATTGTCTTTTATATGGTCATGCTATTTTTATTTTGAGAGTGCAGTTGGAATTAATTATATGTGAGGGAGATGTGCCCTTCATTTTCACCAGTTTGTAAAATCTTTACTAAATTAGCTTGCATCCTTGTTTGATATTTAATAAGCTCAATTTGATAACAGCTCTTGTTTGAAAACTTTTATTCAAGTAAATATAGAATTTTGATAAAAAAAATGCATTTTAAATAGAATTCAAAAAGGAAATTTTTTTTTAAATTAATGTTTGAAAAACATGTTGCTTAATTCTATTAAATAAAATAATAAAAAAAAACTCTTAACACTGCTGTTTGGTTGATTGCAGGATGACTTGATAACACGTCGATGGCTACAACAGCTGCTTATAAATGTGTATGGGGATGTAAGAAGCCATCATTTGGGAGGTATTGATCCATAATGTCTTTCATTGCTGTAGTTTCTAATGTTACATATTGAATTGGGCTGCTTTTATTCTCTGTAAATTCTAACTATATTAAGTTATATAATGTAAACACTTTGTCATTAGACAAAAATGGGTCCAAGTTGTGAAGCTATTCTCTACAGTATTAATACTTATTTGATTGGAGTACTTAAGAAGCCTGATATGAGTCCAAATTCTGCATGTAATATTTGCTCAAGAATGCACTTTGCTTCCTTTTCACAAGTATTAGTTCTTCTTTTTTTCATATTCTATTATTTTTGGTATTTTTGGGGCTTTTCTCCCATTTATTTTGCCCTGTTATTCTAATGTATATTATGCATCATGCTCTGAAAAAAATATATATAAAATGCTTAATCATAGCCTTCAAGTTCTTGCATGTAATTGATATAAATCTTGGAATTTAAAATTAGGTAATTCACACTATTTTTTTTTTTAATAAAAGCTTCAAAAATATTCATACAAAAATTAAATTTGATTACATATTAGACATGAAATACCCAAAACCATAAATAGCTTCCTGTTCATGGTTTTGGCTTCTCCAGTTAGTACCCCTAATGACCAACTCGAGTTTACATCGGCAATCAATATAACATAATTAATCATTGTGATGTAAGAAAGCAACATAAACTCAAGAAACCAAAAAAAAAAAAAAAAAAAAAAAAAAGAAGTTTGCAATTGACTAAGGCTTACTTGTTTGGGGAAACTGGAAATTAATTGGGAATTTTTAAAGAAATATTTCAACTTCTATTTTGCCCATGAAAATATGAATTCATTTATTTGAGTGATTTATAAAAAAAATATATTTTTAAAGCATAAATATGAAAAATATTAGTCTAGTATTAATAACTGAATGTAAAACTTATTACTTCAAATATAATTAAGAGATAGTTCAATGACTATTCATTTGAACGCCTATTGTTCTCACTTCTCTTAACAAGGGACATCAAAGTCCATGCAACTTGCAATTCCAATGGTTTATGATTCTCTATTGACTCAATATGCTTAACCAAAGTTTAACAGTTTTCAATGACAAATTTCCTTACATGGTTGAGTAGATCATGGCTTGCTATGATATTTGATGGAATAGATCAAATAACTAATACAAATTTATGTTAAAAAAATTTGTTGGGCAAGCTCCTTGATACTCTTGATGAATGTAATAAAATTCAACTATGACAAACATAGGTTTCAAAATTAATAGTGATCATGCAAGAGATTGTTGAGTATAAGGTGATGCTTATCTATAGATTTTAGGAGTTAATGGGTGTCTAACAAGTTCAATTGAACCCCACTTAGATCAGTTTTCCTTAAAACATTTTTTGTATTGTTTGATGCAAGGATAACAAAAAGTGAATTCTTCTACTGTTCGACTTAACTATTTATGTGCAAGGAGATAAGCAAATATCATCTATAAACAATTAGCCAAATTTTTTCAATGATATTAGATGGTGCTAAGCTCGATTCCAATAACATCATTCATCAGCTACAAAATCTTCACTAAAGTAGATAGGTACATGCATTCACGTAGGGGAAATTAAAAAAGAAATGTTTGTTCATGGAGAATTTAAATTCCACTTTCTCCGATGACAATGAGCCTTCCTATTATTATTTTCTACTTTTAAAGACAAAATTATGTTAAAACTATTGTGATTCTCATTTAAGATTGTGTGCGATGACTAATGAGCCATCGCAATGAAAAACATGTTGAATACAAAAATCTATCAAGTCGCAAACAGAGAAGCTAGCTAAGGAGGTAGATAGGTGTGTACAATGCTCAGGGATGGTCGCCATCCATGATGATGCCAAAAGCTCAAATGGATCAAGGGGTGACAACATTAGCTAAGAAAGAAACACCAACAGGTTCCAATGCATGGACCGAGGAAGAGATGTTGTGACTTTTGTTGAAGGGGCAATGATAGTGGTTGCAATCACCAAAGAAGAGAAGAAGGGCCTCTCACACAACCTGGCATTATGAGCCTTTCAAATGTGGTAGATAAAACCAAGGGAAAAGGCCTAATAGTTCCAAGGATCCTAAATTACAAAAAAAGGGAGTAGGCCAAAACATCACAAAAGAGCTAAGAATAGAACACAGAACCACAAAAAAAAGACCGTAAAACCATGAAGCTGCATACTATGTAAGATAGAATAATAGTCCAATAGTGTAGATAAAATAATATAGTTCAACAATGAAGCTACACACCCAAGTCAATATTACACCCTAATAAACCTTTAGAGAGGAAACTTATGATGAGGGCCTATCCCAAAAGCCACCAACACCAATAGTGTAGTAATTTTAGTGATGTAGAATCACTCCTTTTCAATGAGAAACCATACTAGCATATATTCCCAAGCATACTCTGATGTTCTAAATTTATAGATTTGATCAAACAATAGAAGGAAAAAGCTTCTCGCTAGACAATCTATGTGAACTCTTCAAAATAGCTTCAAAATCATTGCTAGTGTCATAGAATGTAAATTGCCAACAAAGGGCATTATAGAGATCCAATATTCACTAACCACATCCACCATTTCAATGATCCACCACCACCTTAGTCCCCAAAGAGATGAGCTTCCAAATCTATGAAGTCAATCTTATGAACCTAAAACGATAAGCTTCTCTTGACATTTCACCTATAGGTAAGAGTCACTTATAACAATCCTCCCATTCAACTTGGTTACCAAGACCTCTATCCAAAGTTAAAGGCAATGCACACTAACCCCCCAAGTACACCGCAATCCACAAATATCCTTCCAAGAATCCAATGCCTAATAAAGAAGCCTCCCAATGGTCAAGATGACACCATTAACACATAAGATGGTCGACACATAAACTATCATGATTTCAACATATGTACTAAAATTACTACACTCATAAGAGACAAGGCATCTTTTCTCATAAAAAAATCTTATCCTAAGCAACATAGATAAGAGAATGATAAATAATAATAATAAGAATCCTACAAAAGATGAGAATACTCATATATCTATCCTTAATTGATCTCTTGAATCCCTATCTTGCCGTACATATCCTCTGTATATTGTAGGGTGGATTTCCTCAAACCATGCTAAACTTAGCCCAATACTCTTGCTGGTAGCTTGCGTTACAATGTAAGAGGCTAGAGAGAACAATAGCATATTGTTGACATTGGGAAGCTATGAAACCAAAGGACCCAAGTAGAAGACTCTAATTCTCAAGGGATCCCAACCATCAAGCAATGCTAGAATAATGAAAGCAGCTTTTAGCAAATGATGAATAGATTACAAGAGAGGGCATCCTTGTTTAAATCCATTATATGTCTTTAATTGATCCTCTTACCATTGACAAGAACAACAAGCCTAGTCTAGGTCACACACACAAGCACTTACATGCACCAAAGACTTAGAAATCCATGATGATGAAGCATAGCCTTGAGCCGAGTCCATCTCACATTGTAGTAACTTTATTCCAAATTAAACTTAAACTCCAACTAACCCTATGAAGAAGGTAGAAAAATGCATAGTTGTTATGATCCTTAAGATAGGATGTAATTATCCAAAATAGATCAACCAAGACCAAAGACAATTTGCTCCTCAACAATAAGTGGCCCCACTTGATACATTGTACTCTAGGGACTAAATGGTTTGAAGTGGTTTGGGTGATTTGCCTCCAAAGCTTTCTCCATGAGAACTATCAAGGTATGTTTTTTACTTCATAACACAATCCCGATGTAAAAGAAATGTAGCACAATGATAATAAGACCTAATTCGATGACATCCCACTACCTTTAAAGAAAGTAGTAATACCATCAATACCAAAAGTCAAGATTGCACCCTTAGATAATGAATGACCCAATACGTCTCTTACCCAATAGAAGCCACAAGAGACTCACTTCTACAACTCCCTTATCCTCATGTCCAAAACCTTGGTGGAAGAGAAAAGGCTAGCTAACTCCTCCATACTCTATTGTCCAAGGGTTGGACAATTGTGACTTAGGGAAAAGATAAAGGAACCCTAAGGGGTTGATCCCAAGCCTCAATTACAACCCCCTTGCCTGCCTTTATCTACCTTGAAGGAGAGCCATATGTCCTTGAACCCAATCATGCCCCCTTCACACTTAAGTAAAGACCAACAAAGGTCACAACACAAGGACAATGGCTCCAAGCAACTATAGCTGCGTGTGATAACCTTTGATCTTCGAAAGGATACCAAAGTAATAGAATTTATCAACATCGTATCCAATTCTACCCACATTCTAGACTTCTCATCCCTATTCTTGTACTTATTAAATGGCCTTCAAAGTGGAGGTCATGATGCTCCCCTTGAATCATAAAGTCTTAAAACTCCTTACCAACTAATTCCAAAGAGAAAGACTTTCCATTATGCTTCTTTTCTTAGCTAGTAACATAATTGAAGTCCTCAAACCACAACCAACACCTCATCATCCAAAAAAGCAAGAACCAAAGTCTAGACCCCCTCTTAAAAAAGTAATTTCCATCAGCATAAACGCTACAAAAGTGCCAATAAAGATCCAAAACCACCCTTATATTGGCTATAATGATTCCCTTGACTAAGCTAACAATTTGAACACTAATAAGGTGAACATGATAATGCTTCTCAACGTTCTAACATGGGGGACCATCTGAAACTCCAATTAGCTCCCCAATAATCTCTCAACATCACAATGGCAAAAGGACTCATCCCAATATGGATATTACTATGGAGGTAGTTGCAAGTGGATGACTTCCAGACCTCGGGACAGTTACAGAACCACTTCACTCTTAAGAAGACCAAGGAGTAGAAAGTGTACCTAAGATACCACTACAAGAGTTACCCTAACAATGAAATCTCCTACACCTAAGAAGACTATGCATGTGGTTTAACATGGGTAACAAAACCGTTTACTTGGCATTTCTCAATGCTTTTATATTTAGATGAACTTATCATCCCCCCTTTCGAAAAGGTCATCCACATCAATCCTCTCTACGACAAAAAAGAGTAAAGGGGGAAAATCATGCCACAACTCTATGCTATTACTGCTCACAACAAGGTCAGCAGCTCTGAATTGTTTTATTAAAACATTCCATACGAGTACCCCTCTGTTAATGTTGTGATAATGATGGGCATATGAATGTCACATTCCTTCATCTTCTAGATTAGTCTATTGCAACGTCGTTAGCCTAGCCAAGTATTACAATTGGGCTTGGATCAATAGTACAAGTGTTGTAGTAATACATTGCACTTGTGAAAGGTGCACGAGTGGTGCAAGACAAGCCTATGACACATGCTGAGTGGTGAAGGGAGGTATGTCAACTAGGTGCTTGGGCAAAATAGCAACTACCCAACAACATGGTTGACTTTTTTGGGCCATGAATGCCAATCATGAGTCGACAATGTGCTTAGTGGGTGCAAGCGAAGGGGAGATCAATGTTAGGTTAATGTACCACCTTCTATCTACTGGCTTAGCAACGAATTATAAAACCAAGGGATCAAAATATTTCAAATTTAGTTAACCATATTTAGTATAAATTAACCATAATAGTAGTTGATACTTTCTATTAAATTTGATCTTAATATTATGATTATCGAGCTAAATTTAGATAAGTTACCAAAATTATTCTCTTTTATTCTATCTCTTTATTTAATAAGATTTCTCAAATTATGAATATAAAAATATCCAATAATAACAAATTATATTCTCTTGTATTCTTAATGATGAAAAAATGAAAAAGATATAATACTTCTCTCCAAATTCAACAAAAATTATTGAGTCCTCTAATTGTGTTGGATGGTGGGCAAGCATGCAAAAATTTACACAATAATCTGACACCAAAATCTTTAATTCTTAATCCTTAAACATCTTCCTTCACCTAACCAACCAACAATAAAAGTTGTCATTTCTTCACTTTCCTCTTTCTTTTACAAGCAAACATAACCTCACATCATTTAATACCTAAAATTTTTGGTATGTGTCCAACATCCTTTTTTTCCCATTCCATTCTATACTAGCCCCAAGACCTAAGACATTATTCTAATGTGCATCAAAGGCTACTCAGATATGGGAGTATATATACATGCCAACATGCCTCTCATTGATCCTGTAACCCCAAAGATAGAACTCCTATAACATCTTCTATTTATCTTGTAACATTTCCTCAAACATGCTCCAAACTCTCAAAGGATGAACTGCAATGCTCTTATTTCCTGCTATTTAGTTCAGTTTTAGCTTAATATGAGCTGTGAGCCTTCGCAAACACAATGGCAGGTCGACGGAAGGACCAGCATGGTGGTGCATGGCAAAGGCACAATGGGAGATTGTTGATGATATAATGGGTGACATGGACGAAAGAGTACAAGAGGTGGTTTTACTTTAACTCAAGGGGAGAGTTGAGATAGAAAAAACATAGGTTAGTGGAGTTAAGGCTGTTCCCTGTCTAACATAAATTAAGTTAGCTTGAGGATAGTCCCATACCAATCAGGCCCTAATAAGCTTAAATAAAAAGAACTCTTCTAGTACAAAATATTCAACAGGCCGCTAGTTTTAAAAGTGAAGTGATATTGAGACCTCTTGTAGCCTTATTAAAGAAAACTAGCTCCTCCTTGCCAATACTAGTCTCAGTAACTTTTAATTTTTGAATCAAGAAACCAACTCTTGGTACTAACTGGTCTTGTGTTCACATAGTGATCTTCTTACCAAAGTAACATGGATCCTTCATGAATACAAAAATATGGTGAATTACTTGAATTATTTCTATTTGGAGCGACATTGGACTACCAATGTTCAACAGCCCATTAATGTTCTGCAAATTTTTTTGTTGACAAATCATCAGTCCTTAAAAGAAATGCTTACTATCATATACAAAATGATTTCCCATATAAAAAACATAGCCCAGACATTGAGACTGTAAGGAGGTTCAACTAAAAGAAGACGTGATTGGGACAACAAAGCAAGAGTGATAGTGTGATGACAAACAATCTGATATTTGAGGAGGAACATAGACACATTCCCACTTGAAGCATAGATTTTCACAAATTCTGCTGTAGGCAGCAGCTATTGACAGGTCAGTCTTGGCAGCTAAGTGTTTTGAACAGCAGGACAAAAGGGTTATGGTGATCAAACTAGGTTTTATGTGCATGGTATTGATTTAACAGTATCAACAAGTCAAACTAAAGGATATGATTTGTCATATTTGTATGATGCTGTAAAGGAAATAAAATTACCTGCATACAAAACCAACTTTAACCATGTAGTAAAGTATCCGTGTTCTCAATTTGGCTTTCAACTTCTTGCTGTTGATCATGTTGCCCATGTTGCGTTTCACTGTTTGCTGTTGCTTGCTGCTGCTCTGCATTTCTTTGTTGTAGTCCCAACCTATGGTTTCTCCTAGCTCGCCACCTCAAACACTCCACAAGCAAAGAATTTGTACTGATTGCGATTCCAAATGCAGTGAAAGATGAAAGTAGAACAGCGAGCACAGCATCAACATTAAGCTGCATGTTTTTATATATACATATATATGAGCAATATTTGAAGATGGCAAATGTATTAAATTTCTTTTTGTGAAAGGTAGATCTACTCACAACATTATAGAAGATATGAGCAAAGAGGATAACAACAGCAAATTGGAATGAAGCATAAGCCCAAATGTAAACCTTGCTAACTGCAGACAAGATTAAAAGACAACGGTAAAGCAAATATTTGATGCAACATGACATGCAAAGCATGAATATGCACAGAAAGAGCAATGTAAACATAAATAAGTTACGTGTCCATATGGAGTGCAGCATCATAATATATGAATCGATACTTATGCAAATAGATAATTCACATGTACTCTTCATTATGAATCACAAGTTAAGCTAATGCAAGCATGTTTAGGTAGATAATAGTCATAGTATAAGGAAGAATGGATATAGGAAATCTACACAAAAAGTCCTACTCCAACCTCTACTCAACAACTCAGATATAAGCCACAAAAAGAAGATAATTACAGAAGGATGTGGATAGGGTCTGAACTCAAATTTTGCAACAGTAAGTCCGAGTTTCATCAATTGGATATAGTTAAATAAAAACAACATAGCAAAATGCCATTGTATCCTCCTAATAATGCTATTATAAGAAAAAGGCCAACCAAAAAAAGCAATCTGATTCTACGAAGATCTTGCATGCATGTAATTCAGAAAAAGGGAATACAAAATCAATAAATAACGATAATGATAATTACCCATTGTGGAAGCAATCAAGGATGAAAGGAGACCCAAGACAGAAGAAAATGGGAGTGATATAGCAAGAGCATGCAAACCCATGTCGCTAATCTGTTTAGTCACATAACAACAGAAAGCTATTTAATCAATATATGCTCTGAATTACATTAAAAAAATATTCATAGATTGACTAATTCTGCTATGTTAGCAACCATTAAGTGAGGAAAAAGTACCAGAAGTTGTTCCAGGAAACAGAAGTAAGCAAGTATGCTAATCATTACAAGTGCTGGGATCCCATGCCAGATCCTGACAGAATAAAAAGTGCATTTAATAACAGGAATAGAATTTACTATTTACTAATCACATGTCCAAAAGATTTACTTGGAATTTAAAAAAAAAATCATTCTTGAAAAAAATGTCTTTCATAGCTAGCAAAGGCAATCCAAAAGGCAAAACAATAAAAGAAGGTTCTTGAAGTACTGATCCTACTTAGTTTGGTTGAACAACTGAATTACCTTCATTGGGCTCCTTTAAATAGTGAACTCACTTTTTAGGTCCAAAAATGAAAGAATATTTTTGCAATCTCTTGCTATCTTTTTTTTTTAATTTGCTCTTCCTCATTTTACATGGATAAATTCCAAATAATCCTCCTCCTCACTGAAGTATCTACCAGTTTACTTTTACATGTGGAAAACATCTACTCCCCTTAAACTCATCCTCCACCTTAAAACTTGTTTGAAGTTAATCCAATCTTCCCGATAATGAACTCATTTCTTTCTTGCAGAGCCAATCACCCACCTTACCAAATTTATCCTAACAACACCATTCTATGCTTTGCATCTATTGCTTCAGAAAAAAAAATCAAACATAGAAATAGAAAAGTTCTTTTTCACATTAAAAATTGGTTCAAGAAAAATCTATCATGGACATGAAAAGATTTCTTTTCACATTAGAAAAGAATTGATACATTCCCAATAACTAAATCAAACTTTAGCCAATTCGTGGATAGTTTGCTTTATACAATTCGACAAATGTTATAAAGGGTTGTTTTTGTACCAGAAAGAGCCAATGTCCACGAAAGAGAATGTAAATTGTACAAATTCAATGCTTTCAAGCCAACTTAAAAACACAAATATCTTGCAATGGAAGACTTCTAGAATTCTTAATCTTGTTGGTTATTGTAACACTTCATTTTAGAAAATGTTGTTCGACTTTGCAAAATTTGTCGTGTTATAGAACAAATAAAATAAATTATACATAAAGAGTTTCACGCTTGGCCAAATGACTAGGCAATTCACTAGAAAATTGGCTTAATAAAAGCCTACAATGCTAACTTAATAAAATCATATAATATTGATTTGATAAAATCTTATGACTTAATAAAAACTAGCAACAGGCATAATAAAAACCATTAAAAAGAACAAATAAAAGTCTCAACAATGAGACAAACTAAATACAAAACTCAAATACAATAAACCTATAACCAATTAAACAATTAAACAAAAGACATACTATTTTAATCAATACAAGATATACAATAAAAATCAATGCCAACACAAAAAAGAATGTAATAGATATAACTTAAAATAACAAAGTGTAACTTAACTCAAGGATAAAAAGGAAGGTTATGATGAGTATTCCAAGCTAAATAACAAGGCCTTGAACTTTCCTCTTCATAAAAATGATAAATCCAATCAAACTTCTTCATAATTTTTTTTTAATCAAGCATTAATCTGCTCTATCAAATTTAGATGCCTTTATATAGCCTCTCTAAGTACTCTAAACAGCTCCAAAAGTTTTAACAACTATGTCAAGAATCAATTAAACTAGTTGTTACTCACATCTTGAACTAATCGTATTTTATGATTCAAGTGATCGTACAAGTACGATACACCACTAAACACATCATCCAACTAATTGTCTAGGTTGGATTAATTTATTTTCACAACTTACAAAGAATTATACAAATATATATCATACAGTATGAATAAAACAAAATTTCTCGTATTGAAATTTAGAGCTCACAAAAAAATACTATACAATGGAAGATCATACTATAAAATGATTCCTATGACAAACTCATTTGTATTTGTTATAATAGATCGTATTGTACAATCATAAATCACTTCTACGATGCAAATCCACTCAATATTTGTCTTAAGCCCTAAATTAGGCTTCTTGCGTAAATAGTATCGTACAAGTAAGAAACTGACATTGTGCTTGTACGACGAGCATCTTTTCATTCACAGTCTAAGTCCACAACAAGTAAACGGATCGTAATCATACAATATGTATGTCGTACATATATGACAATATAGAAGCCCTCAACCCACGATACTTTGTTATGAATGATCGTACTACAATGAACATCATTGTATAATTCAAAGCTCATCATCTTTTCAAATCTCTCAGGATAATAAATAATGTACTCATACGATATGAAGATCGTACTTGTACGACAATATAACAAATTTTATTTACTCTCATTGTTCGATCTGATCCTTTGATTGATCCTCTTAATGAATAGGTCGTATAAACACAAAAAGTAACATTATATTGTATAAAATATAAAAAACACCTAAAACTCAAAATACACCTCTCAAGTAGGCTATCAAGGCATTTGTACGATAAATGAATTGTACATATATGAACAGTGTAAATAAACATATTACTCAAGATCACCTTAAAACAATTCTTTGTCTAACCCTATGAAATAACTGATCGTATTATATAATACATAGACTATACAAGTATGATTAGTAAAAATTATGCAATCCTTACTCAAATCAATCACTTCCAATTCTAACTTGATTTGACAAAGATAAATGATAAAACCTACAACGAAAGCAATGTTTTAAGGCAATGAATTAATTAACCTAGATGAAGTGTATGTCTCAAAAAAACTATATTAATGTAGATCATTTTAAAGTCATTTAAACACTCTTACTCATATCTCACCAAATACCAAGTATCTTTGACAAATTATTATAGATTTTAACATTTTAATTATCAAAATAGAATGACTCAATAAAAAATCTTCTTTAGAGCTCAAGCTTGTGTTTCTTTTGATAGCAGTTATAATTATCACCGAAATACCTCCATTAAGCTCATTAAATCACATGATCAAACCTCTACATAAACAATCTAATCACTCTTAAGATGTATGATTTAAAATCACTTACAAAAGATATTAGTAATAATAATACAATAGTTCTATAATAATCAATCAAATTGTTCAATGACCAAAGGTATTACAATAGTTCTATAATAATCAATCAAATTGTTCAATGACCAAAGGGTATAATAATTTTTCATGATTTCAATAAAATGCCTTGACATCTTAAAGGAAAACTAATTGTTAATTCTAGAAACCATAATGTGATTTAGTGCAATGCTCTAAATGTTGCCTGCTTTTCATCCAATGACATTTGAGTCTTTATCAAATGTACTGCATGCTTTTAACATCATATGGCTATATTGTACTCTTATGACACCATAAGGCATGCCTAGTTTCAATTGTTTTAGGTTATTTTGGTTCATCTGAGACATTTTAGGATTATCCTACATGATCACTAAGCAACCAACAAACTTTTGGTGATTAGTTGACAACTAGGTTGCAGCTCTCTTCACTAATTATCTTGGGATGACAAGGGATAATCCCACACAATCAATAGCAATAGTCTAGGACAGTCAGTTAGATCACCTTACAACAAATCAGGCCAGATTCAGAAATCAACTTTAAGTAGTCTCATGGCTTCTTGAGCATGCTTCATAGGTCTTTAAATAAGTTGTGCCTAGGTTCTTGAATATTGATGTTTTAATGAAAGGAATAGCTTTTTCCTCTTCTTGGCTTGGGAATCCTTAGTGTTAATCATGATCGAATCCCTTTGTAGACGATGTACTCGGTTTTAACTTCTTAAAGGTTCAAGGCTTGTTATACCCAATAAAGTTTGATCTCAGGTAAATCTCATCTTGCTATCTTCCTTTCTTCCTTGGGCTTAGTGAAATGTGAGACACTTTTGTTTGCCAAGATGATGAGTTTGGATGATGTTTGGTGCTAGCTAATCATTTCCAAATACTAACAGACGGTAATTTTATAGAAATTATTTGCTTCCAACATTCACATTAAAAGTTTCTTGAGATTCTGTTTGGATGATATAATTTTAAGCGCTCAAGCTTGTACCTTTTTTCAAAAGGAACAGTGCAGAGAAACCTAATTTTGCTGCTGTTTAACATATCAAACATGCCCACAAATTTACCGAACTTTGCAGTATGCTAGTTGGTAAATGGACTACAAGTATTAGTTTAGAGTTTACAATGATTTTGTGCTTTTATTACTTTGTTTTATTAGCATTAAATTGGGTAACAATTTCAGCTAAATAAAACCAGTTCAGATTTCTTTTAACAAAAAGCCCACTACATGAATGTTGTTCACTATAACAAATGAATTTGAATTTTCATGAAACTATACAGCATGTTACAACAATATTTTACCACCAACTTAGATGTTCTGGTTTATTATTTTTTGTTCTTTTATCTTGCTATTCCATCGGCCTAAAACTCCTACTGAAAACTAAAACTAGAAGGTTTTGGCCAAGCTAATCTTCTAGTGAGCTTTAAACATCTTAATCATTCCACAGCATTCCTTGCTCTAAACCTCAGAAATTACATACGAAGCAAATTTTAAATCCTTCCAATAGAAACCCTCAACCTCCATTTGTCAGCATAAATCTACCATAATAAATCGAACTCAAAAAAAAAAAAAAAAAGACCTATCTTATTTCACTGTCATTTCATTCCTATTCATGTGCACTCAGTAGCATGCTTTGGTCGCCACCTGAACCACATCAAACCAAATCAAAATGATAGGCAATTTTCAAACATTTATTGCCATTATCATTCTCTTTCGTATTAAAAGAATGGACCTAATAACTTTTAAATGTTCCCTGATCCATGACCCAAAAGAAACATGTTACAATTATGCAAGCAGGCCCTGTACAATAATATAAAGGGTAAAAGAAGGAAATGAAAATATCTTGAAGTTTGCTTTAAAAGAATTTATCATAAACTCACCTATTAGAAAAGCATCAGAGCATTCTGCAGTTGCATGTTTATTTGGCCACGGTTAACTACATTATTTTTGGAGTCCAAAAAAAGCCCAATTTTGAGAACTCACAGGTCCGACAACTAGCTTTGGTCACAAATTCAAGACAATAGACTTGCTTCAGAACTGGATCAGGTAAAAACAATATCAAATCAAGTCTGAATTGGATAGTTTTTCCCAATCAATTTCAAAACTGATAAAAAAAAGGATTTTCAACTCTGGTCCATCAAAATATAGGAAATGGAGTTTTCAAATAGGTTTCACGCAACACTATAACCTAGTTTGCAGTTAGCATTGTGAAATAGCTCCTTACAAAATGTAGATTAAAGCTGCATATGATAGACCTACAACTCTAATCCATCCAAGAACCCCACCCACATGACGTGTTGAAAACTAAGCTACCGTTTAGCCTAATAAGCATTGATTAACTGGTTTTTGCTATGGGTGGTAGGATCCAATTTAAAGATCTTGCTTTTGCTTAGTTATCTAGTGTGACAACACTCATGCTTAATAGGATAGTGAAAGAAAAAGAAAAAAATGCAGATGTTAGTGTTTTGGGTCCAAAAAGATGATATCCTAAGCAGAAGAAATTCGAGTATATAAGCAGCATATCATGTAATATTATCACTGCAACAAATTGGTTATTCAAGTCATAGTAGATACAAGAGTTTGAAAAATTGAAATCTGACAGCATAGAATAAGCAATTAAATAAATTAGACAATCACCAACAAAAGTTTCAATTGTATAAAATGAGACAAGATCTCATTAAATATACAATTTTCTCTAAATCACATCTCCAAAATGATGAACCATCTTTTATGGCATGATCTCAATCTTTTATCATTACCTGTGCCGTGCAACCTGTCGTTGTGGAGTTATGTTTGACAACACTCTATTAGCATTCTGAGGATTTTGCAATCTCAACAACGTTACTGGTAGGTTCTGAACTTCGTGCTTGCAGACTTCACAAGTCTTATTTCCCTTGATACTGAACCACTTTATTGCACATTCTTTGTGTGCAAGTGCAAGTTCTCCTTTGCAGCTACACTCCATCTTAAATGTTTCCCCTTCTTCTTCAATATCCACTAGGCATATCCTGCAGACCGCCTCTTCTTCAGGTATATCTTCACCTTCATATACAACAAATCAAAGAATTATCACATTAAAACTCAAAAAATTTGCTAAGACAAATCAGAAATAATCTCACAATAAGTATTAAATAACATAACATAGCTTCAAGCAATGATAAGTCTTATTAAAAATTTCCAACAAAAAAGTTTCTTGAAGTATCATATTGTTGTCACAGTTCTAGGATCAATTCATTTAAGTCCATATATTTCAAATCACTTCATACTATTCCCCAATGTTTGCAAATCATTTCATTTAGCATCCTATATTTCAAAACACTTCATCTTGTTTCCCAATGTTAATAAGTCATTTCAAATTTATTTGATTTCTTTAACTTTTAGAAGTATTGCAAATATCCCCTCCTCTCCTCTCTATCCCTACTAAACATGCTCTCCTCATCTCCTAGGCTTTATCTCCTTTCCATGACTTGGACATAGATGGTAGTGGTAGGAACTAGGCCACGTAGAGGGTGAAAAGCAATGGAGGTGGGAAGAGTACAACCAAAAAAGTCATTTTTTGATAATTTATAAAATAGGGGAAAAAACCTAATCTAAAATGATTGACAAACCTCTGGCACTAAAACAAAATTTTTTTGAAGTGGACCAAGGGAAACATACCCTCAAACCTTGAGAGCAATTGCTTCTACCCAAAAGCTTTTGCATATGTTTATATTATAGATTGACTTAAACTCAAAAATAAAAACTTCAAAAAAATAAAATAAAATAAGGTTTTCTTTTCAAATCTAGCTTATACATGAAAAAAATTGACCTTGGCATTACCAATGCACACAAACTTCCATACATCATTTCTTTTAATTTCATCTTCATACATCTTAACTAAAATACATTAAAATTAATTTCATCAACTTTCAGTAGTCGTCTTTCAAATTGATTACATTTCCTTACCCATATTATAGTTACGTCAGCCCAATAATAGAATCAAAATCATTTAATTGCTGGTACAAATTTTAATTGATAGAGTCTATGTAAAATGTTAAATAAATTTGTAATAATATCTAACTATATGCAAAAATATAAAAATAAAGTCATAATAAAATATTTTTATGAACTCAAAATTGAATACCTCCTAAATCAATAATGATGAAACGTTTATTGAATTAAGTTTTTTGCAATAGAGTCTAAATGTGAAGTGTGACTCGATAAGGGACAAGAATTAGTTAAATACAAGTGATTTCCTATGATTTACAACTTCATAACAACATAATTTTCCAACTATCATATGTAGAACGAACTGAGAACTTTCGTGTGCCTTACAATTCTCCTCCTTGGAGGGTTCACTACACAAGTCACTACTCTACAACCAAATAAAAGGGAATCTTACAAACAAAGAAGTCCCAAAATATCTCAACAAAATAATTAACGAAGAGATTTAGCAGAGAATGACCTCGACTTTATATGCATAACCATAGGAAACGAAAGGAATAGAAAGGGAAATAACTATGATAAACAAGGTAGGGAACTCAAATGGTCAGACTGTACATTTGTTTGATTCCTGATGAAATATTATATATCTTAATACATGAAACCATGATGAACTCATTAGTGAATAATTGGCTAGTGTAATATAATATGATGCTTAATGCTTCTTATTATATGACTTTTGATAGCATATTAAATGGAGTAAAGCAAATAGTATAAGCTATCAAGCAAGTGAAACTTATAAATTATATTGGTATTGTATGAGATAATATGAAAGGCATAACAAAAAGAGGCTTGGTCACCTAAATCACCATAAGCTTGCTAATAATGCCAAGAAAATTAGGAAAAGTTACAAATGACTCATATGGGGGTATACACCAATAAGGAAAATGGTCCCGTAAAGATATACAACATCAAAATGATGAAAATATAAAGATTTCATAATAGAAAATAGCAATAAGGGGATAAGTCTCACAACGGCATATAAATGCCAAAATGGGAAAAAAAATATATGGTTTGACTAATTAATTGGAAAACAAGACATTGATTCTTAAAGGAAATTTGATATGATTCTTAAAATACGTAAGAGCATTATATGGTATATGGCTTGCATCTTTTATTACCACAATGCATGCAAAAGCATATTATATGTATAAATATGTTGCATGCAATATGAACCCAATCTTATAATGTCTTGCATGTACTTGATTATATTAAAACTTATCTACTGTGCATGTGATTGTGGTTTTGTATATTTTAACTAATATTTTAGGTGTTATGGAGACACATCAAGGTACACTAATGGAGCAATGAGTTAAATTGACAAACTTACAAATGACGGATGCTTTAGTTTTATAATAGGTTAAGTATTGTATTATGTTCAATAACACATTTAAAAAGTTGTAATAATTCATTTCTATTTAGATATTAATGATAGTAAATGTATATATTTCACTATATTAGTTGCAAAATAATATCATATTAATATTTTATTTTTGTTACATGTATTGTTTATTTTTCATTGCAAAAATTTTATAAATTTAGGATAATTCAAGGTTATATCAAATGGCTTCATTCAATGTATTTATTTTGGTGGCAATATAGTCATCACATAGTGGTATCAAATTTATGAGAAAGAAATATCCAAAACCTAATACACTATTAATTAGATATTTACATAATAAATGGTTTGTCATTTTATCATGTCCCAAGATGGTACCAAAGCATGATTAATTAAACCACACCTTATTGGATTTGTATCATTAATAAGGGTTAGCGATGCAACGAGTATCACAAGATTGTATTAAAGCAGGTTAGATAATTGCTATCGAAAATGAAATTAATAAAGAGTGATACCCTAGATAACAAGCCAACTTAAGTACCTATCATAAGGGAAATGAACAAGCAAAAATAGGTTAGATACTTGCCATAGGAAATTAAATTAAAGTTAACACCTTAGGCCAAGTGAGCTATGTAAACTATCATAAAAGGGAAAGCATATACTTTTTTTATGATGTTGGTACCTACTATTGATTGTTTTGTGTGTTTTGAATACAATAATACCTACCTACACACACACACACACACACACTTATGTTAAATTATATATATATGAGCTATTCCTTATGACCACCATAAAGAACCTCATGATATGAACAACGATGGCACATAATAGTCATCCTCTCTAAACAAATTTCCCATTATTAAAAAATCAAGACTTATAAATTTTGTGCATCTCAACTACATAATAGACTCAACAAACTACTTTGATAAGTATTCTACTGTGTCACCAATTACTAAGTCCCAAAAACTTTTTAACGAATCCATAACAAATTTCATCAAGCCACTTTCAAGTAGTAATTTGGTCTCATAACTTTTAGCTATGTGACTTCATGTGGCATATATCCTCAACAAATTGGTAAATAAATAACTATGCAAAATAACAACTAAACCATATACTTTATCATAAGGTATTCTTTTTTAAAAGCACTTGCATAAGCTACATATCTCTTCAGGGACGAAAAAAATTACAACTAATGGTCAAGGGAGGTCACACTTTAAGCTGTCAAAAAAAATTCTGCTCAGTTTCTTCTGCCAAAACAGTATATCATTATTAACAAAAAAATACAACTAAAAACATAATTACAAAAAAATAGAATCAATTTGTCTGTTGGTTAGCACTTTCAGCACATTTGGCTTGTGCGTGTGCTCAGTTATCCTTCAATCACATATATTATCTTTGAAGTCTATGATACATGGTTAGTTCATGGTACTCCAAGTCATCAACTCTAAAAAATACACAGCAACACACATGCATTTCTCCAGGTAGAAGTGATTCAGGTCAAAAAAAAAAAAAAAACCACCTGACATAAGGGGTCCATTTGATCGTGTCAACAAACAAAAATTTTGATAAAAGAAGGTCAGCCAAATATCATGAAAACTTCTGCAAGAGAAGATTCAGGAAAAGGTAGGGATCATAGGATCTATTTTATACATTCTCACCCTATAATTTTAAAACAGCCATTTCCACAACTCAAAAATGCAATTCTGAGCAAGATCAAAAGAAATTTATTATTGCACTAATAGCTAGAAATTCAATCAACACAAAATTTTACAACTTTGCAAGATCCAGTTTTTCTCTTGAGGCATCAGTGCACAAGGAATCCCAAAATGTGCCAACCAAGAGGAAAGGAGATGCACATAAATTATGGAGACAATATGGTTAATTCTCCCTTTCACTCTATTACTTGCCACACATTTCAATGTCACCTTATGAATGACGGGTAATAATGACCACAGAAACCCAACAAAGGTCTTAAATGCAAAACACCTAACGCACATGGAAGTCGACACAGCCAATTTTTCAATGCATTAGACCACAAGAAAATGGTCTTGTCACTAGAAAATAGCCAGCTAGCCAATGTTCTGTGTTGTGTATGGATTTGAGTGATTCAAGAGTGAGAAAACCAATACATTGATTAATAGAATTAAAGCAAGTTCAATACCATTAGCTGATTGGACAGCTTCAGCCACTGCAGCAGCATCAAAGACAACGGGACAAGGAGTTGGGATTACACGAATAAAACCTAATGAATGTGTTCTTCGTAAGCTCCTATCCTTCACATTTCCTGGAGCAGAAAGTGAGCGTACCATATGTTTTTGACCTTGTGGCTTCTGCCAAGAAAATAATAATAATTATCACGTAATGGCTTACAACTTGCCAATAATTTACTAATAAAGAAAGAAGTACTAAATCTCATCTATATAGTGTGGTGAACTTGCCACATCATAATAAAGCAAACTAAACATGAAATATTAAGCAAACACATCACGGAAAGTAGTTAATGGGTTAGCCTCAAAAATGTTTGAACATGAATCTACTATTTCAGTTACAGATCACGCTATACGCCTGAGAGTAACATGGACCACTCTGTCCTTTAAGAAATTTAAATTAGATAAACAACAGGAATTCCTTCATACAATACTACTGTGCAAAGAGTTTTTCAATACGTTTAACACAGTTAATAGGAGCCAACTACAACTGTTAACAAAGAGTTAGAGGGCGTTACTATCATCATGGAATCAATTCCTCACTACTCTATAGTCAGGTTCTGCCCTCAGCTTATTCCAAAAAGAACAAATATAGATAGAATACCGCTGCTTTTTTTTTTTTTTGCTAGGTCTAATACTTTGCTATCTTCTGATTATTCAATTTAGAATTTTCTTATCAATAACAAACAATGTTTCCTCACTATATCAAAATTGCTTCTTTTTTTCATTGTTTGTTGTTTAATTCTATAAGGATTTAGATTTTCTATTTCATAAAATCCATAATATCGGTAAGAAGGAAACATCAGTGTAAAATTATGGGTAAGTCACGTGAAGCACAGGGATAACAACAGTTATTAGTTATTCTATGTTATAGACAAAAAAACCTGCATCCTTGTGAATTGAGTACCAATCTTTCCTTTGAATGGCCATCTCAATATACTGTAATTTACCATAAATTAAGAAAACAGTCCAATATCAAATAAATGAGATGTTAAAAAAAGTGGGCATACACTAAACTTACATCTGGAGTAGGAATGCCAACGATATGCCTTCCCCGCAAAGACTCTGGACCCCAACTTCCTGCCGGTGTAGATGGTAATGAGAGTGCTCCTTTTAGGGATATGGAGGATAAAACCTTGGTGAAAGAGAAAGCCCTTGATATACTACTTCTATCCTGTTGTCTCCCCGACGACGTCGATGGCATGAGCAGAACTGCTTTATCAGCTTCTTGCGAGCAATTTTTCGCTCCAAAGCTCCACTGAGGAAGCAGGCTTCTCATAGACGCTTTTCCCTTTATTGAAGGAGGCCTGGGCGGCAAGCTTGATCTTGTCGAACAAGGAGTAGACGAAGCAGGAATATCGATCCCTTCAGAGTTATTCTGATAATTGTCCAATGATCTCGCTGGAATCTGTAAGGATGTGAGGCTTGGCCGTCTGGAAAGATGAGATTGTGAAATTTTCCTACCGTTACTCTCTCGGCGACCCAATTCCTGCCAAAGTTTAAACATTAATATGTACTTCCCTTCGTCCTCCTATCAAGAAATAGTATTGTGATATCTCCAAAAAGGGAAAAAGAAGTTCAGAACACGAACAGCTTCGAAGCCTATGATTTCGAAACAGAAAAAAAAAACACCTCATGATCGACTGGGCCTGAGGTAGCGAGATTTGGCACCAAATGTGGTAGAGGAGTTGTTTCGGAGTCTTCCATTAGACCCCAACCAAAAGCCCTAACCAATGGAACCGAAATCAACTGAACTGCCAAATTTGCCGTCGGCCTCGCCTTCCCGGTGTTGGAGCTCGGAGAGAGTATGAGCTTACATCATTGGTGTCATACACTGGTTGGGACTTCCGAGTGCATGCATGCGACCGTTCAACATGCGAGATGCCCGAAATCCCCGTCCGATTAGGGAAAGACGCATCATGGCCATTGACCTCGACCAAGTATGACTAATGAGCCGGCGCAACTCTACGGACGCCACTACGAAAGAATTTCTTTCGACTGACGTCCATTGTGTCATGTCAGTAACGGAATTATCACCTTTTTTATTTTATAATCACCCAAAACTTTCTATTTAAAGAATTCGTAGAGGAATTTGCTGCAATTTTATTCTTTGATATTCGGTGGCCCCGTCGGAATATTTCGTCTCTTCGCAGCTAAGATTATAGTTAGGGCTTCCTAATCTCCAAACAGCTTTTGATCGTTGAATGGCCAGCGGAATGTCGAGTATCGCAACCACGCCAACAAATCTTCTCCCATTTTCGACATTGAGGACGAAGAAACGGTTCAATTTGTCCCGCAGTTTCGCCTCTCAAGACGCGTGAGTCATCAACGAACCCCACTTGTGAAGTCTTCCGTTTTTTAGGAGTTAACCTTGCTTCCATGTTCTTTTGTTGTTTCTCGTAGGCCGAGGACGCTAATTAGGGCATCTTATGAGGGAAGTAATGAATGCAAAATTGAGAATCAAGACGCGTCGCTGAAGAACCCCCGTCTTTGGGCTTCTTGTGATTCGTCGGGTCTTCGTTTCAATAGGCTGCAGCCTTCTGAGGAGGAGATCGATATCAGGCACCGACGGTTCTTTGAACGATTCGTTGCTCGAGAAGCTGTGCTCGATGAGGAGTATTGGGTAAGAGTGGCAAAATCTACAAAAGTAGGTTGTTTGCGACTTTCTCTTTGTTGGAAAGCTTTTATCTGTTGGTCTTTGGTGGCGATTTGTGCTTTTGAATTTTGTCGATGAGATTTTTGCTTATGGTCTCCTGATTCAATCACCTTACAGGCTGCAGCATGGTTGAGAGCAGAGGCTCATTGGGAAAATCAACCTGGTGACCGGTACATTCTTCATCCCCGTGAACTACCTTGATCTTAAATTACATGATGGTGTACAAATAGTTAGATATAAATTTCTTCTTACTGCAGCTATGCTCAGTTTCACAAGCGCAAATTTGCTGATCAGGTGAGCTTTCATAGAGGAATTTGCATCTTTGAGTTTAGTTGATTTTTTCTGCATATTGCAGAAA
Source organism: Vanilla planifolia (assembly GCA_023846275.1). NCBI lineage: Eukaryota > Viridiplantae > Streptophyta > Magnoliopsida > Asparagales > Orchidaceae > Vanilla > Vanilla planifolia. Next base: position 7,816,729 of record CM043870.1, read on the forward strand.
TTTCTGGTAGAACACCATTTCAAATTGAACTGAAATTTTGTTTGTTTCAGAGTTCTTACCCCAATATTTGAAACTCACCAAGTTGTATTTGCACAGTTTCATTTAGAGAACTGGTTTCCTTAGGAAAATTTTCAATAAAAATGAAATAGATAAACTAACCTTCAACATGTATAATTGTTATACTTTATTTTTAATCTCAATTTCAAACAATCTAATAGTTATGTATCTACTTTCAATATTACTGTGTTACCTCTCTAATTGTGTTGTATTCTCATCTCACTGCATTTTGATCACAACTGTCAAAATAAATGAACTAGGTTGTGCAGAGGAAGATCATGTGACTTTACAATTAATACTACTATAACAGCTATTTTTAATGGTTCATGCAATCATGGATTCTCATCACCTTTTCTCTTCTTTGATTCCAGTTGAACTATGACCTTTATGCAATCTGCAGTCTAGTTATAGTTCCTCACTTCTATGCATTTGTGTTGAAACAATACAAGTCTATCTGTTAACATTTTATAATCTGATTCTGATTAACTGCAGGAGTTCAATGCAATAAAGAGGCGATGTAAGAGAAACTATGAGGAGGACTGCACTTGCATCATTGCTGTATGATTTGAAGTTTGTAGATTGTTATCTCATTATGTTTTAGGGATACAAGAAAATTAATAATTACATTACTAAAGCATGGTCATATTAATTGATACAGAGCTTAATTGACCTAGTTTGAATGATTTCTTTTCACAAGGAGTGTTTTATTTACCTGTCAGCTCTTGCCTTATAGGTGAAAAAAGAGAAGGGTGTAAAGCGCACAGTTATAGGAAGCATAATTGGAACTCTGGACTTCAGCATAAGAAGGCTATTATGTGGACAAACATTCCCTGGTGTATGGTTGTAAATATTTGAATTATTGCTATAATTCTCGATCTCTCGGTCAGGATTGTGATACATGTTATAGGAGCATGCAAAGGCACCTTTGTCGTGCGGAGTTTACCGAGCAGATTTGCCGAGGTTTGCCTACATTGCAAACCTATGTGTTGCCAAGCATGCACGTCGTCAAGGGGTTGCGAGCAGCATGCTTCTTGTAGCCATGGATGCTGCCCTATCAAGTGGTGAATCTCATTCATCAAGAGTATTGTAATTTTCGAATTTTATTACTGAGATAGTTTCAGGTCCCTTGCATGAATGCTAAATTTTCTCTTGTGCTATAGGGATTGATGAGGTCTTTGTAAATGTGGACAAGCATAATGTAGCTGCTCAAAAGTTGTACGAGAAGATAGGCTTTCAGGTACCCAACTTTGTTTTGGGCATAGAAAATGTTGTTGCCATTTTCAATTCTTAAAGGTTTATGTTCTCTGATTTGAAATCGGCAAGCTATCTTATGTGCAGATTTTTGAGAAGGCCAGCTCTCAAGATATGCAAGAGAGGTTTTTTCTCCTCTGTTGCAGGGTTGTATGAATGAATAGCTAAATTAATGTGAAATGTTACTGTGATTTTGTCAGATACAACTAATGTGCAGGCTCTACAAAATTTGAAATGGTAGCCCCCATTATGAACATTCAGACCATATTGTGAACACTTGTAACTTCAGGTCAATATAAACATTTCTCTTTTTCACAACATTCAAGCTGGGTCTTAAATTAATGGATGTTTTAAAAAGATAGAAGACAATGGTAAAGAGAACTATTCCATTGAGAAAATAGTAATAGAAATCTATACACATGCTAACGATTCACTTTCATGATCTGTTAAAAGAACACTTAAACAACAGTAAATATGGACAATCGATCACCCTCTTCTTTTATTATGCTTCATGAATCATATATCCTGATGGAAGATGAGATGGCTTGCCTGCAAACAGGGCATTTGGGTGAGAGACCATGCAGCACATAGATGGCACACTGGGAGCAGCAGACGAGATGCCCACATGGGACAAAGGCCGATCGCTTTCGTCTCATTAAACAAACAACACAGAGTTGGCCTTCAGGCACATCTCCATCCGATGCATCTCCGGACTCGGCATCAGCTGTGCTTTCTACATTGGATTCTCTGTTTAGAGTGTGAATTTGTCTCCTGCGCCTCCATTCTTTCCATCTTCTCCAGTTTCTACATGTCGTCAGTGAGTCAAGTTAGCATTAAGCAACAACAATTTAATTGCAACATTTAGCAAACTTTACAATCATAAAAATGCTTATTCAAAGTAAGAAGATAATAGAATCATGAGTACTATTTTATTTTATTATTTTTAATAATTCAAAAAATTCTTGTTATTCTCATAATATATAATTACATATCAGCCCGTAATCACCTCAAGCAGGTAAAGTCTTAATGACCACGCCACAAGTAAACAATCCTCCAAAGCTTCCTTTGCTAAGGTTGTACTTGGCAAAACATATTCAATTCTAACATATCTAATACAGTACATTGGCCATGCATATCAAATTACATGCAGTATTGATTTTTTTAAACTATATATTACTAATAAATACTAAAACTGTGACGTGTTGTGCATTAAGTAAAACCAAAGGAAAACCTGAGAAGCTAAACAACTGGTATAATTATTATTCCCAAGGTGTTCCAGTATAAAATGTCACTAAAAGATTTGTTGTTTCTAGCGTGTAGATAATAGTATCACTTAAACGTAATCAACTGTTCTTATCATACTCCTTACGATACAAGTTATTATCTGGTATTTTTTCCTAAAGCCACCACATCTAGGTTGAAATAAGAAAACAAATCCATGATTGACTTTCTCAAAGCAGGATACTGGGAGTTAAAATGAAGAGTAAAGCTTACCTGAAAACAGTAAAACCCAGTACGCCAACTGAGAATGCACCAAGTACAACACCGCTCCAAAACAGTATCTTGCTATTTGCGGCGAGATCAGCTTCAATTTCATCCTTTGTCATGTTAGACCTAGCAAATGAAAACCAATTAAACTAAAGGTTAACTTCTGCCGATTTGGACTCGAGCAAAACATATAGAAAACCTTTTAAGCCTTACAGAAAATAAGGAAGATCTGAACAGGATTTCATCTCAAGAGCTCCATTTTGTAATTTGCACATACCAACTGCAGTAATCTCCTTTCCTACTGCAAGGATCTTTTCTTCATCCAGCAAAGCAACCTTTTAAAAAAATAAAATAAAATAAAATAAAAGCAAACAAGAAAAAGAGAGAAGAAAAATGCCAGATAGTTTAGAACTTACAGGAATACCATTCCCAAAAATAGCCTGGAAGATCGAATAAGGAGTCGGTTGGATGGGTCGTAACTGATGATAAACTGTTGCAAGAGGGAGGGGTTGGGTAGAACCATCCAAGCTAATATGGACATAACCTGACTTAGGCCACTGACCTCCTTCTACAAGAATAAATGGAACCTGGAAGAGCATGAATAACCCAGTAAATGGGTTGAAGATGTAACGAAACATATCAAAACAAGAATCTTATGACAAACAGATGCAATGCTGTTGGCTTACTGATCTTATAGAGCTTAATCGCTGCTCTCTCCAAGACTTTGCAAACAAAGCATGCAGATCAAAGCTCCATCCAAAGATGCCCCTCCATTCATTGTAGATGCACTGCATGAAAACAATGCCTGAGATTGCAAATTAACTAACAGCTGCAACAATGCATAAAACTAATATAATGAAGAACATTTTAGGCATCATAAGATGATGCAGGAAAAAAGTTCAGAGAGTCATTTAAGTTTACATGAGTGTCAACATTTTGTTGTCTCAGATGGAAATCTATCATTCAATCCTATAATGCATAGATTAGGATTGCATGACCATATTACCACTTATAACTAGCAATACTTCATGGTAATTTGGAATCTGAAATGTAGCACTTCAAACCAAAAAGTATTGCCCCTCCCTGTTCATTTGCTTAGAAGCTTAGCCAATCTCAGAAAATTGGAGTTCAACTCTTTATACCACCAAATAACATGTTAGCTTTCAAACTAGCTTACAGTATTTGGAAATATGCCTAAGCTCTCACATCATGCTGACAACTATTTGTACACTATCCCATGTTCATTCCTAAATTGTGTAGCGTGATTGATTGCATGAATAAATCAGAAAAACCTAATCACTGCCAAAAGTCATAATCTTCCAAATCGAAGTACAGACAAGGCAGATGAATAGATAGCTTAAGGTATAAATTTACTAAAATGATTATCCATTAAATTTTCCGTTAAATTTGCACATAAACATGAAAACCAATGCTGAGGCCAAGAAACCAATCATGCAGTTGCTGGATGCATACAAAATAACAAAGCAATTGGTAATTGAGTGTTTAAACCTTAAGAATCTATGGCAGTGCAGATACTACGAACCCTGAAAAGAATAGAGTTTGTGAGTTCCAATCCAGAGGAAAGCACAATAAACCTCGGTAGAATTCTGGTGTTCAACAATTCACAGATATACAAAGAGCCAAATTACATGATCCTTATGCTGAATGAAATTTAACTTAACTCGCTAGTTCCTAGGACAAGTAGATTTGAGCAACGAACAGAGAAATCCTTTCCTTTGTTTCATCTTTGATTAAGCTAGACCTACGAGGTTGATCAAGCCTTTTCCCTCGCCTGCAACTTCTTTTTAGTTCTTATTGAAGTAAGTTTCTGACTAAACTTTTCTTGAATCCATATTTTGCATCAATATCTTAGATGCCATCTAAGGAAACTAACAGGAAAACCAAAAATAAAAGCTAAAACTTACAAATCCAAAAGTCACTTCTCCCAATCTTCATAATTAAGAAACTGAAAATACTCGTAAGCATCTGCATCCTCCTCTTCCAACCTCTGATCAAACATCTTTATCTCTTACTCTATTCATTCTTCTATCTTAAAAATAGATGGACACCATCTTATAGATCACAGTCATTCTTTCTAACATAGTTGTAGAACAACGGAAAGTAGAATTCATCATATCAACAAATTCCAAGTTATCTATCAACATTATCATCTTACGTTATGTCTTCATCACTGGATAAATTAAATCCCTATTCATCACATCCGTCAATTCAAATTCTTACAGAGAACGCATTAACATTCTGCTCTGCACTCTTTGCTTTAGATTTTCCATTTGACATGTATTGCTTTCTTTTCTGTTATTTCTATCATGTGATAACCACTTTTCCCATACTTCATTTCTCTGAATAAAGAATTTTAGTAGTAGAACAAAAATAATTACAAAAACTAATTACACACATCATCATTAATGGCAATTTGACTTTGATGTTTTGCAATAAGTTTCATTAATTGCTCTAAAAAAGTTAACTACAAAGGGCTCCATAGATTCATTTGTCTATGGCGAGCTGGAACCACGTCTTTGGAGGAAGGAAACTATTCAAGAGAAAAAAAATGTGTTCATATTTAACATGTACCCTTCACCAACGTCCAAGTTTGTTTATCCATCACGTTTGCTTGAGGTTAGATCTGTTTCACTCTCATTGATGTGCAGATTTCTGTACTTACAGGTGTCTATATATAGATCCTCTATTGATGTTTAGTGCTTGCAAGATGCCCTTGCCTGAAAGTCAACAAGTTCAACTGCCAAACGCATCCCTCAAAGCTGTCCAACATTCTCAGACTCCCCCAGAAGTTTGAGCCACCATTTCAACATCAATAACAATTGTTTTTTCTCCTAAGAAATTTGAAAAATATTCCCCTTTTTGTGTAATTTCAACCGATATTTTCTTCTCATTGTTAACATTCTAGACACCATCATTCAAAACAAAATTCGCGTCACAAAATTTATGAAATAAGTAAATCAAAATCAAAATCTCATAAACTATGGAATCATTAAATGAGAAGTAAACATAATTCACTCATATATATCGTCTAAGAGAATTTAATTTCTACATATAATAGATTAGCTACAATTAAGTAAATCATTAAATACTATATAAACCATATAAATCCAAGATTGTTAATAGAGAAATATATCATTTCTCCTAACAGCCTACTCTCTATTCTCTCTTTTCTCTATTCTTTGTTCATGGCATCAGGGCCAATAGACTGGGTAAAAATCTCAAGGTGCAAAAAAGATGATGGAGGACTCAATTCCCCGCTTCAAAAGGCTATTCAATTCGATGCTTCCCAAAGCTTATGAAGCTTCAAAAGACAGACGAAGATGTGCCTCCAGAAGATAGACAACTCTAAAAGACAAGTTTCAAAAAATCATTTTAGAAAATGTTTCCCTAACGCTTTGAAAATCCCTTAAAGATGCTTCATAGAGACTAAAACAGAAGCATTCCAAAGCCTTATTCTCAATGGTAAAATTATTTTGGTAATTTAGTTAAGCATTTATAGAATTTTTTCTCTTCCTTCCTATAGCAGAAAAATCTTATAGTATTGACAACAAAAGGTTGTTGCATAAAAAAAACTCTATCAACAACTCCAACAATGGCAAGCTTGATACCAAACTTAAAAATAACGAAATCTTCTAAAGTCGCAACTGTTTTAAATCCATAATTATCTTTTACTCATTCTCAACTTGATAATCATTCAATCAAATCACAATACATAAATTAAATGGTAATAATTTTCGAAAATGGAGCCAAACTATTTTACTAATAATTAAGGTAAGAGACAAGATGAGTTACCTAATAAAAAAAAGACGATGTCTAAAAAAAACTCAACAACATATAATACTTGAAAGGCCAAGAATTCTATTATAGTGACATAATTAGAAATTCAATAGAGCCCAAAATCAAATAGCTTTTTCTTCTTTAGTAAACAACAAAAAAAATTTAGGATGACATAAAAGAGATCTACTATGATCTTAACAATATTAGGTACATTATGTTATACAAATACTCAATAAGGTACCACATTTATCATAAATTATTTTAACAACCTTTTGAACTTATAACAAAACTGTTTATTTGATGATGTAAATTGTAAATGTCGTTATGATGGGATCATGTATAACAAAATATTAGAGAAAAACCGAATATTTGAAAGTTCTATAATGTTTAAATAAGGACTTCAATGAAGTTTGCAGGCATAAACTGGACAAAAAAATCTCTATCTACATTAAAAGAAGTCTTTGCCAAAATAAGATGTTAGGAGAAAATAAAAAAGATGATATTCTCAACTTTTTAAAATATAGTTACAAATGCTAAAGCTATAATGTGAACACTACAAAAAAACAATATCACACAAAGAATACATGTGAGAGATCTACATAAAGCCAGTCGATTGGAAGCCACAAAGTAAAAAAAAACAACAAAATTGTATATATGACAGAATATAATACAACCCCAAAACTATTTACAATCGAACAATGGATGTGCTTTGAAAATAAATGAATCTTCCAAAAGCTACCCAAGAGTCCAAACTTGCGCATCAAATCCTGCTACTCTTATAGCTAAAAAGGTGAACCATGATTAATCTACTTCTTTCTCTCTTATAAAAGTTCATATGATTAATGAATATTGGACATTGGTGCATTTGATCATATAACAAGTTCTATAACAAAACTAATGAATTACAAACCCTATAAAGAGAATGTTGAGATCAAAGTAGAAAATGGGTTAAGGTAAAAGGTTTCAAGATTTGACTTTGGGGATCGCAATTTATAATACTAAGAAGAAAAATGACCTTTACTATCTATTTGGTGTTTACTATCCTTTATAGTCTAACACACCTATTTTGTCTACTTTTTTTATTCAAATATCAAACTTTGACACAATCAATTCGAGCATTCAAGTTTTTCCTACTTGAAACACTTCTATCTTCAATTTTTTATTAATAAAAACTCATTCTCATTTATTGTGATCATTGCATTTTAGCAAAGCAATCTCAAGTATATTACTCTCCTCAACCATACAAACCATCACAATGATTTTATCTTATAGTGATATATGGATAATAACAAATCAAATTAAAGACATTATTTTATTACGTTTATTGATGATCACACTCATGTTTGTTTGGTATATCTAATGAGAGAAAAATAAAAAACTTAAAAATAATTTTATAAATTTATCAAGAATATTTCAATCTTCCATTCCTATTCTCCATACAAATAATGAAAGAGAATATTTCCCTAAAGAGTCACACCAATACCTTACTAAGCGTGATATATTTCACCAAAGATTATGTTTCTCCGCCCCCTAACAAAATGAAGTTGCAAAAAAAACTATCATTTACTTGAGATTGTAAAGTTGATCATGATTGTTAGTTAGATATCACATTCTGTTTAAGAGGAAGGCATTCTAATTCCGACCTACCTTATTAATCCTTCTATCAAAATTTCTACAATATTGAACCCAGTAAACTATTCTTTATCTTCCCATCCTCATGTGTTCGGAACTCTCTTCCACTTCATATTTTTGGGTATGTTGGTTTTGTTCATAATGTCTAACCTAACAGGGATTAACTTGATCCCAAAACTCTTAAGCATGCCTTTGTTAATCACTAACACAAAAAGTTACAAATGCTATTCCACCTCTTTAAAACATTTCTTTATTTCATATTATGCCTCATTTGTTAAAAATCATTATATTCCCAAGCTTCTCTCAAAGAGGGGAATAGTACATTGAGAGACAAACATTGGGATTGTCTTATTTTCATACCTATACCTCAATCATATCAATCCAAGCCTACTATTACTAAAACCTTAAGTCAAGAAAATTATTGATGATATTAAGTATACAACCTAACACTGCACAAAAGTATACAAAGATTTGATTATTTGGCATAGTAAAAAAACAATTTATAGTGGTCTACAACAATTTTTGGGTGCGTTGGTTTTATTCAAAATGTCTAACTTAAAAGGATTACCTTGATCCCAAAACTCTTAAGCATGCCTTTGTTAATCACTAACACAAAAAGTTACAAATGTTATTCCACCTCTTAAAAACATTTCTTTATTTCATATTATGCCTCATTTGATGAAAATCATTATATTCCCAAGCTTCTCTCAAAGAGGGGAATAATAAATAGAGACAAACATTGGGATTGTCTTATTTTCATATCTATACTTCAATAGTATCAACCCAAGCCTACTATTTCTAAAACCTTAAGTCAAGAAAATTGTTGATGATATTAAGTATACAACCAAACACTACACAAAAGTATACAAAGATTTGATTATTTGGCATAAAAAAAAACAATTTATAATGGTCTACAATAATGTAGAAGATGAATAAAGAGTCATAACATAAGGAACATATAAGCTTATTTGGATTCAAAGGTTGACGACATATTTAAATATGCATTTAATTGGTCTAATGAAACTGTTTAGTGATAGTTAATCAACAATCAATGTCGTTCACAACTCCGTTCAGTATTATAGAATGAAACATGTGAGAATTGATAAAATTTTTACTATGATCGAAACAAAAATTGGTATAATCCTATCATATATATTCCTATCAAGTCTCAAGAAGTAGATACTTTTATAAGGCTTTATCTAAATCAGAATTTGAATCGTATGCCAGCAAACTAAAAATGATAAACCTTTATTCATCAGCTTGAGGAATGATAGAAATAAATTTCAAATCTCAAAATTAATAAAATAATTAATTAAGAATCAAAATCTATAAATTATGAAATTACTAAATGGGAAGTAAAATAATTCTTTTGTAACAAATTTAACATCTATGTATCATTGGGTATCAGATAGACTATATGAATCCAATATTATTGATAGAGAAAAAAAATATTATCTCTTTTTATAGCCCACTCTCTAATCTCTAAATTCTTTATTCTCTGTTTACAGCATGAATCATTCCCTCTCATGCTTAATTCGATCAAACATTATAACAATCCATTTAGCGTCGATGAACATAAGCCTTGATCTAGTCAAGTTTTAAACTCAAAAATCTTTATCTGTCTGGAGATTTGCTATGCTTCACCTTCTCAATATCTTGAGTTCTCCTGTTTTCCACTCTTACTTTTTGCCTTGATTTTTTTATATTTCTCTGCTTGACAAAGTCACTCTATCCTTCTACTCAATATCTTGAGCATTGTATAATAAGTGGGCAATGTTCACAAGAGAAAGGTGAATTGTGCAAATACAACAATCAATTTGACTTTAATAACTCAAATATGTTCTAAAAATAAATCTAAAAACTCAATAAAAAGTTTTGCTTGATCAAACCAAATTTGCCAAACTTAAAATACTCAAGAATTTTGCAATTGAAAACTTTGTTTAATCTCAAACAATTGGAATAATCTCAAATATTCATGTAGTAGAAATTCTTGTTAATCTTAATAGCTATTGCAACTAAGTTTTAGGAATTGTTGTTTAGTTTTGTTAAGCCTTTGTGTAAATGCTAAATAAGAAACAATAATCACTAATAAGCAAGAACAAACGTGGGAACACAAGGAGATTTTTAGGTGATTCAATTCAAACTCGAACCTACATCAATTTCCGACCAAATGGGTAAGCTTTCACCAAAAACCATGTTAATTTTGCAACAATCAGGTAGGGTCAACCTAAACAACAATCCACTCTCATTTTGTCATAATTTGATAGGGCAAACTTAATACAATCACTCTCATTTTTGTCATAACAAAGCAGAGGTCAACCTAATATAAATTCACTCATTTTTTGTTGTAACTAGGAAAGGGTCAACCTGACTTAAAAAATGAACACTACAAATTATACAAATGTAACAGCACTTATACAAAGTAATATAGCAAAAACCTATACCATTCACTTAAGAGAAATATGTGGCACAAAATCTAAATAAGTTTAAAAGATGTTACAAATCAATATTCTAAGATCTTATGTGCAATAATTGAAAGATGATGCAAATAGAGTAAAAAAAATGAAGCAAAAATAAGAAATTCTTCTCTTTGAAGCTCAACCCACGACTATGAACTTTGTTTCACTTGTAGGATGATTTAACAATTAATTCATTAGGATATTATCTCTACAATAATCTTCTATTTATATCACACAAGGAGATAGCGATCAAAGGAGTTGCAACAGCTAAAAATCCATTGCTGAAATTGTCAAGTTAGCTATTACGCTCTTAGGATACTGATTATACTAATGCAATATCTATATTGTATGATAGCAATATGCATTACACTCAAATCACCAGCACAATGCACATGTCTAATCAATTCATTTTACATCTCTCAAAGTATTGCATGTATACAATGAATATATCATATTATGCAACTAGAACATATTTACTAAGTCCTAATTTTGAGTTTTTGGAAAAAAAAAAATTGCAGTATTGTACTAAGATGATATTTGTACAAGAAGCTCACATTACTAATATAACATAATCGTACTCCTACGATAAGTGAATCGTACAACTAAGATACTAATCCTCTTAACAAATGACTAAGTCCTCAAGCCAAACTCTCAAATAAATATTTATTGTATAGTACAAAAGAAATATCGTACTGATACGACAGAAATTTGTCCGAAATTTGTGTCTCAAACTCGGCCTCATTTGTTATAATTCTGTCATACTTAATACATTAGTAAAAAGGATTTAACGTACTTGTATTACAATGTACATTTTAACTTCACTGAGTCAATTAACTCAATCATTTTGGTAAAAGTGTGAGATCATAGAACATAGCAACTCAGATATATCCTAAATCTTTAACTCTTAGTACATAGCATACAGATCATATAAATACAAAGAGATTATTATACTTATATAACACTAAAAACTTAAACTTAAGCTCACATACTTACTATTGCTAATATTGGTACGACTATGAGATTGTACTAGTACGATATAATTCAACTCATTTATAACCTAAGTTTTTGACTTTTAGTATACCGTATGCTAATCATACAAATACTATGAGATTATCATACTTATACAACATTACAAACTTCAGCTTACATACTTAATATCACCTAGTTCGATCCTTGTCCAATCCTCCAAACGATCACATCATACTATACAAAACAAGTATCATATTATACAAAGCTCTAACATTTTATATCTCAATATACACTTCTTAGAAAACCCTTAAACATACTTGTACAGTAAAGTTTTTGTACTCATACGAATAGTAAAACATTAAGTAAATCACTCAAAATCACACCCAACCGATACACCATGCAATATCGTATTGTATAATAGGATAATCGTACAAATAGAAACAGAGTATGCAATACTTGATGCTTTTGTGAACTATGAAAGTCAATCATTTCATGCATATGCAAACCTACATATCTAATGTTCATTGAGGCATATTTACATGTAAATAAACATGTATAAAATGCCATAAGATCTCTCCATTTCAACATGTAAGAGTGATATAATTCAATCCTATGTATCATATAAATTCAAGTAATAAGTTTAAGAATTATAACTCAAATAAAGTGCAGAAAATAAGCAACCATCCACAAAAAATTATAATAACGATAATTTGCAAGTTGAGCCAAACATAAACAAAGCCACCATGACTCTTTGACTTGTCTTTACTTGTCGATTGTTTCATAAACATCTAATCAAAGCTCTCCAATTGATTAGACCAGTATGATCTTAAGATGCATGATTTAAAAAATATTTCAATAAAAACATTAACAATAATAATACAATGATCAAGCAAGTTATACAATAACAAAATGTTAGAATATTAAGCCCCCTTTCCCAATCACCTCTCTCAATGATTTCGTAACTCTTTCTCCTTCATCTTGAGTTTGTCATGCTAGCCTTACTCTCATCACAATAGTTCATCTAAGTGATTCAATTCATCTCTTAAGAGTTATTCTTTAAACTCAAATTTAACTTTCTTTCTAACTAAAACTTTATTTGAGTGATATGACTCATCACTCAAATATTAATTTAAAACAAAATCAACCTTGAGTGAAATAATTGTTCACCCATGAGGTACTTCATTTACCAAAATTCAGCCTGAAGTAACTTAATTTATTTATTTTTATGTAAAATCAAATCTAATTTTGAGTAGTCTAATCTATCCCTTTAATAGTATTTTTGGAACCCAGATTCAATATCAAGTGATTCAATTTATTACTCGAGATATCTTTCTCAAAGTCAAACTTCAATTCTACTCAAATGACATTTCCTTCCACTCAATTTCAATAGTTGGCAACTTCTATCTAAGAAAAGAATTTCTTTTGTTTTAAATTTAAATTTTTTCAATCACAACAAGCACTTGAGACATGCCCATCTCTAAGTCATCTTTGTATGTCAATTTTCTTGTGAAATTCTCACAAGTCAAGGTCTCTTTGAGTCACAAATCAATCAAGGTAATTCATAATTTACCACCACTCATAACCAAAAATTAGTCAAGTGTCGGTTAACACTCAAGAGTAAATTTTCATCAAATTTTAATCTCTTCTCATGTAGCATGTTTATTCTCTTGAAAAGTCTTTTCCACTTTGTCAAATTATTTCCTATTCTTTATTCAAATAATTTTCATTTTTTGGTGTACAATTCACATTTACAGATCAATTCACCTTTAATCAAATTTTTATTTCTTCATAGTGTTAAAGTTTCTCTTATTTTATCCTTAGCATATCAAAACTCCACATATGTCTTGAACACTTGGTGACCATGCTTTCAATCATTCAAAACAAAAGTTAAGTTTGCTTGTGTTGATTCAATCAATTAAGCATTTTCAACTATATGCCCTAAAGGTCTCAATAATTGAAGATTGCTTTTTCTCCAAGTTCTCCATTCAATTGAGATAATTCTTAATCTCCCATATCATTTTGAAATGCATTGATCTAAATTTATCCTTTCATAGAAACATTAATTTGCATTCGTTCTCAAAAAAACTAGAATTTTCATAGAAGTTTTATTTGGTAACTAATTATGCACGAAACTACTTGTTCAAAAGCTAATCATTTTTAGATCATCAAAAGCTAATAAAGAAAAAAACATATGCATAAAACATCATGCTAACTACACTAGAAGACAATAGAACTTTGAGATAGAAATGACATTAAGCATAGCTTAGTAAAATATGTTTAAAAAAAATCCCTCAAAGGAGAATGCTTAAGTTTCTAGTATCACACTCATCTTTGTTAATAAATCTATTCCTACTTGATATTTAGATTTAATTCTAATGTTTGAAAGTTGAAATACTGGATTCAACTAAGCCTTTTGATATATGGTTTTATATATAAATTTGTTGCACTCAGTGAAGTTTGATCAGTTGAAAACATCCTTTGTAGAAACTTCTACAATAAGACACTTTGAGTTAATCTTCTCATCAAGAAATGCCAATATAAATAAAGCTTGCTTCCCAAGGGCTGTATTGGTGGTTCTTTCTAAGTTTTCACTCAAGAGATTATTGTATGCTTGCAGTAGTTAAGCAATAATGAAAATATTTCAAGAAAAAGGCTTCTTCAAGTATCTATAAATGGGAAGATCCATCCTTCAGTTTCAAAGAATCCTCTAAGACCCTTGGAGTGTATTCCTCAAGCAAGATCAATTTCTTTCTTTTCACCTTGACATGTCTTCATCACTTCGTCAAGGCCAAGCATTGAGTATGATCTTCAACTGATCCACAATAAAGCATAAAAAGAGAAATTATTCAATTATTACAAAACCATTGTGGTTAGTCAGATCATCAACACTTTGAGAGACCAAAAGTATAATGATAAATTTCTAAAGTTATTCCATAAGTTCTTTCATTTATATTCTTTTTACAATTTTCAAATTGCATATTACTTTTCATCCATGTCTTTATTTACAATGTATACAAATAAAAACTTTTTATTTACAACATAAATGATAGTATGAGAAATTCAAGAACCAAATGAAGATATAGAAATTGATACTTTAATTTTAGCTGTTGAGTAGTTCAAGGTCTCCCACTCATGTGAGAATTCATCCACTTTCAAACAATTGCAGCCAACTTTGGCACCATAACAAAGAATCAAGTAGCCAATTTGATCAACTGTATGACGTGCCAACTATAACTAGATCTATGAGGAAATTACCAGCCTTTGTCGCCTATTTTTTGTCTATAAATAGACTCCCTAGGGTTCATTACAAGGAAGACTCAACTGGAGAGCAAGGAGATTCACACTAAAATGCCAATTCATTTTCTTCCTCTTTTATTTCATTGTTAACTCCCAAAGATCTTCTTTTCCTCTTTCTTTTCTTTTTCTTTGGTTATCCTCAACTTGTAAAATTGATCAAGTATTTTCCCCAATTTATAATCTCCTTTTATTACTCATTAAAGGAAATTTTTATCTAATTTTTCTTGAATCTATAACTTTTATCAACAACATGTATATAAACTTATTTCTCAATAGTGGTATACTATTAGATTTTAGTTTCATTTAACTAGGTTTTGCTATAAAACAAAAAAGATGATATATTAGTTGTTATTCTTATTTAGGGCAATAAATTAATAATTATAATTACTAAATAGTATTACGTCAGTAGTATTAAAAATTTAGGTTGTATATTTGTAATGTAAAGTTTAAAAGGGAAATAAAAGTAATACCTAAGACTTGAATAGTGTGTGCATAAGTTATATTTTGGAAGGTATTATACAAGTGAAAAATCCTTAAAAGTAATAAAAACACTTAGAACTACAATTGGTAATTCTTAATAAAGTAACGTGCAGTGCAATAGCAAAGAAAATACTAATCCGTAAATTCTATGATATCCACAAAAACTTATATGATGCTTAGATCTTCCATAGGCAACTGTTAATATAGAAATGTCAATTGCAATAACATAGCAGATACTAATCCATAGAATCTATGGTATTCACATAAACTTGAATGACATATAAGGAATCAAAACAAAGTAATTTACACAAAAACAGCAATGACTGCTGCATCTTTAATGGCAGAAAACTAAACAAAAGCTTGACACATAGAAAGAGCAAAAAGAATTGCTAAGCCCGTTGAATTCTTACTTATGTTCACTTTTATTTTATTTAAAATGGTGGCAAGCTACAGTTTTTCCTCCCAAGTTCTCTACTCTTCAATTGACCAACATTTTTTTTCTAAAACATAGTGCGAAGTGAAATCCTTCAAATGTTATTCTTCGACTGCATAATAATGCCTCGGATTAACCACAAGAGCGAGAATCGAACCGTTTGAGTCTGCTGCAAGATAACGGCCCGATGGCCAGATCCTTGAGAACTGAGCGCACTATTGTTCTTTGAGGGCGGCCATGCCGTTTCGATAGTCGACTTCGGCTGGACCTGACCGCGGATGACAACCAGTTTCCCCTCGTCTTCCCCGTCTCCATCGGACGCGGCGATGAGAGAGCGAAGGTCTGAGATGCAAGCCGAGGGCACCGCACGGATCTTGTCGAGGGCGGAAGAGGCGGTAAGGTACTTGAACCACGAGGTGGCCGCACACACAGCGAGGACGACGCCAAGGATCGCGCCGTCGCAAGCCACGGCGAGGCGTGCGACGGCAAAGGCCGCTGCGTTGTCTCGTGATGACATCTCCGGCGACGAGGGGTTTTGAATTAGATGCGGACAGGGATTTCGTGAGGAACAGTGTGACGCCGGCGATCAGAGTTGATTTGTTTACCGCCTTGTCTCCTGCAGTCGGCCAACCATCCTGTCACAGTATTTAATTTTTTCATTTTTTTAAATGTAGAAAAAATATTTTTAGAATAATTCGTATAATTAATTAAATGCAAAACTACTAATAATGGGGAATTTTATAGAACATTAAGAAATTCAGATTGAAAAATATTATTAGAAATAAATAAGATATATAAAAATAAAATCACTTGGAATTTTTAATTGTTCTTTTCAAACATAAAATAAGCTATCTTTTTGCGATTGAAACAGAGCAAGGTTTGTTTGCTTTGTCTTAGTAACTATTGTAAGACTATAATTTATTTAAACTAAATAACAATAATAATATGATAATTTACTTGTATAAATGTACCTAAATTTTTAGAAAATATGAGATTTTAAATTAAACGTATTTTTGAAAAACATAAAAATATGCTAAAGAAAAAAATAAGTTTTGATGTAGAATATGAATTTTGAACATTTAAAAGTAACATAGAGAATGTTGTTTTATTGAAATAATTTTACAAATAAGTGTAAAAACTAAGAAAGAACTTAGAGTCTCCTAATTTTAAAGTTATCAAGGAGAAAAAAACGAGTTATAAGAGCATGGCATCCCCCTTTTCAACACCTAGTATTTCTTGATCTTTGGGTATCACATGAATCTTCTTTATTTTTTTCTTTGTTTTCTTTTTTAATTATTAAACAAAAACTAGCAAAAACATTTAAAAATCAAATTTAACATATAATGTAAGCAAATATAATAAAAAAATTCATCTTTTATTCAACAATTTAAAAACTATATTTTCTTTTTAAACAATATGCTTCATACAAAATCACTAAATAACATGTTAATTACAACATCATATTACTCAATTACAAGAATCTAATTTATCACATATAGTAAACATGTTGCATCTTTTATGTTACCAAAAGTTAGTTAATTTTCACTCTATCTTAATAGTCACATGTGGTGTCTCATTTGTCATAAAAGTGTTAGGGCAAAAATAAGTATAAGCCCACTAACATTGCTTAGTGATAAAAATATGTAATATAATGTAAAATAAAAAGGTATTAGATGTTCACATGCATGTCTAATCTAATAACAATATCAATTTATAAAGAATATGCTATCTTTCTTTTCTTTTATATTCATTTAAAGTTTGATTCACTTTTAAGAAATCTTATTAATTTATTTTTAACTATTTTTTCATTTTTTGTGCATCTAGATATTTTATTTTAGATTATCCAATGACATCTTACTTTTGAAAACACATGATATAAGATAATGATCTTACTTACAAGGGCAAGTTATTTTATATAGTAAAATACTTACTTTTAGAGACATGTTATTTCAAATAGTAAGTTAGACTTTACAAACGAACATTAATGCTTCTCATATAAACTTTACAAATGAACATCTATCTGGATTCCACTAACTACTGCCTTTCATTGAAGTATAGGTAAATTAAATATAATTAGTGCTTTAATGAGATGCCAAAATCTATAAAAATTAGAATTTTTGCATACAAAAGTTTCTATATTATTAAATCTTTAAAACTAAAGTGGTATAACTAATAAATGATATAGATGTTACCAGAATTATGTGAAAAAGATTATAAATAGAAATAGGAAAAATAAAGATTAAAGGAACACCTAGCTCCCATAATTATGCAAAAATGTGTTTCTCATGATTATGAAATTCATTTGGACTCTTGTGAAATTTTTTAAGTTTGATTCAATTAACTTTAAATGTTGATCAACGAACTTTATTTATAATTGAAAAGAAAAATTCTCAAAATAACTCCTCTAATGACTAAAATCAGCCTTTTTGGAAAGCTAGCCATTATAGATAAGAGAATGAAGATGAAGTACAACTACCATTCCATTCTACGCAAACAAAGTAGATATCATTTGATTATAATCATCAATAAAGGATCCATATCTAATTACAATGAGATAAGATTTGGATATTAGATTCAAAAGTCAGATGGATGGTGATGATGATCAGCTTATTATTTACGAAGGTGAAAAGGCACTCAGTTGTTTGATCAACCATTCTAAATGAATAACTAAAAGTAAGTAAACTATTCACAAATATAAGTACAATCTGGATCATTCGATCACAAAAAGTTGTGATTGATTGGTGTAGAAATACTCAAGTTTAGCACTAGCTTTTTAGTCTCACATTACAAAATAATTCACGTGATTTATGCTTATATTACTTCTATTGTACTTAATATATAACCTATTAGGGTTGGCTCCCCTAGAGTTTTAAAGATGTTATGACTTGGATCACTAGTGCATGTAGATATATATAGGTCTGACCTAACCTGATCCCTTAACTAATTTATGAGTTTAACTTGTTATGCCCTTAACCAATTAACCCAAAACTACTTAAAAACCATGCCTTAGATTGATACTCAAGCCTGACATATCTCAATTTTAGTTGAACTCCTGGCCTGTGGCTCCCCAAGGCCCATGTTTGATACTATAGGCCACTTGACGCGAGCCTTTAAGGCTTAAAGGTCCAATTGAGTGCTTAGGAAAAAATATTTTTTAAATATATTTTTATTTGAAAACTTATTGAAAATTTCTAAGATTTCAAATAATAAATACAAATTAATACAAACTCAAATATAAGAAAAAATGATAATCTTATGTATCATAATTATAAAAAAAATTAAAGATTTAAGATGCTAACTATAAATATTTAAAAATATAGTTCTTTATAGATTAACTATTCCACAAAAACTATTATCCTTGGCTCAAAAGTCTATAAGTTGAGTTATCAAACTTTATTCACTACATATGCTATAATCCTTGCTCTAATAAACCCAGACTGCTACATTACTCTTTAGGATTTAACTAAAATAACATTAAACTCAATAAGACATTAGTAATTATTTAGCTTGATTTCATGATCATCACATAAAAAGTTATAATAATCTTCCTCTTAAATATTATAAAAACTAATACTATAATTGAATACATATAAAAAATATGATATTAATGAACAAAGCAAGTAATATGATATTTAACATTTTAGCACAACCTATTTGATAGCCTATACTCTCTCTAAATTTTAGCTTATACTCTCCTTGAATTCTAGTATTAAGTTCTCTTTATTTTTGTAATCATTAAAAGAGGCTAATTATATATAAGCTCAATTTAAGTTTATTAAAGACTTCAATAGTTCATGGCTTAGTAAAAATATCAGTAATTGGGTAGAAGATGAAAAAATGATAACTAAATTACTTTCATTTACATATGTTCTATAATAAAGTGATATATTAATTCTACATTTTATTATTGAGTGCTAAATAAGAAATTTAGATAAACAAATTATACTTGAATTATCACAAAAGAATTTTATTTATGTAAATTCTAAATCATAATCTAAAAGTTATTATTTAAACCATAAAAATTGAACAATATAATTGTTTATAGCAATGTAGACCTCTGTTGTTGATAGTGTCATGTAATTTTATTTTCTACAAGCCTAAGAAATTAGTAAATCACCAATCAATTGGCACATACTAAAGGTACTCTTTCTATCAACTTATTACTAAGAAATCACATCTATGTAGGCTATTAAATCAAATCTAAACTCATATCTAAGGTACCATAAACTTAGAGTCTTAGTTCTAATAAGATATTTAAAGATACATTTGACTACTTATAAGTGTGATTATTTAGGACTAGCTTAAAACCTTGCATACAAACGTATACTAAATATAATATTAGGCATGTTCATAATAAGATACAATAATGATCCAGTCATTCCTTTATATAATTTTGTATCAATGGACTTTCCACCTTTACTTTTATCTATGATAGTATTATACTAATGAGAGTCTTTCTATGCTTCATATTCTCATAATTAAATTTCTTTAATAACTCTATCAAATATTTGGTTTGAAATAAAAATTCCTTCACTTGTTTGTTTGATCTAAAGTCTTAAGAAGAAAGTTAACTCTCTCATCATACTTATTTGAAACTCATTTTTTATTAAATTAGCAAACTTCATACATATTTTTTATTTGATGCTCTAAATATTATGTCATTCACAAAAACTTGACGTAAAAATCGACTTTTAACTAACTTTTAAATGAATAAAATATTATATATCTTAGCTCTATGAAAATCATTTAATGTAAACAAATAAACAATATTTCATACCAAGCTCTTGGAGCTTGCTTCAAACCATATAGTACTTTTTTAAGTTTTTATATATTATCTATTTTATCATATATCTCAAATCTTAAGAGTTGTTCTATATACACTTTTTTATTTATATATTTATTTAAAAATATACTTTTAACATCTATTTGGTATAATCAAAATCCTTTATGGTATGCATAAGCCAATAAAATCCTAATTATCTTAAGTTTATTTAGAGAAGCAAATGTCTCATCTATATTTATTTCTTCAACTTGACAAAAGATTTTGGCATCTCATTGAAGCACTAATTATAATTTACCTATACTGGCTTCGATGAAAGACAGTAGTTAGTGGAATCTAGATAGATGATCAGGGATAAATGTAGACACAGATTTTGATCGAACCATCTAAAAAATCTTTATGTATTTCTTTTATTATTAAGTAATCTCATTTTGTTGACAATTTTTTTAAACTACAAAATCATTCTTTCTAATTTTTTGAAATAAAAAATTTGTTAAATTCATAATTCACTCTCCCTTCTTATATGTTTTACCTCACAATTTACAACACTAAATTTTTTGAATCTTTATTATATATGATTATTTTTAACACTATATAAAATCTTATAATTTGATCAATAGAGATTTGTGTTAATCTTTTAAGTGAGTACATAGTTCTAATAAGTAAGGAAATGAGTTAATTTTATTAATTTATCTACAACCCTTCATATGGTATTATACTCTTATTGGTAATCCAACTACAAAGTTTATTAGTATTTTTTCACTTTCAAACTGGAATAAAAAGGGGTTAGCAAACCACTTGATCTATATTGCTCTCCTTTTATCTATTGACATATTATACATCTACTCATATAGTTACTAATATTCTTTTTCATATAATTCTATCAAAATCTCTACTTTAAGTCTTGATACATTTTTGTTACTCTTACATATATTGCATACTTTGTTCACCGAGCTTCTTTTAGTAAATTTGTTTCCATTCCCCTATTGAAGGAATGCATATTATATTTTTATAAAGCAACACTCTCTCTTCGATTAAATAAAATTCTCTTTTTTCCTTTAACAATTATAGCCTTATTTGTTGGATGTCTTCATCTTTATATTAAGTATCATTTATAACCATATTGTTACAATAGTTAAAGAAAAATTTTCTTCTAACAACAGCTAATATTGTATTTAATTCTAGAAGATTCACTTTACAATTAATTATATTTCTTTCAACCAAGATATCAAGTTATAAAGACTAACCCTCTAGCTCAATGCATCAATGATAACACTAGCTTTGCTTGGATAATAAACAATTTTCACATCATAATCTTGAAGTAGTTCCAACCACCTTAATTGTCTTAAATTTAACCTTTTTTATATAAAAAGATATTTTAGACTTTAGTGATTGATAAACATAATTTTTCACACTATAAAGTAAACACAATTATAGTAAATTCAAGATCGTGTGTAGGATAATTTCTTTTAAGAGGTCGCTATAGTCTTCTAGCATATAGTATTATATTATTTTGCATTAATATACACCTAAATCCTTGTAGAGATGCATCAATATATATTTAAAATTTAGTCTCTCTCTTAGATAATGCTGAGATAGATGATGAGTTCAACTCCTTTAAAGTTTGAAAACTCTTTTAATCTTATCAGTGGAATTATCATTTAAGAAAATATTGTTACAATTTTTTTAAAATACCTAACTAAATTAAGAAAACCTTTCATTTTAGTCACATTAATAGACCTGGATCATTCTACAATAGCTATGATATTCTTAGGATCAACAAATATTCTTTCTACATATACTATATTCCCCAAGAAGGATACACTGATAAACCAAAAGTTATATTTTGAGAACTTTGTATATAATTGGTGTTCTCATAGTTTCTATAATTCTAAATGCAAATGCTCTCATGCACTATTTCATCTTTAAAGTAGAATAATATATCATCAATAATCTTTAATCTTTAGAGCATAATGATAATATTTTTCAAATACAATATAAAATATGTTATAATCTTTAATCTTTAGAGCATAATAATTTTCATATATCATTTTCTTTCTTACAAATAATTTGAATAAAGATTTATATGCAAACTTATTTATCAAAACTAGTTTTAATTATTTTTTTTCATTTTTTATTCAATCTTTCTTTTCTATTAATAAAGGTCATGATTTTCACAAATGGCTCCTACCTTCAGGATCACAATCTCATATTTTTCAACATCTCATCAAATCCATCATCAGATCACATAATAAATAATGGCTACTAGATCAAACAAAATATAATATATATATATATATATACATATCATCACTATAGACCTTAACTACTAGATCACAAAGTAATAAATATATCATGACTATAAACTTTAATCATCAGATCATATAACAAGTGGTGGTTGCTAGATTATATAATGAGTGATAGCTCCTTATCACCCAGCAAGAAGCTCATTCATAGAGATCTAATACTAATGATACTAATACTATCATATCACATAACAATTAGTAACCACTATATCACATAACATGTAACATATAAATACATCATTATTATAGATCTCAACTACCATATCACACAACCAATGATGGTTGTTAGATTACACAACAAATAGTAACTTCTGATCACACAGTAAGAAGCTCAATTATCAATGTTTGATGTCAATGATACTAATATCTCCATATCACAAAGCAAGTGCAGTCACCAAATCACATAGTAGGTCGCACTACGGGATAATGCCATAGGAGAAACACATTTTTAGCATTACTTATCTTGACTTCATATATATATATATATATATATATATATATATATATAATTTTATACACCCACATAATATACTTGATATTCACTTTTTTACTTCTTTTTCATTATAGGCATATAATAATATACCAAATCCAATATACAACTCCAATTTTAAACAAATGTAATATTCTTACATATGTTATGCATATTCATAACAAATTATGCAATGTATAAGGTTTAAAAAATAGTTATTCATAGCATAAAATCTCAATATGATAATTATATAAAAAATTCATTACTTACATCACAATATTATTAAATTTATCTACCTCGATCCTCGAGAACTACTAAGGTGTCAATTCCCTTTTTTTCTTTCTATTGTGACTCAAAACCAATTATTGTAAATCTTCTGTCTAAAAGTTCATATAAAATTCATAATAATTTAACAAATTCTTTCATATTTTTTTATCAAATGTTTATCTCATGATTGTTATAATTTAGTCATGATATAACTAAATAAAACCAAAACATCACAACATAAAAATAAAAAAAAAATACATGTTTTAGCTCTTATTACAACTACAATTCACAACGAAAGCACTTTAATATTTTTTCCTTATCCCTCAATAAGATAACTCCATAATGTTTTTTTTTATCTCCTTTTTAGCCACAATAATAACTAATACAATGCATAAATGGTGAGATTCAACCAAAAATATTTTGAGTATCACTTTTCATCTGCCTTACTCAATGCGTTAATTGCATCGAAGGGACTAATCTTAATACGAACAACCACAATCCCTTTGCATGGCATGGCATAATTAAGGTAGATCATTCTTGACCAACCTAAAAATTGAACAAGTATAAAAATGTAAGGATTTAGAATACTCACACAAAGAAACAAACTTTAATATAAGACTCATTATCCCTATCAAAGATCAGTGGATTCTTCAGCATCTTTGCTCAGCGTGACACATTGAATCGAGGTTGAAATTTTTAGGTCACGAAACCCTTTGTGATATTCCTTCATCATGATTCCTTTTCTTTCTCAATCAAATTTACAAGGAATTTCTCCTTGTAAAATGTTTCCAATGAATGTTGAGCATTAAGTCAAAGAGTAAGAGGGGATTAAGGTTACAAGAGAGAGAAATAAAAAAGATTTTTAATAATAATAAAACTTAAGATGGTAAATTATTTAAAAATAAATATTTTCTCTCTTTATTTTAATAATTTGTGAAAACTATATGTGATTTCTAAAAATTGTACTGTACTTTTTAAAAATGTAACCATGATCAAATTTTGATGTAGTTTATCAAACAAGTTTTTTGAGATGTATTTAAAATCTATCATTATATCCTATTCCAAAAAATTCTCCAATAAGCATCTAGGTAAGAAATAATGCTAGAGTAATAAAATAAAGGTCGTCATAACCTTCCCACCTTACAAAAATTTCAACCCAAAATTTGAAGGAGTTTTGGGTATTGATTTCTCAGAAAAACTTTAACTTTCTATGCTACTTCTTTTTAAGTTTGATTTTTTCATCATACATTGATCATGAAAATCATTTTATTCCTTAAAACCTTTTTTCCTATTTAGTATATGAATTGGATTTTCTAAATATCTCATATCTATTAAGATTTGTCAATTCACTAAATTGTATTTAATGATATGTGACAAGTCTGGAATGTACTTATTAAGAAGTGATATGTGGAAAAAATCATGAATCTCATTAATTATGGAGGCAAGGCTAACTTCTATACAACTAAACCTACTTTTTTAATTATTTGGAAGAGCCCAGCATATATGGGTCTCAATTTTCCTAAAATTTTAAAGTGGTTGCACCTTTTATAAGGTTGATTTAGACATGCTCACCCTCTTAAAATTCATTATTTTTTTGTTTCTTGTCAAAATACTATTTTTGTTAGTCTTGAGTATTCTTAATTTTTTTTCCTGACCATCTTCACTTTTTTAATAACTTTTTTAAAAAAATTTGGTCTCATCAATTTTCTTTCATTATCCTCAAATTAACATAAAGGTGATTGATATTTTCTTTCATATAGATTCTTATAGAAAGCCATCTCAATGCTTGAATGAAAACTATTATTATACACGAATATAATTAAAGGGAAGTGGCTTTACCAATTTGCTCAGATGTCAAGTATGCATAATTGAAGTAAGTTCTCTAAAATCTCTTTTGTTATTTCAGATTTTTTATCTATTTTAGGGTGAAAAGCTATACTAAAATTCAATTAGGTCACAATGGCTTTATGTATATTCTTTCAAAAATAAGAGAAAAATTTTAAGCCTCTATCAGAGATAATGACCTTGGGCATCCCATAAAGTTTCATGATCTATTACACATAAATCTAAGCTAACTTATCTATTGGATATGTGGTTTGAATTGTTAGAAAATAGGCTAATTTAGTCAAATAATCAACCACAATCCATATAGCATCATCTCTAATAGGAGATATGGGTAAACCCAGAACAAAGTCAATCACGATACATTCCTACTTCCAATCAAGAATTGGTAAAGGTTGCAACAATCTACTAGGTCTTTGTTGTTCACTTTTTGCTTGTTGACAAATAATATAAATCCCAAGTTGCAACATCTCTTTTCAATCAAGCTCATCAATATCACTAAAGTTCTTGATACATTTTGTTGCTTCTTGGGTGAATAAAATAATGAGAATTATGAACTTCTTTCAATAATATCTATCTAAATTAGTTGTGTTCAGAAATACATTATCGACCATAGAAACATAGGACACAATTTGTATTAAGTGAAAAACTAGATGTCTCTTTTTTTTTTAATTTTTTGAATTAGATTCTTACATTCTTCATCTTGTAATCGATCCTTGATAAAATCAAACCAATTTAGCCTGATAGACAAGTGGTACAAAAATATTATATTCTATTTTACTTCTTTTTCTAATTATTTTCTATTAATTTTAAAGGATATTTATGTTTTATTAAGTTTATTTATTATTAGATTAACCCTAGACTTCATGCTTAACAGATCAGTAACCACATTTATCCTTTTAGGGTAATAAGATATTTCAAGATCATAATTTTTATAAATTCAAGCCATCACATCTATTTTAAATTAATTTTTTTACATTAAATATACAAAAAACACTTATGGTCAGTAAATACCTAACATTTCACCTTGTAGAGATAGTGTCACAATATTTTTTAGTACAAATATAATTGTCACAAGTTCAAAGTCATGGAAGGGATAATTTCTTTCATGTGATTTCAATTGTCTAAAAATGTAAGTAATAACCTTCTTAAATTGTATCAAAACACATCCCAATGTCTAGTATGAAGTATTACTAAAGATTTGATATCCTTCCAAACCTTCACGTAAAACTAAAATTGGAGATGAGGTCAATTTTTCTTTTAGAATTTGAAAACTTTCTTCATAATTTGAATATTATGCAAACTTTACTATCATTTGACTTAATCCTGTAAAAGGTGTGGCTAGTTATGAGAATTCTCTATAAAGTTTTTTATAATATGCTATTAAACCTAAGAAACTCCTAATCTTTGACACATTTAGAGGTCTGGGCCAATTAATAATTATAACTATCTTTTAAGGATCTACTAAAATCCCTTATGCACTCATTACGTATCTTAAGAAAGAGATCTGAGATAACCAAAACTCATATTTTAACAATTTAGCAAATAAGTGATGATCCCTTAAAGTCTATAAAATAATATAAAGGTGTTGATTGTACTTTTGAATGGACTTAGAATGTACAAAGATATCATCAATAAAAATAATCACAAACTAATCAAAAAAGTTTTTTAATATCCTATTTATCAAGTTCATAAATATAATAGTGCCATTAGTAAGTCCAAAAGATAAAATCAAGAATTCATAATACCCATAATGAGTTTTAAAGGTTGTTTTGACTGTCTTTTTTTTTTACTTTCAATTGATGGCACCATAATCTTAAATCAATGTTTGAAAAAGATTTTGCTCCCATCAACTGATCAAATATACCATTATTTCTTGACAAATGGTATTTATTTTTAATAGTAATCTTATTGAGTTCCATATAGTTAATACACACTTTGAGACTAAAATCCTTTTTCATAACTAACAAAATAGGTGCTCTCCAAGGGGATGCACTAGGATTAATGAATCCTTTATCTAATAGCACTTAAACCTAAAACTTGATTTCTTATAATTCTGAAAGAGCCATTTTGTAAGGAGCTTTTGATATTGGCTTGGCTCTAAGCATCAACTTATCTTAAGTTTGATTTTTTATTAAGAGAAAGTCCTCACAAATCTTTTGAAAATATATCTGGATATTCAAAATAATAAGTAACTCTTAAGGATTTCTATATTTAGAGTTCAAGAATAAAATATAAACTAATAATATCTCACAGACCCTTGTTAGAAATGTTTATTTCTTTAATGTAGAGATAAGTGATATAACTCTTCTTATACTAAAATAACTAACTTCTTTCCCATCAAAAGCCCATAATTTCACATTCTTTTCAAAACAATTAATAAAAACTAGATGCTTAAATAGCCATTTTATATCCAAAATCACATCAAATTCTTTTATAAGCAAAACTAATAATTTAGCATGAAATTATTTTACTTCAATCATAATTATCCTAGAAATACATGCATCCACTCTAAATTCACTTGCATTAAGAAGTTTTACTAATAGAGGATTATTCAATAACTATAATTCAATAGACATTATATAAAGCATGTATTGAGATAAAAATGAATGAGATGCATAACGATCAAATAATATAGTAACTAGAAACTGCTAAAAAGATAAAATACATGAGATCACATTTGTAGTGTGAGTTGCATCTTATTATAAAATTGCATAAACTTGAGGTTATCCCCCTCTCCTAGTAAACTGCCCAAGATTTGTACTACTAGAACTTGGCTAAGAACCACCATCTCTTTCTTTACCAAAACTCCTCTACCAGATCCTTGAGTGAAAGATAGAGATGTTAGTCCCTAATTTAGGTTGAGAATAGTCCCTTACCAAGAGACCCAATTTTTCATAAGCAAAGCATCTTCTCTCATTTCCTTAACTAATCTAATAAGTAACAGTGTGAAATTTGCCACATTCAGTGCATTGAGTTGTTTTCTCATAAGACATTGAATGGGTTCGACAACCAGTTGTACCACATGCCTACTTTCTGTATCAAAATATACCAAATCGTCTGTCACTTTTACCTCTTTGCATACTTTCTTAAAGAAAGTTGTACTTTTAACTGTAATTGATTCTTCATTCTTTTTTTTATTTTCTTTCTAACATCTAATGTTAGCAATTCTTACTCAATTTTCCTTGCATATTCCATTAATTCAGGATAATTAGAAGTTTAAAAAGAAATAAGTGCTAATTTAATAGAAGTATTTAATCCTTCATGAAACTAGAAACACCTTAGCTCCTCAGGACTCAATAGATCAGGGAAATTTTGGAATAATGATGAAAATTTCTACTCATAATCAATAACAAAATAGATGCCCTTATGTCCTTAAAACTAATCTCTCTCTTATTTTCACTTTCACTAAGCAAAGGATATACCACTTTTCAAACTCTTAAATTCTTCTTAAGAGCTTTCATGCATGGGTCATTCTTTAAATTTGATTTAGTGATAGAACTCTCATAATATAACTATTACATCTTCTAGTTTCATCATCATAAGTGATGTCCTTCTATGATTAGGGCAAACTATATCATTGAAAATTTTATTTATCTATTTTAACTAACTCTTAATTGCCACTATATCAGATCCTCTTAAAAAAGTAGATAATTGTATTTTATAAAATTGATTTACATATCTATTTATTTGATTATCTACTCTTTTATAAGAAAAATATTCTTAATTAAAGGGTGACTATCCAAGGCACTTCAACTATAAAATTCTTATTCTGCTTCTCTTTCATGAGCCTTTTTTTCGTATTCACCATTTTTGACCTCTTTCTTGAACCAAAAACTTTTGCATTAGCATTTACTTAAAATTTAAATCAAATGCAACAATTTATGTGAAGTAAAAGAGATACTACATGTGTGTAGTGTAGTGTCCTCACTCAAGAAAACCCATCTTAAGTTATCAAGTTTATTTAGATATAT
This sequence comes from Vanilla planifolia, assembly GCA_023846275.1. Lineage (NCBI taxonomy): Eukaryota > Viridiplantae > Streptophyta > Magnoliopsida > Asparagales > Orchidaceae > Vanilla > Vanilla planifolia. The sequence continues at coordinate 7,846,231 of CM043870.1, forward strand.
ATAAACATACCTTCCCCAGAATGTCATCACTTTAATACCTTCTCATCACACCCCACTTGTTCATTAACTTCTAATTCCTCTCTAATTAAAAAATTTTGTTGAATAAATAGAGTTGACATATTAATGTGACATAAAAGGCTTACTTAAGTAAAAAATGATAATTAATTATCTCTTAATTCTGTGATAATTTAAAATTTTGACTCACGAGAGATTTAGATTTCAAAAAACAAATAAATAGAATCATCCCTAAAAATTGTCAATTTTTTTTATACTTGTAGTTGATTTATCAACTAAAAATTAATAATAATTTATATCAAATAAATATACTATCAATAAAACATAATATCATTATAAAATCATATTACTATGAGAAAGCCATTGACCCCACGACAAACATCACATCATCATAGTAAACCACATCACCATAAAAGAAAAGTCACTTCACAAAGTTTTTAAAATTTCATACATATGAGTTCACAAAAGATTATATAACACTACCATTATTTGTAAAAAATATTTTTTTAATTTTTAATGCATACTCTTATACCTCTAAATATCCTTAGTCATGTCCTATAAAGTAAGTAGAAAAATGAATATAATGACTTAGTAGATAAATAGATAACATAAATAAATTAGTATAAAAATAAATATAAAATAGTATACACTTGATCTTAAATATTATAATAATATATATGACATTAAGATAATAAGAAATTATACCCTTAAAACTCTATATAATAAAAGTTTTTGAAATGTAACATAAAATATTTTATAGTATTTAATCTTTAGAGAACAATAATTTTCATAACCTATTTTATTTTCTTACAAACAATTTGAATAAATACTTATATACAAACTTATTTATCAAATCTAGTTTAAACTTAGTTTTTTTATTTTTTATTCGTCCTTTCTTTTTAATTAATAAAGACTCGTTTTCCCAATAGCTTATCCTCGAGATCTTAATCTCATATCTCTTAACATCTTATCATATCCATTACCAGATAACATAGTAAGTGACAACTCCTAATCACGCAATAAGAAGCTTGATCATCAATGTTTGATGCTAGTGATACCAATACAACTAAATCACATAAGTGGCAGCCTACATATCACATTACAATTGACATATATATATATATATATATATATATATATATATATATATATATATATATATATATATATATATATATATATATATATATATATATATATATATATATATATATATATATATATATATATATATATATATATATATATCATCACTATAGATTTCAATCATCAAATTACATAGTAAATAGTGGCTGTTAGATCACCTAGCAAACGATAACTCCTAATCACACAACAAGAAGCTTGATAATCAAGCTTTGATGTCAATAGTACTAATACCACTAGATCACATAATAAGTGATAATCGTTAGATCATATGAGTGTCACTATAGGATAAGACCACAGAGGGAACACAATTTTAGCATTACTTATTTCTTATTAGACTTAAAGCTTAAATTCTTTTATTCTATTTCTTTTTCTTTCATTTATCATACCATATAAAGACTTTTAACTATTAAATCATTTATTTTGAATTTGTGAATATATATATATATACATATTATTTTATTTAGCCCACATAATATATTTGATATTCACTTACCTTTTTTTATTATAGGCATGTAATAATATACTAAATCTACTATATAATATTAATTATAAACACACATAATATATTTGATATTCACTTATCCCTTTTTCATTATAGACATGCAATAATACATCAAATCCACTATACAACGTTAATTATAAACAAATGTAATATTCTTACATATGTTATGCATTACTAAACATATACAATTCTATAATATACAGTGCATAAAAAATTGATTGTTCATATTATGCAATCTAAATATAATAATTATATAAAAAAACTCATTACTTACATCATAATATTATTAAGTTTATTTGCTTGAATCCTCTAAGATTTCTCTCATGTTAATTCTTTTTTTCTTATTGTGACTCATAACCAACAACTATAGATCTCTTAAAAATCCACATAAACTTCATAATGATTTAAATTTTTTTTTGTATTTTTTGTGTCAAATATTTGTTTCATGATTGTTACAATTTATTCATAACATAACTAAATGAAACTAAAATATTATAACAAAAAAATTAGAAATTACATGTTTAAGCTCTTCTTACTACTAAATTCACAACAAGATCACTTGAACACTTTTCTTTTTCTTATCCCTCAATAGTTTAACTCCACAAATTTTTTTCTCTTTTTTTTAGTTGCAACATTAACTTCTATAATTCATGCATAAATGGATAGATGTGGCCAAGTAAATTTTGAGTTCACTTCTCCTTTGTCTTACTCAATATGTCAATGACATTGAAAGAACTCACCTTGTCGTCGATGACCTTTAAATATCGTAAAAACCCATAGTTTTTTGCACGATAATGCTTAAATAGGGGTAAATTAATTTTGACTAACCCCAAAATTGAAGTACAGATGCATAAGGGGTTTGAAATACTCACAAAATAATAAATTTCAATATAAGACTCATCATATCCCTCGACGTCTTTGCTTAGCATGACTCACTAAAAGGAGGTTGAAATGCTTATGTCATATAACCCTTTGTGACATTCCTCTTCATGATTCCCTTTCTTCCTCAATTAAATTTGCAACAAATTCCTTATTGCGAAAAAATTCTGACAGTTGTCCAGCATCAAGTTGAGGAGCAAGAGAGAATTATAGTTATGAGAGAGAGAGAGAGAGAAGTTTTTTAATAATAATAAAAGTTACGATTATAAATTATTTCAAAAATTAATATTTATCCCCTTTCTTTCAATAGTTTCTGAAAATTTTAAATATTTCCAACAATTATAGTGAACTTATCATTAAATTGATGATATGTATTTTTTAAAAATATATTCATAATCAAATTTTAATATATTTGTTAGAATATTTTTTGAGTTGTATATAAAATCATATTGTTATATCCTATTTCAAAATTTTTTTAGTAAGCATCCATATTAGAAATAATACTAGAGTAATAAAATATGAATTGTCATAATCTTCTCACCTTGTAGAAAATTTATCATGAAATTTGAAAGAGTTGTGGGTATTGATGGCTCATGACAACTTCAACTTCCCAAGTCACTTCTCTTTTAATTTGATTTTGCTATAATATATTGATCATGAGAATTATTTTATTTCTTAAAATTTTATTTTCCTATTCTAATATATGAATAGAATGCTCTAAATATGTCACATTGAGTCAAATTTACCTATCTACTAAATTATACTTAATGATATATGATGGGTCTAGAATGTACTTTTCAAAGTAGTGATATGTTGAAAACATCATGAATTTGTATTAAATATGGAGGCAAGGCCAACTTGTATGTAATTGAGCCTACTCTTTTAATTATCTAAAAAGGCCCAACATATATGGGTCTTATTTTTCTTAAAGTACCAAAGTGGATAATCTCTTTTATGGAGCTAACTTTAACAAAGACGTGCTGGACCTCTTGATATTTAGTATTTTTATGTTTCTTGTCAAAATACTTCTTTTGTTGGTGTTTAATAGTCTTAATTCTTTCCTTGATCATCTCTACTTTTTTAATAGCTTCTTTGATAAACTTTGTCCTCATCAATTAGTTTTATCCTCAAACTAGAATAAAGGTTATTGATATTTTCTTTATTATAGAACCTCATAAGGAGCCATCCAAACACTTAATTAAAAACTATTATTATACATGAATTCAATTAAAGTAACTTTTGTAATTTGATCTATGCATAATCGAAGTAAGTCCTCTAAAGTCTTGATTATTCTTTCAAATTATCTATCTGTTTGAATGTGAAAAGTTGTATTCAAATTCAACTAGGTCCCAAAGGCATTATGTACATTCCTCAAAGGTAAGAGCTAAATTTTAGATCTTTATCAGATATAATAACCCTGGGCACCTAATGCAGTTTCATAATTGATTGCACATAAATATGAGCTAACCTATTTACTAAATATATGGTTCAAATTACTAAAAAATTGGCAAATTTAATCAAACAGTCAACCACAACCTATATAGCATCATGTCTAATAGGAGATCTAAGTATATCCATAATAAAGTCCATCACAATACTTTCCTATTTCCATTTAAGAATTCACAAAGGTTGTAATAATCAATTAGATCTTTGTTGTTCACTTTTTACTTATTAGCAAATAATGCATTTGTGGATCAAAGCTACAATATCTTTTTCAATCTTAGCCACCAATATCTTTACTTAAATTCTTGATACATTTTATACTTTTGAGGTAAATAAAATGATAAGGATTATGAGATTCTTTCAATAATGTCTGTCTAAATTAGTTGTATTTTTAAACATATAGTTGATCTTAAAAATAAAGTACACCATCAATATGAAGTGAAAAAATAACTGTCCCATTTTTAAAATTTTTTGAATTAGATTCTTATATTTTTTATCTTAAAATTACATCTTCTTAATAAAATCAAGTCAATTTAGTCTAATAGACAAGTAGTACAATAATAGTATATTCTATCAACTTCTTTTTCTAGTTATAGTCTATCAATTTCAAAGGATATTTCTCCTTCATTAAGTTAAGTTATCATCAAATTAGATATTAACTTTCTTTTTAACTAATCAACAAACCACATTTACCTTTTCAAGGTGATAAGATATTTCAAAATCATAATTTTTTATAAATTCAAGCTATCATCTTTATCATAAATTTAGTTCTTTTTTAGAGGAAATATACTTTAAACTTTGATAGTCAATAAATACCTTATATTTTATCCCATAGAGATAGTATCACCATATTTTAAGTGCAAATACAATTTTCAAAAGTTCCAAGTCATGGATGAGATAATTTTTTTCATATAATTTCAATTGTTTAGAATTGTAAGTGATAACCTTTCCAAATTACTTCAACAAACATCCCAAGCTTTGGTATGAAGCATCATTAAAAATTTGATATCCTTCTAAACCTTTAGGTACAGTTAAAATTAAAGATAAAGTTAATTTTTTTAGAGTTTGAAAACTTCATAATTTGACTCCCATGCAACTTCCATTATCTTTTGATGAATCTTGTTAAATGTGTAATTAGTTGTGAGAATTTTCTTATAAATTTTCTATAATATTATACTATATCTAAGAAATAGCTAATCTCTAACACATTTGAAGGTCTGGGCTAATTAATAATTGTAGCTATCTTCTAAGGATCTATTGAAATCCCTTATGCACTCATTACATGTCTTAAAAGAGATATGAGATAACTAGAACTCACAAGTTGAAAAGTTTGCAAATAGCTGATAATATCTTAATATCTACAAAATAGTATAGAGATATTGAGTGTGTTCTTAAATGGACTTATAATATACAAGAATATCATTAATAAAAATGATCACAAATTGATCTAAAATTTTTTTGAATATCATATGCACCAAGTCCATAAATACAGCACGAGCATTTGTAAGTCCAAAAAGTAAAACCAAGAATTCATCATGCACATAACAAGTTATAAAAGTTATTTTGGCTATGTCTTCTTCTTTTACTTTCAATTAATGGAACCTTAATATTAAATCAATTCTTGAGAAAATTATCACTCACCTCAAATGATCAAATAGATCATCATTCATTGGCAAATGATATTTATTTTTTAATGCTAATCTTGTTGAATTCTTTATAATTAATACACATTCTTAGACTATTATCTTCTTTCATAATTAACAAAATAGGTGCTCCCCAAAGGGATATATTAGGATGAATGCATCTTTTATCTAGTAGCTTGAACTTGAATCTTGATTTCTTGCAATTTTAAAGGAGGTGAATATAATGTGCTTTTGACATTGGCTAAGTCTCAAGCATTAATTTAATCTCAAATTCTATTTCCTTATTTAGTGGAAGCCTTCACAAATCTTTTAGAAATACATCTAAGTATTCATAAACAATAAGTACCTCTTAAGAATTTCTATTTTTAGAGTTCAAGGCTAAATGAAAACTAACAATGCTTCATAACACCTTGTTAGAAACTTTTATGCCTTCAATACAGTGATAAGAGATATACTTTTTATACTAAAATAACTAATTTCTTTCTCATCAAAAGCCTATAATTTCATCTTCTTTTCAAAACAATCAATAAAAATTTGATACCTAAAAAACCAATCTATATCAAAATCACATCAAATTTTTCTATAAGAAAAACTAATTATGTAAAATGAAATTATTTTTTTAATCATAACTATATACCTCAATTGCTAAATCAAACAATAAATAAAATATATTTACATCATTACTTTGAACATCAACCATTAGATAACATAGCAAGTGATGGCCACTAGATCATATAACAAACAACAGCTTTTAATCACACAATAGGAAGCACAAACATCAAGGTCCGATGCTAAAGATATCAATACCACTAGATCACACAATAAAGTCGTAGCCTCTAGATTATACAACAAGTAGTATATATATATATATATATATATATATATATATATATATGTTATCACTATAGATCTTAATTATCAGATCACACAATAAATGGTACTCATTAGATCACTTAAAAAGTAATATCTCCTGATCATACAATAGGAAGCTCAATCATGGTTTCAATGGATACTAAGCATTGGGTTGAGCAGTGAAATGAGATTAGGGTTATAGGAGAGAGAGAGAAAGGGTTTTTAATAATAATAAAAATTAAAACATTAAATTATTTAAGAATTAATATTTACCCCATTTCTTTCAACAATTCATGAAAATTTTAAATAGTTTTTAAAAAATACAATGAATATATTACTAGATTTCTTATGTTATGCTCTTTCTAAGAATATATTCATGATCAAATTTTGATGTATTTTATTAGACACTTTTTGGGACTTATATAAAATTATATCATGTTCCAAAAAATTCTCCAATAAGCATCAAGATTGAAAATAACGCTAAAATAATAAAATATGAGTCATCATAATTAAAATAATTCTTTTTTTATAATATTTCCTTTACAAATTTATAGAAAAGTCAATTCGCCTTTAAGAATTACATACCGTATATCGACGAATTCTTCATAATGAGACATTTGTAAAAGTATAATCAAATATGAACTTTAGTTATTAGCATTCTAGCATATTTTTTGAGGCACTCACAATTCAATATTTTTTGAATTCTAAAGTTGTAACATTTTTATTTAATATATAAATATCCTTGGAGTGGATATAAAATTTTAATTAGGTGAGCTATCATAGGTACAATTTCACTAATTATAATGTATAATATGCTCATTTGTTACTTAACCCATCATTTTTTATCATATATGTACAATCTCTACTTTGTATTTATGCAATAAAATATAGCCTCATCATTTGGTTCAATTTCTTAATGCTAAGCTTCATTCTTCATAAAAATATATTATTTAATGATTTAGTCATAGTTGTACGATATTTACTCAACTATTGGATTCATTCACATTTCTTATGGTTTATTCTCTTATTCGATTACATTACGCAATTACACAATATTGTACCAAATTCTCTTGTTTTTATCTCTTCTCTAGCACTTGATCATATTGTAAGATATTCTAATGTCATATTATATGATATTTTTAATTGATATTTCCCTTCTTTATTCTCTTCTTATCATATCGTATAATCTATCTAAACACATTGTTTGATCTACTTGTATAAGCTTAAATTTTTCTTAATTGTTTTTAGAAAACTCATAAAATTCAACAAATTATAATCATGATTATTTCATTATTTTTATCACTCTTCTCTCATTTTGATTATCAATAATTTCTTAGTACCACACATTGTCTTCTCATTTTTATTATCTAATAATTAAATTTTCTTAAATTATTTACTCTCATTTTAAGATATTACAGTTAATGATTGAGATTAATTGATGTAAACTTAAGCCAAATAACGGGGGATAAAAAATTGAAATTACAGAAAAAAGAGGATATGATTAATATAACGCTAGTAAAACTTAAATAAAGAAATTCATTAACAAATGATGAGAAAAGCTAGATAAAAAGAAGAGAAATCACTGACATCATATGGGTGAGGTTTTGTAGAGCTATTGGCCAAAAGTATTCATGTAATATAGAGAAGTTAGTCAAAGATAAAACTTGTTAATTAAAGTGTAAAAGAATTTAATTTAGTTGGTTGTTAAAATTTGGAAATATATTATGAGATTATGATGCTAGATTTTATAAGTCATATTTATTAAAATTTATTAATTTAAAATGTGAGAAAATTTCACATTTTTATTTCATGATATGAAAAAATAGATTTTTAATTAATTAGATAATCTAATATTAAGAATCGAACAATCCAATCATGTAAGTCAAAGAATAAGATAAGTTTGTATAATGTAAACTAGATAATTTGTTGAGAGAAAATATTAAAATCAAAGCTCTATTAAGCATATGAGATGAAAAGCTCTTTTAATATTGATTAGTGTAAAATTTTCAAGAAAAGCTAATTTTATGAGAATTGAAAATTTTTATAATTTTATAGATAATAAATCATTGATTTTTGTGATACATAATCTTATTTTGATAAATAAAGTGTGATGATAATAGTATTTTATTAGAATTTGAAAACTAAAAAATATATATTTGAGAAGTAATCAATAAAACATATCCAATGACTATAGTTTCATAGGAATCAATGTTTATTTAGAGGTTATATAAATAATGAAAAGGTGAAACCACTAACATCTTTGGGCTGAGGTTTTCTTAGGAATATCATTCAAAAGTGTTTAAGCAAGATAAAAAAGGACAAAAAAAAATTGAAATTTGGTGCATGTTAAATTCCCTAATGTAAATTGAAAACTTTTATGAGAAGAATTAAAATAATCACAAGAAAATCCATGGGCGTGGAATAAACATTTATTAGAGAAATTTTAGGAAAAGAAGGTTTTTAAAAACTAAAAAATTGTAATTTATTATGTTTTGACTATAATTGTAAAAACAATACGAGCAAAAAAAACATTCAAATACAATATCATTAAAAAAATAAAAATAAATACGGAGGGATTTATTTTGGTTGTGTTCTGCACAATAAGTACAATTAATTATTTTTTTTGGCTTTAATAATTTCTCTTTCAATTTTTTAGAACCTTTAAAAAGCAAGCTTGAAATGGCATTATTATCTTTCAATTTTTTTTAGAGTTCTTCTTCTTTTCCAAAAAATAAATATCACAAAAAATTCTTACAGCATTTATTTTAATTAATTAAAAAAATATTGGTGAAAGTTTTTAATTTCACTTTTTATATAAAAAAGTAATATAAAATATTATTTTGATATTGGCCTCCGACGCATGTTCAACTCTATAAAGAAAGCAAGTCAAAGCCTTCAACATGTTCATGCATTGAGGCGTTCATCACTTCACTGGTATATCAACTCTTTTTTTGATCCGCTGTGTTTCTTCTCTCATCTGAGAAAGCTGATTCTGTCTGTTAAAGTTTTGATTTTGTGTTAATTCCTCCTTCCAAGGAAATTTTTTGTTGGAAATCTAATCAACGCATGTATACTGTGCCCTTGCAGAGTTGATTATCCTTGGGTTTGAATTCTAGAGGGCATCAGGTGATGGAGACGGAGCAGGAAAGGGAGTGGTTTGCAGCTCAAAAGATTGTTTTCAGCGAAGACCTCGTCGCCGCTGCTAAGCAGCAGCTGGAGTTTCTAGCCGCTGTGGATCAAAGGCGTTATCTATATGACGGCCCTTTACTTGAGAGGGCTGTCCACAGGTTACCACCTGCGTAATCAGTGATTTTTTTTTTATTATAAATGTTTCTAGCATCTAAGTTTCTTGTTATGCTTTCGACTTTTAGGTACAAGACTTGTTGGCTTCCACTGCTTGCTCGATACACTGAATCTGGAGATCCAGAGGGCTTTTTGGTTGTCCCTCTCGATTGTGAATGGATATGGCACTGTCATAGACTTAATCCGGTAGGAGCTCTAGTACAACATTATTTGGTCTTTGGGTTTATTTTGCTTAACTGATGAAATCGTCTTTATGACTGCCCCAACGTGCAGGTGCAGTATATAAAGGACTGTGAGGAGTTCTATGGGAGAATCTTGGATACAAAGTATGTTCAGTCTTCTGTACAGGCGAAGTTGAAACTTGAAGCAGCTGAAACATGGAGCAAATTGTATCCAGAGGAACCTTTTGAGCTTGACCAAATGAGTGCTTTAGCTGAATCAAGTTCTGGTGAGTATAAAGGGGCAACAAATAGCATCACATATGATTTACTTTCTGCTGTGAAGAGACAGTCTTCCTTCTATTACCAGGTATTTGGTGCATTGTTGTGCAGCATCTCTTTTTTGCAATTCTTTTCTTCCCATTTTATTCGTTCGTTTCTTCTGCCTTGATTCAAACTAAATTATGCGGCTTTTGGTCCTTAACTCTATCTTATAGAATATTTATTCCAAGCCACTGCTCATATATTCGACATTTGCATGATGCCCTCTGTTTGCCCAGCCACACTAGCATGTTTGTTGATGTTTGTCTCGTTATGTATTGATTTGGTCTTCTGTCAGCCCATCTTAGTGTCAGTGGAGAGAATGATTTGTGTTAATTGTGTAGAGGATAGTTTTGAGTGTTGTAATCAGCTAATTGGTCGAATTAATGTGTTAAGACCATTTGAGGGCTGCTCGGTTAAGAATGAAGACACTTAATCAAAAAACCAGTTTCAAGCAAGTTTTGCTTAGGAAATTTACCATCTCAAAGTGATATTTGCCTCAATCAAGATTATCATTGTGAGTCTTGGCAGCCACATGATTGCCACCTGCAAGTAGTCGTTGCTTAACATGGTTGTTACTCACTATCTTTGTCTCCTCCCCTTGTCCTTTGTCAACCATGCCTTGCAATTTTGACACCTTTGACTTGAATCATCTCAAAACATTTTTTTCTTAGGACACCAACCATCTCAAATTAGCCTTTATCCCACATACATGTGATAGTACTTGTAGCCTAGTGCTGCTCATGCACATCCATCATTGTTTAAAGCCCTCATTGGTGTTCTTTCCTCTACTTTGATCCGTCTGTTGTCCTCCCCAAATTTGGCAAATTCTATGTTGCCATTTGAAATGGTTCTCCATATCAGTGAGAGAAAAAAATTGGAAATAGAAAATTAATAAGAAAAGAAAAAAAGACAAAAAATAAAATGGGAGTCAACTTTTTTGTAAAACCTAAGAAATGTTTAAGGAAAAATTTTGTTGTCTATATCCATTGAGCCTTTTTGATATGACAAAAGGGTGCTGGAGTAGCCTTTCAGCTCAATAATATTTCCCTTTTGTGCATATTGTTTTGTGCTTCCTTTTTTCTTGATAAAAGAGAACTTCAAGCTCATGTGAAGCTTTTAAGTGCTAGAGAGATCAAAGTTCAGCCTTCCATTGTGAAGGCATTGGAATGATGCTTTAGGAAAGATGTCATGCAGCCATCAAAGTATATCGAGTATGTCATCTTAAGCCTTATAGTCACATGTAGCCATCCAAGGTTCTATCTATTGTCATCCCAATTTGATTTGTCATTCCTTTCTTTCAAGTTTCATGTCTACAATGAGCTCATCATTGTTAAGCCATTGTAATACCCACACGGACCACCTTCCTCTTGAGCATCAAATGCATTTTTCGCCATGATTTTCTTTGCCGTGAGTTTGCATCCTATTGCGAATGTCTCATTTGAGGTCTTTCCTTCCTTTTTGCTATTAGTATTCCATTGTGAGAATGGTTGAATCATAAGATGAGGGTGAATTATGATTTTTATCTAAACTTGTGATTATTTTTGAAAACTTTTGTACTATGAAAACTAAAATAAAAACAACAAATCTTTTTAGGTGGTTCAATTTCAAATAATGATTTTATATCCATTGCTAATCTAATAACCTGACTTATTCTAATAATCATCTTTTGTCAAATGACCAATAGCAGAATACCTTTACAATGTGATTCTAAAGAATCCAAAGTGGACTTAAATGAGTTAATAACAATAATAAATCAAATGAGTTAAAATACAGCAATAACAAAAGCAAATTTTAACAATTTTATAATATAAGCTTTACATTGTCACCTATAATCTTTATTGATTATAATTGACACACTATGATGTACAAAAATGTATGAAATGATGTTACCGATTGTAAGAAGCAAATGAGAAAGAAAGAAGTACTTGTAAAAGCTCAATGAATAGTCACTTCCCAAGACAAGGTGTTGGAATGCAGAGACGCGGTGCGTATTGCAGGCTGAAGTAGGATTTACTTCTTAGACCTTGAAAATTATTTTATTAACTTTTTTTTATTAGTTTTCAAATATTATTTATAGGCAAGGAACATTTAGAGTGCAACTTAAGAGAACCCCAATGGTAACTTAATAGCTCACTTTTTGTTTTTAAAGAGATTAATTAGCTATTGCATGATTTAAGATTCTATTCGGATTGTACAATCAATAGGATCATACAACACAATAACCATGAAATGAATTGTATGTACAATATGATAATAACATATCATACTTCACAAAATTATTGGGTTTTTCTTTCTTTTAGTATATTTAGTTCAATTACTGATTGCATTGCATGATGATAATACGTTATACTACATGAAATTTTTGGGTTTTTCTTTCTCTTAGTATACTTAGTATAATGATATCGTATAATTATAATATATCATAGTATATAAAATCTTCAAATTTTTTTCACACAACATGCATGGCCTAAATAGCATATCCTATTATACAAACGTCTTAGTATTTCCCGTTAAGACTTTTGTCACGTAGTTCGATTGAAAATATTATGCTCATATGGATTAATTGTTCTATATGATAAACTTATCGTATAGTATAATTGGTATAATCTCTACTAGTGCTGACTTCAATTTTTATTATTCTTTTATAATTGTTATCTTATTATTTCTAGTTGATTATGCACTTAATGGTGATGTTATTTTATGTAATCTTATTAGAATTTTTTGACAACACATGATGTATAAGAGAACTATATTTGGTTTGCAAGATGATTTATGAAAATATATGATCCTAAGTGTTATATTTATATTAGTATTGGTCTTAATATTTTAACTCAATAATGTACAATAAAAAACACGCAAGATAACCACAACACCATCAAAAGCATGTTTCATCCACAACTTCTCTAATATGAAATTATTTGGCCTTAACATTTCCTATGGTCGAGTGCATTGGCTATTGCATATCTCGCTTGTTGTCCTCTTCTAATAATCTTGAGAAGAATACATTCAAAGTTTAACTTTATTAAATAAGGATATATGATTTTGTTATTATCAAACTATTATATTAGGTCATAGGGCTAACATCCACAACCTCCACCACCATGTTATTCTCTCCCATCACTATTGCTAGGTCTTTAGCCACTTCCTTGCCCCATGTGGTTTGATCTACACTTTAACGAATGCCTAGTTATCTTGAAACTTAAGCAAATTGTTTGTTTCGGGTGACCATTTTACCAAGAATGAAGAAAAAGGAAAAGAAGGTTGTACTTTATTATTGAGGATAATGACATCTTTAAGGTTGACGGTTTGATATGAGTGTTGCTTTCCTCCTTAGCACAGTGCATGATAGCATGTTTTCCTTGGGTTTTGTATTTATTTTGTTGTTTATCCTTTTTTAAATTGGTGTTGAATTAGCTTCAACCATTCTTATCTTCTGTTGTTGAAGACAATGATTAGTGTTTGTGATGTGGAGCTAGTTTTTAGTAGTGTTAGTATGTGAGTTAGAGTATTTTTGTGTTAAGGAAATGAATGAAAATCCCAATAAAAGCAAGTTTTACTTCCAAGTTTCATCATCTTGAATTAGCCGTTACGTTATTGCCTAAAAAATTCCAATGTATTGCTTGATATTTTCTAGACATCTTATTTCATCTAAAACTTAAAGCCTGCATTTAAACAAGAAAACATCTAATAATTTTGCAAGCTTCTCAGGATTTGAGGTCTAAGATAAAGGAGCATGGCAAACTTCATCTAAAGACTACATCATGTGATTACTATGATTGAGATCTAAATTGCAAAACTTTTCAATTGAGGTTCAATGAGTATTCCTTTTTGTGTAATGCTCCAGATGGTTCAGAAGTATATTCCAAACTATTTGTTGGACTACATCTACTATGTTGAAAATGTCACATCAAACATATGGTATACATTTTGCTTCTGCCTTTTGTGATGATAAACATGTAAGCTCGCCATGCATCATTTTATGGCTTAAATAATATGATAATGGAGTTTGAACAAAATAAAAATGCATGATAAGGTGTCTAAGTATCACAATTTATAAGACAAACATTTTACTTGATCCTATTTGTTTGGACATTAGTATCTTGTTAAGGTTTGATTCATCAGGTTTATATGATTTTTGTTTTTTTTTTTTTGGAATATTGGTGTAACAACTCGACATCATAATCACCTAAAGGTACAAAGTTTTTTGTATTTTGTAGAATAATTTTCAACAGTTGGAATTAGAATATAAATATAAAATTGAACATGGCAATGCGATGAATTTTGGTTCTTGTTGCATAATTTTTGAAGCCCTGGTTAATTTGTAATTAATTTTTGAAGTTATTGTAATCATGTTTCTAAGGATTTTCTAGAATAGAACAGACATGTATATACTTTATTTACTATGATGAAAAATTGAAATTATTATCAAGATAAAATTGTTGTATTATTATTCTGTTAACCCCATCTACAGTAGTTTATATCCTCACAATTAGCTGCGTAAACGTTGATTTGCCATTGGTTAGGTGGTAATACTAGTGTTATGATGGGAAGGACGTGACAACTGGTCTTTGCATATATATCATATATTAAAATGCTAAATGAAAAGTTGTGATTTCCATCGAAAATCGTACAAATATCATCTGGAAAGGACATTCTCCCATCCATTTGATCTCTATAGATGCTAGTGGCACTTGCTAGGCATGCAAAATCTATGGGAGCTTTATTTGACCATGTAACTTTGGCACAACATTGTTGCAATAGGATGTTAAGTACAGATGTTATATTTTTCTCAGAGCTTGTCAATATGTTTGCAGAAATCTGGCTTAAATACAATTAACTAGTTTACCATTTTCTTACACAATCATTTTCAAGTTGTTAATACAGTAATATAGCCATTCAATTTTTTTGTGGACAGGTATGCAGACCATTCATGCATGATAAGCACTTTCTTGATGAATCTGTTGGCAGGTATAAGGGATTTATTCATCTGATTCAGAGGAATTGGGAGAGGTCAACTAGATGTTTCTGTGTACCGACTTATGATATAGATCTCATGTGGCATTCTCACCAATTGCACCCACTTTCTTACCAAAAACATATGCTAGAACTGCTTGGAAAAGTACTAAAGCATGATGATACAGACTCTGATAGGTCCAAAGGGAAAAGGCTTGACAATGGATTTTCTGAAACAACAAAACAGTGGGAGGAAACATATGGGTTGAGGTATTGGAGAGCTGGGGCGATGTATAGAGGTTCAGCTCCAACGTCATTGGAGGACCTTCCCCCTGCACCTGGTCATAATCACACAAAAATGCTTAGGTTTCACAAACCGGAGATATCTCTTCCTCTTCAAAGAACTATGGTTGTGGAGGCAAGATCCTAAACTTCCTTTTAACTTGTACATTTTCTTCTTCTGCAGTATTTAGAATGGTAAAAAAAATGGTTTACTTTATATGAATTCTAATAGTGCTTCTTTATTGATTGCCCTTTCACGACTTTGTGAGTATTCCATTTGATTTGTTTTTTTTTTTTGCTGGTTTTTTTCTTGTGGATGTACATCATGATATAGTTGTTGTGCCAAGAGAGCTGTTTTGCAGAAGTATTAATAGACTTAAATATTATGAACAAGCGAAGTAATAAATTGAAAAGGTCAAACATACAATGAAAACCATATAAGGTTTGCATGGTTTAATATACAATCTATCTCCACAAAAGAGGAGAGTGTAATCCATTGACAAGAGATTATAATAGTGGGGAGCAAAATGAAAGAAAATGTACTTTCCCAAATTCCGATCTAAACCCAAATCCTCGTACAAGAAGCCTTCCAAATTTTTGTGTAATTAGTACTATTCAACAACAGAAATACACAAGATATAAATAGATGTTGTTCAAAAGATTTGACTTCTAATTTAACTAGACTACATGTAATGATTACAATGTTGTGAAGAGGCCCAAAACACCAAGTCAGCTGATTTTAAGTCGACTCCAAAACCCACAACAAAAGAGATCTCCAAATAAAAGATCATGCCCCTTTCTATGGTATCTCTCGCAAAGCTTTGAAGGGTGCTGCAAAGGTTTTAACTTTTGATTGCATCACGTAAAATACCAGTCATGGATGCAAATGAAGTTTTTATACACATGATGTTTTCAATGTGGGTTTCAAAAATATCTCCTCACTCCTCATATACACTAAAAAAATATTGCTAATCCATACCATTAATTACCTTTAGCAATTAATCTTAACCTCAACAATACCCAGAAATTTTAGATTGATGATATGCTTTGTTTGTTGTAGAATGCTTTTACTAAATTAGACTGTAGTGTTCTACTAGATCTGAACATTCTTCACTGCATCTTCTATTTTTCTTTCTTTATGAATTCCTTCTGTAATTTTGTTTGGTTTGTGGTGGAAAATTGGTTGTACCAAGTTTTTCTATAGCTATTTTGGAATTTAAAATATCCCTTCTTGCTGACCCTGTACACACATATTGATCCTTACATCCTGCATCCTGACAACTTCTAACCCATTTTGGAAAAACAATGACAATTTTTACAAAGTATAGGTCCATCGTTCTAGTTACCAATCATCATTGAAATTTATTCACATTCCCTAAGAAATATGTTTGTTACTACTATGCAGGTCATTCTTGAGGTTGTTGGGATTAGAAATCTACCAACTAATCAAAAAGGGAAGATTTGTGTGTCTTTTTGCAAGAAAAGGCCGGACATGTTTTTCACTGGTTGCTGCAACCTTGATATTTTCTCAGAGACTGGAACAAAAAATGTGGCCAGTTTTGAATGTGAACCAAGTGGAGATCTTGTTCTGTCGGTAATGACCAAATCCAAACCAACAAAAACTATTGGAAGAGTTTCTATCTCACTTGAAGAACTGATGAACCCAAATGCAAAACTATCCATTGAGAAATGGTTTGAATTGAAGCCCTGTAATGAATATGCAAACACCAAGCCTATTTATCTACATGTTGCTGCTTCTTTCACAATTCCTGTTCCAGCTCCCTATGCTTTGGGAATGATTAACCCACATCCATTTTCTATGGATACATGTCTCTTCAAACTTTCCGCCCCAACTCAGAGTACAAAAAGTTGGACCCATTTTGTAGATTATTATGGTAATGACATCATCAGTCTGCAGATGAGGTATGATAGACTATACAGCTCAAAAAATTTAATTTAACTTGTTGGATAAAATTATTATTAACATTTTACAACTTGTGTTTATTGCATACCTTCAATATGCTGGATGTGGCCAAGTTAAAGAAAAAAATAAGAACATCTCACTTTCTGAACCTTTTCTAAGAGCTCTCCCTTGTCTTGAAATACCTATTCCAAATTTCCTGTGTTGTTAGAACTAGGTTTTTCAGTGTTGAACCAATTTCCATGGTGTCGATTTGCCTCATAACCTAAAAACAAAATGATTTGTTTTGGTGTTGAAACTCCTTCTTTGGCCTATGATCAACATGGCTTTTTAAAATGCTAGATGTCAACTAATTTTACTTTGAAAGAAGATCATAAAAAACTATTTTTAAGGATGGACTAGTATATTCCTTTGATGGATATGTAAGGAGAAATGCTACCCTTTCAACATAATAGCTCACAATAAATTAATGTGCCCACCAAAGGGACTAAAGCTGTATCTGTGGAGATGTCATGGATTGTGAAGGATGCGTGATGTGTTTGTGTTTATCACATGGGAACTATGGCTTCTTGCAGAATGTTGAAAGCATTTGTACTGTTTGTTTTTTTTTTTTTTTTTTTTTTTTTTTTTTGGTACAAGCTCTTTTAATCTGAGTTTAGTTTATCTAGGGTGAGATCTAGCTTTAAGAAATGATGAATGATCATGTCAACACACACATGGATGACACAACCGTGTCTCAATTGTGCTAATATCCATCTATTTAGGGATTGGATTCAAGCTTTCCGAAGCCCAGTTTCGTGAATGGCTTTTGATGTTTTGAGGGGATGGGCTGATAGAATCCTAATGATTGCATAGAGCAATGCTATGTAGATCAAAAGAGAGGTTGCATTGGAAGAAAGGGAGAGAGAAGATAACAAATAACTCACCAAATTTCTTCTAACAAAAGATTAGCCACTAAGCTTTCCCCATGGTCAGCCACTAGGTTTTCCATAAGACTTAAGGCACTAAGTTTTGAAGGACAATTGTCAAAATGAATATCTATTATAGTTTGAATAACTCCAAGGCCTCATAAGTCAAGACTCTTTCTATATAAGAATGATTAAGGATAAAATCAAATTCAAATGTATAACATAAGCAAATTTGAAGAGAGCTAATTCGAAATATAATCATATGTGATAAACTTCAAAATCAAATGTAAATGATTCAAATTATAAATTTAATTCAAAACTTTAAATGGAGAGACTTATTCAAATGAATTTAAATTCTAATTTAAATTTTTATTCATGTAAAATGCACTAATTATTTCTTCTTATAAAAAATGAAATGATACTTTCATTCTGCATCACATGGTGGAAAATGAAAGGCATAAAGCCAATCCTTACATAGTAATTCTGTTGAAGATTGAAGCACAGTAGGGTGTGAGTCGCTTCCCATCCAAGACTACTCAGTTTCCTTGAAATCTTACTTTTCCACATGTTATTTACTAAAGAAGATCATACAGAAGATGATGTCCAAATGCTTCCATTTCTTTTAATAACAGGAATTTTGCAAACTTTGAAAAATGAATTTTGAGGAAATTAGTTGCAATGCCTTTGAGAGGCTACTTGTAGTTTTTTTAGTGTTAAATCCTACATATTGCATTAGATTGTGAACCCATCTTCCTGAATTGGATGAATTTGCTTGGTCTTGGCAAGCAGGAATTTACATCAAACAGAAGGAAGCAAGCATCCTACCTGGAAGAAGAGCATATTTGGATTGACAAGATTTTCAAAGAAACCCCATTTGTTGGTCGAGTATGCTGAAAACTCTTGGTCTTTCAAAGATTATGGGTTTTCCCTTAAAGTAGAAAAGAAAGATAGCCTAATCAGCATTATGCTTGAGCTCAAAGGTTTTAGTCAGGTATTTGAGTTCATTTAACAAATAACCTTTATGTTGTAGTTCTACTATAGTGAATTCTGAGATGATTGTTGTTTTAGTTATATATCATCTAATGCACATAACTCTTTTTACATATTTTGGCTTTGTTTGCTAATTGTTTTTCAAGTTCCTTCTCAAAAACTGCTCATTTTGAAGTTTCATTTCTAATAAACAATTTTTCTTTCTAAAAGTTCATTTTTGAACTCATTAGACATCAACGAGCATCAGATATGCATGGTTACCTTCAATTATGTATTGAAGGGTTAGTTATAACGAATGTTTTTATTTTCTAATTCATGTATATTTTGGTCTGCTTACATGTTTTTCTGCATGTAAAAACTAGCTTTATGTAATCTATAAGATAATTTACATTTTTAGACTTAATATCCATAATATAAATATGAATTTCTGCGATGTAACATGCTTTATAAATGAAAACTTACTCCCATGTTGCATCTAATTCTGTAATCTTCATTGCCAAAAAAATCAAACTTTCTAATCATCTTACAACTGGCATTATAGGAGCTGCTATTAGCAAATTGAAATATACAATACACAGGCAATATTTTGTTGCCATTAATTCATGTGCAGATTAGTGTGCTCGTTTCACATATTAGTTAGAAAATGTTTCCAAACAATTTATGTGTTTTCAAATCAACTTACTTGCCATTTTGAATCAGATAATTAAGCTCTTTCCTGGTGCAAGGCTTGAGTATGAACTCAAAAACATCAATAAAGCAAATGTTGATGATTTAATGACAGTTGTAGAATTCTCTGCTGAAAACCCATATGGAAAAGCTATAGCTTTGCTTGACTTCAAAACAAGACTCACTAAGGTACTTCATCTTCCTCCACATAATATTTTATGTAAATTCCATACTTTGCTGAGCTTTCCTTGGACACATTTTCGAACAGGTTAGAGAAGACTGGTTTGTCTTACCTGCTATAGTATTAGCATTCATACTCTCAAACCTGTTGAAGAAAGGCTCCCGTGTTACAGTCGCATCTGATTCAGAGAATACCAAAGGAACCAAGAATTGCTCAAAGAATTCCTTTGTGGAAGAAGTCATGGTTGCAACTGAAGATGTGGAGACTGCAGGTCTTGCAACAAGCACCACAAGGGAGTTGGTCTGTCCATGTGAAGCCAATTCAATGATTGCCGGTGGCTGTGGAAACAAGGTGAAGAGTGGTGGTTGCGGCGGTGGTGGATGTGGAAGCTGTGGAGCAGAGGTCAGTGAGGCAACTCGTCTTGGAGCAGAGCTTGCTGCATCAGAGGTGGTTGTTGTTGGTGCTTAAATAGCTGTCATCTCTTGCAAAAATGAAATAAAGTTGGTAATAAGGCTGTTCAACCTTTGGCCTCCCTTTGTTGTTGTGTTGTACCAATAACCAGCTTGTTTTATGTGTATAATTATATAAATTGATTGAATATGTTTGTCTATTAGTGTAAACAAGGCTTTGGATTTTCAGTAATAATCAAATACGAATTAATAGTTCTTTAATATACAATTAGGCTTCTTCAAAAAGGTTTAGGCTATTATGGGTGATTCTGTAAGCAAAAGGCAGAGGGAAGAGGAACAACACTTTGGATCAACTACATGCCCAAGATTGTTTAAGAGGAAGAGGGTGAGAGCCAACTCCATTGGACATGACTTCCTTGAGCAATTCAAGCCTTTCTTTATTGTGATCTTTGAACATCATCTGAACAATAAAACCCAATTTTGTGTGGACTATTTATTTTTTAAAATTTATAATTGATTAGATTGAAAGTTAAATAACAAGTGTTAATTTATTGAAATTGTTGTTAAATATTAAGTTAAATAATAAGAAATTTATTTGAAATGTATTTTATTAAATATTACTAAAAGTTGTATATTTGACAATTTATTGTTGAGAAGCTGAAATTATTGATGTGGTTGAATTATGACAATATTTGAAATAAGTTTTATTTTTTCAAGTTTTAATGGACAAATATAGCAAATATGTTCCTATAGAGATTGTATTATTTGTGCTCTCATGTTAATAGAGCAAAAATTTGAAGTAAAACTGAGATTTAATTTCCTCAATTTTATTAGAAAGGATATTTTTATAACAAAAAACGATTATTTTCAAATTACCAAAAACGTGTCTTTAATTTTTATAATCAAATTGTTATTTATACTTTAGTTTAAAAAGAATCAAAGTAAAACAAATTAGAAATTATTGTTAGAAAACTAAATAAAATATTTTAAAAATTCTACAGTTTTCGTGATTTATTAATACTGTAAATGGCATTATGATATTTAGCATTTTGTATTCGTAAAAAAAAAAGAGCCTTTCAAAAAATATTATTAATAAAAACCAGAATATAATTCCAATTTTAAAACCAAATATTATAATTTAATAATTTTAAATGAAAAATCATGCCAAAATCTATATATAACTCAAATATATCTATATCTATATCCATATCTATATAATAAATCTCATCTTTAAAAATATATATATATATATATATATATTTTTTGTAGTTTTTATGAAGGCTACAATAGAAGACATTATGAAAAGAAAGCATATAAGAATAGCATCAACTACTTCAAATAACTATCATGAGAATAAGAACAATGAGCCTATCATAGATCAAGACAAGACACAGAAAGCCCCCAGGCTATACAATCTTAGTACGATTGCTCATAATATTATCTGTGAAGGTGTCATATAAGAAGACCTTTAGAGACTAAAGACTCTATTTGCTCTTGTTATGTATTAGTTCACGTAATTACTTTTCTAAAGCTGCTCTTTACTCGATCAAAGTATCTTCTTCTCCAGCCTGGAGCCTCACTTACCCGAAGGCTTCGCTGTTGTTCTAGGGTTTCCCTTGCCCATTGCCCAATGTCCTTCTCTCTTACTCAAGCTTGAACATTGTTGTCGAGCTTTCTTTGCTATTTGAATGCATCATAAGTTATCATACACAAATCTACAAATTAAACAGAAGCTTTTTAATAAACTGAAAATTGACTAAAAATATCTCATTTAGATGTTTTGAACTCAGGTTTTCACATGATTGATTTTGAATGAATAATAAAATATTTGTTTGATCAAATTTTAAGATATATAATTTTAAACTAAAGATAATTTTTGTTTTTTATGATATAATAATTTAAATCACTCTTTTCTCAATAATAAAAAAATTTAAAAATTCATTTAGATATTTTATAATACTAATATTTTAAATAGTTTCTCAAAACATATTTTTTAACATAGTTTTTTAAGTTATATTTAATAATAACTCTTAAAATTTATTCTATTAACTTAATATTCAACAATCACTCTATCAATTATAACTTAAAAATAAATTTAAAAAACTTCTAAAATAAAAAATCACAAAATATTATTTGAATTTTTTATGTATTAAATTAAATAGATTTTCATCAAAGATGTTTTTTCAACTCCTTACAAAAAGATAGATAAAGAGAGATTGATTATAAAAAAAAAAAACGATTTGCAATTCTTTAGAGATGCCATTTTTACTTTTTTTTTTTCTCTTTCTTTCTTATGAGATCTACTCAAGTAGTTCATAATCACAAGCAAAATATAATGAAAAAATTCCAAGTGTAATGCAAATGTGATTTTTCCCATTTAATAGTTTTTGTGATAAAATCTTATGTCTTTCTTTTTAATTATTTTTATAATCATAATCTAATTAATTTAACAAAATCAATATAATATTTATATAGTTGATAACCAATTCTTGTGTCAACATATTTTGTTAGAATATGAAAAAGAGATTCTAAGACATTCTTAATATTTTAATAAATAATAGATATAAACTCTTTTAATGATAATCCCATATTAGCTTTACAAGGAGAGCAATAGAAGACACTTAACTTTACAAGAAGTAAAGCCTTCATTAAAAAACAATATACATCATATGAGATTCTTAATTGCTTTTCCACATTCACAACAAATTTTGTCATTTTTCTTAATATTATTGTGAATTTTATTTGAAGTCTAACTTCATGCCTTACTTTTTATGACCATATCTTATATTCATAATATTAGACTGAAATTAACCCATATTATTTATTTGTTATCATTATATGTGATAATATGTCTGTGAAAATAAACTAAAACTCATATGAAACCTTTGTTGTTATATTAAGCTTTATATTTTAATGATCGCATACCTGAGAATGTATACTTTTAACAATCAAATACTTAAGAATACTTTTGCATAATCAAATAGTTCTTTTAAATCTCATGTCCTCAACTCCTATTTTCTCTAATATTTTTTTATTTGAAGTATAATCAATTAAAGTAGAACAAAATCTTAATTTATTACCAAAAATCAAAATTTGACTAACTCTTGACTAATCATTGTTCTCAAATAGAAATCCTTTTCATGAATCAAGTTATTCTAATAGTGATATCTATGTTAAAAATGTTATGTTAATTGTTAAGCAAATACCCATCTGTCGACATGCTTTTGCTTATTGATAAATTATGATTATAAATTAACATTATATTAGTTTTGAATTTTATAAGAAATTATATCCTATAACATGAACTACCGTGATATTAAAATAACATTTTCTTTGTTCTTGTTGTAAACATCAAGTAATATAAAAAGCAAAATATATTGTTAAATTAGTTAATTGAACCATTAAATATGTCATTACTCTATTTTTCTAAAAAATAAATATACCAAATATAGATTAAAATACAAGAAAAATATAACATTATTTAATTATTTTATTAGAAAAATATATGTGTTTTATTTTTGAATACTCATATCTTTTGCATAGGAATATGTCCTTTGATAGAAAAGAACTTAAATAGTGAGACATTAATACGTAGTGGTTAATAGCAAAATAATAATTATAGTTAATACTAAAACAATTATTATAAAGAATATAGCACAACTTTCAATAAAATAGAGGTATTTTAAGTGTACATAACAGAATTAATGAAAATTAAAATTTATAGATAATTTTCTTTAACTTAGATGCAAAAAGCTCTATTAGGTAAACCATTTTTAATTTAAAAGTTTTATAAAAGCATTTTTTTCAAAAGTAAATATGCCTTTTTACCGACACACATTTTAAGACATATTTTTTTAATCTAAAAAATAAAATAATATTAATATAGCAAAAGATAATTTTACTTTTACAAAATAATATGCAAAATCTTTTTAATAAAGTTAAATGTGATTTTATAATAGTAATTATTTCATTAAAAATTTATAAAAATAAAACTTTTCCAAATTATTTTTTATTAATTAATCTAATATTCAAAAGCATTTATATTCAACAAGCTTAATATGGAATATTCTAAAACTGTGTACTCAAATACATTGTAAAAAAAATATTTAAAAATGTTAAGTATAAAATACTCAATTATTTAAAAGTATTTGGTTATTCTTTTATAAAATACTCATAAAATAAATTAAAATGTTTTTTCAATGTTCATATTCCTTAATTTATGATACATTCTAAAACTATAATAAATTATACTCATTAAAGTGGATAAAATTAGTATAATATTATATAAAAAATACAATAAAATCAACTAGAATATAAGACAGATATATAATAATATCTAAGTACTAATAACATAAATGTTTAAATAATGTTTTTCAAAAAATTACTTATAATATAAAAATATTCAAATATAAAAAATATGAGTACTTTGAGGTATCATTAACACTTGCATGATTAATTGATGATAACAAAACCGTTTTATTTGTGATATACTATTTTTCTCTTAATTTTTTTATATTATATCTCTTAAGTTGACTTGGTAAAAGCTACTGGAGCATTGGTTAATAACTTAATGAGCTTATTGATAAAATGTACAAATAAAATATAATTGATCATGACATAAAGATTAGTAGTTTATAAAGAAATTGGGATGGTGTAATGGTTGTCTAAATACATTTTTTAGAGTCATCTTTATATGATTTAGATTGTGAAGTTATGGTAATAATTATGAGATATTAAGTACTAAATGAGTAAAATCATGAGTATATTTGAAATTCACATTAGAAGTTTTTAAAAATATTTTCACATATAAAAAAGTTTTCTCATACTTAAGGCATATCTTATAAGTAATGGATCATAGTAAGACTAAATGAAATAGATTGTTTTGAATTGTTTACGAAATTGATTCATTACATCATTAAGTATAAGTAAAAAAGGGTTTAAAGAATGATAAATAATTTTAATGAATTATACTCTTAAGGTTATTTGAAAATTAAGAGTTCATTCTTAGAAATAAATTAGAATTGTATAGTATTTTTCTGTCAAGTGTCCTCGCCCTAAGCCATCAAGAGCAAACTTTTTTTTTTTCAAGTCTCAATAGTGACAGTTGAAGCTTGATAAATGATAAGGAATTAAGAAAAAGAAGAAGACAATTTTTATTACAAAAATAATTAAAATTTATAAGAACTTTTTCTTCAAAAAATTTAAATTATTTTATACATTATTTTTACTTATTTATACAAAGATTTTTATATAATATTTTATTATAAAATATATAATATTTTAATTTTCATAAAAAACATGTGTATTTTGATAAAAAAAGAAATTTTATAAATTCTGCAAAATCTATGTCTCAGGCAACCTAGCCACCCATATGCACTGCTCACCACATTGTTTGATAATGTTAAGACACTATTCATGTAAGCGAGTACCATTCCTACATGTGGACAGCCTTAAGATTGTGTTGACCACAACAACATGGTAGGTTAACCTACCATGCATAGTAGGTGGCTGACATGTGCAGTCGTCCCATGCAATTGGACACCCCTAGCATATGTGCATGTTTGGCACCCCATGCCCTCCAGAATAAGCGCCTATGTTAAAGAATAAGGTCATCAATGTGGTGTACTCTCTAACTTTAATCTTTTTACAATATTTTTTTGATAATAGATTCTTCTCATTTTTAGTACCAATAATTATACTGATAAGTTCTTTTGTCACTTGAATTTGAATGGCAAATAGTTTTTCTGTTTTGTCTTATAAGATATCTCATTTGGACTCACCATAAGACAAGCTTTCATAAACTTAAAGAGTGGTTCTAAGACATTTTTATTCTCCATTATAATAAGTATTTTATCTTTCTTAAACTTTTATGAAAATAGTTTTCGATATGATTTTCAATATTTTTGTTATATATGTCATATTTTCTTGTAAATATCATAATATTTTTTATTTTCACAAGTATGAATGTTGTTAGTTATAATTATATAATCTTTGTTAAAGAATATCATTTCTTTTATTATTAATTTTTAGATTTAGACTCAAGTTTCTTAGTATTTTATTCTTCTAGTTTTATCTCTATATTCGTTCTTATTTTTAAAAGTTATTACAAATATACTTATTTTAAAGATTAAAAAAAGAAAAAAAATTCAATGGTAATAAGATAATACAGATTTGCAATATACTTTGACAATGTATGCATCTCATTTATTAGTATTCCCAAACTCATGGATTTTCGTAAAAATTATGTGGTATATTCTTACATCACTTGTCATTGTTATTGTTGTAGACTATATCACTTTCTTTATCTTTTTTACATATAACTCATGGTGTAAAATTCTTTTCTAATTAATTTCTTAAATTAGCTCTATATCATTTCTACAATGGCACCAATTCTTAAGTAAATATTCTACCAAGCTAACACATGACTTATCATTTTTAATCGAGTATATGTCACTTTATTTGTTGATGAATAATCATATAGAAAAAAATGTCTCTAGTGAGTCTTAGGTATTAAATTTCTCTATAACTATTATACCATCATAAATTAGAATATCAAGTGTAGCATCTGTTTTGAAAGGATGCGATTGATTTCCTTATGTTGAAAGTGTGATATTGATGTCATTCTTATCTTTATTTTCAACTATCTTAGAATTATTACTCAATCTAGAATCCTTTGATTAAGAGTGCTTCCCTTTGATAGATTATTTTTTGAATTTGTTGTAGAAAGGGTTTGGATTTTAATATTATATTTATTATTACTTGCATTTATTGGATTAATATAGCTACTTGTGTCTTCAAGTTGATGGTGAAATATACAATATAGTCACATTAATTGAAGCCTCTTCAATCTTCTGATTCTCTTTTGCGACATGTTCTTTAACTATCTTTTTCTTTGCTCCTATCATCAACATCGAAATCGAAGTGCTTTGATACAAAAAAATTTAATTTGTCTACGAGGTGTTCTCATCCCAAGCCCATTACAACATACCATTTTTTAGAGTCGTAATAACAAAAGTTGAAGTTTGAGAAAAGGTTAGATACTACGAAAGAAAATAAAGATAATAGGATTTTTGTCACAAGGGGGTTGAATTTTCCAAGAAGTTTACTTTTAAAGAGTTTTGAATTGCAAAGTTTCAAATTTTAGAATTCTAAATTATTTCATACATTATTTTTATTTTTTATAGAGATTTAGAAATAATATTTTATTATAAAATATATAATATTTTAATTTCTATAATAAATATATGGATTTTGACCAAAAAGAAAATTCTAAAAATTTTGTAAAAATCTATGCCCCAACCAGCTTAGTCACATGTGCTCCATCACCTCATGCCACCCACTTATGCCATAGCACTCTTCAAGTGCACAAGTATTATTCTTATGCATAGATAGCCCTACACGCAACCATTGAGTGTGATGATGTGGTAGGTTCACCTCCTACTAAATTCACATACCGCATGTTTGATACATGATCGACCCACACATGTAGCACATCTGGGCCATCCCACACTATTGTGAACCCATAGTATGAATGCATAAACCTCCACACACAATGCCTGACTATGGAGCTATAGCATGCTCTTCGGTGTGCTTGTAACGAGCCACTACATTTGGCTCTTACTATTTTGTATTGTAACTCTTCCATTAATTTAGTTTTTAAAAATTTTGAATTCAATGAGATTGTAATTTATCTCCTGATCATATAATTGCATCCATAAATAAGTATTCATTATAATAGATTCATTAGATTTTTAGAATCATTTGAAAGCATTTAAATCTTCATATATGGTTCATGAGTCCCTCGTACCATTTTAAGAAGCTCATTTATAATACGTCGATGAGCATTACATAAGATTGTCTGAACCTATGGATTACATAAGAAACATTACGTTTAATGTACAATGTGTAAGCCACAACATACGATGCAAAATAGACCATGTATAAAATGTCACAAAGGAATCAAATGGTAAGAAAAATATAGAAACTTACATTCACATGATACGTGGAGGCTAGACGTACAATACACTATATTGGATTTATGGTACAACTAGTTTATGAAAGTCATAACAACTCATTTGTCCAAACTTTGACAAATTTCTTATAATTGTTAAAGAGCCATTGGGAATATTTTGGAGGGGAAGAAAATGCATATAAAATCACCATTAAGCATTTACAAAATACTTAAGAAAAATCTACAAATCACTTGAGAGCATTTATAATTGAAGATCATTACCACACTTGGAGATCAATTCCAAAATGCTAGGAAGCATATTGTATCTATCATATCTTAGCCTTCATGTAAGGTTCTTTATTGATCTAAATAATAATATTCTCCTAAATAATTCATATCAATTTATTTTGTCATTTATATTATTTCATTATTATAGCATTTTGTGAGTTGAACTTTATTCTTGTTGTAGATCCATTTTGGCATTTTATTTTTGGTTTTTTGTGATCGCTTTTTTTATCTTTTAATCAAAATAATAGTCATTTGGGTCGATATGTGTAAGATCAATCGGCCTAGTATTGTATGCTTTTTTGGGCTGATGAATGAAAACATTTTTTGTTATCGATAGTTATGAGTTTTGGCCCAATGTGAGGGTTTAGTTTCCCTATTTTTGTGAAAGACATTATTACGCTCTAGCTTTCATTATTGGGTTTGACATAGATTTGATATTTGGGATCAAATTATTTAAATATCTTGGTGTCTGTATTTTACTGTAGTTCTTAAATTACTAGCTTTTGAAACTTAATGAGAACTTTAAAGAACAATTCAACAATATTTAAAAAAGGACTTTCACTGAATTTATACTTATCTCTTGATTTCTTAGTTTTGGAAAATATTACAAATTAACATAACTTTTTATGGACATCTTAGCATTCCATTTTTAATAGTTGGTATCATAAAAGATTGTTTCTAGAGGCTAAAAATCCTAGAAGAGATCCTTGAGACATCTCATGCAATTATAGATGAAAATGCTATGTTGAAAAATAATGCATTATCCCCTCATCCTTCCTTAGCAAAAGATGATTTTATCTTTATTAACAAAAATTGAATGCAAATTTTTCTTAAATTAGTAGATCTTGATTTATGAGAAATTGTTGAAAATCTTATAGAATTTTTTTCTAAGAATGTTGTTAATGAGTTTGTTAATAAATTTATAAGTGAATTATCTTATAAAAAAGCAAAAAATTCAACTCAACTTTTAAAATAGCCCTTGAGATTTTGGCTAAAAATTTGAAGTTACATGAAGGTACCCATCGAGTTAAGGAAAGTAAAATCAATTTATTTATGCATGATTTTGAGTTGTTCCACTTTCTAATGCTGAGCAGATGAGGTAAATACTTTATGTTACCCAAGGAATTTGATCTATTAGTTGTAACCATCAACAACCAAAAATATGAACCGCCCTACTATAGATGAACTGTTTGGTGATCTTATGACATAACATCGAGAAGATAAAGAGAAGAGAGGAGTCATAACTCAAGCAAAGAAAGCAAAAACACAATACTACATTGAAGACTAATTCATCTTTATCCAATAATGGAGATTTTTCTACAATAATAAAATAGGATTTCTAACTAAAAGTTTAAGTAAAATTATTAAGAAACATATTGTAGATAATTCTAAAAAAAGAAGAAAAGTCTACAAACAAAAAGAAAAGAGGATAAAAGTATCATATTGTTATAAATATGATAAGCTAGGCACATCCACCACCATTTTCCAAAGTATTTGGACAAGAAATGCAAGAAGAACAAATTTACGAAGGAGAAAAAACAAGCTATGATAGTGACTTGGATTAATTAAGATGAGTCAATTTCAAGCAAGAAAGAAAGCATCACAGAGGGTTTGATTTTTTTTTCTTGCAAATCCTAAAGAAAACAAAGAAATTAATGAGATAAGTGAATCTCTCATAGTGAATTAGAAGAAGATTTGATTAATGTGTTTAAAAAGCTTTCAAAGAAATACAAAAACACACCAAATATTTGGGATTATGTGAATCTCTAAATGAGAAAAATAAATAACATCTATAAGAATGAAAAATAATTAGAGATGAACTTGCCCAAGTTATCATTGAGAATGAAAAAATTGTGTTTTATTGGTTCAAAAAATTATTTTCAAATAATCTTACTTCAAGACATATTCATAGAAATGTTGGTTATCAAAATCAAAAGTATTTGCAAGTTAAAATTTCTCCAAATACATCATCCTTGTCTTGCTATTATTGCATGAACAAAGGAGATATTTCTAAAAATTGTAAGATTAAGGTTAATGTATATTCTAGGCACTCATTGATTTGGGATAAAAAGAATTATATCAATATACTTAGCAAAGATATTTGATTTTAAGCTGGTCAAACGCAAATCTAGGTAAGTTTCAAAAATTAAAACTTATGTGTATACTTTCTCCAATGTGACAAAAAAAAGAAGCTTAATAAAGCATTTTAGTTGCTTTCGAAAACTAATTTAATGATATCATATTTTATGAAAAGATAAATATATTTTGAATTTGTTTCTTTACTCTAAACACGATATTTTAGATGTAAAAAAGAAAGGACAAGAAAGAAAAAGGAAGTTATATAAATAAGAAAGAACATCTTTGACCAATTGTCCCTAAAATTCTTATTTTTTTCATTGCACCTAAGTTGGGGGAACAAAAATTCAAGGTATATATTTGGACACATAATTGTATTTATCATTTGATTATTCGATTTAAATTTTGTTTTGATTTTGACATTTTTGAAAAAAAGATATTGTTTAATCACTTATTTTTTTTGGAGTTTAGTTTAATATTAACAAAATCATCTTATTTATAATATAAAATTTTTAAAAATATTTTTAAATAATATCTCTTATGCTTACTTGGTAAAAATAATATTTCTATCAATCTACAACTTCATGAGCTTATAGAGAAATATTCAAAGAGAATGTATTATCCATGACAAAGATTGAGCAATTGGCAAACAATCAAGATGACATAATGGTTGTCTAAGTACATTTTTTGGATATATTATTAACTCATGAGAATAAATATGAGATGTTAGGAACTAAATGGGTTAGATCACAAGTGTTTATGAAAATCACACTAAAAATCTTCTAAAACATTCTTCATATATTACAAAATTTCTTATGCATAGAGCATATTTTATAGGTAATTATTCATAATAAGATTGAGTGAGTAAATTACCTTGAATTGATTGATTGCATCATTAAGCACAATTTAAAAGACAAAAATTATTTAACAATCACTTTATCAAACATAACTCAAAATTAAGATGAAAACATGATCTAAAAATAAAAAATGACAAAATATCATTCGCACTTTTCTTGAATTTAAATTAACTAGAATCCAATTAAAGATGCATTTTCAACACCTTACAAAAAACAAATAGATAAGAATAATACCTATTACTAAATTACATTACATCTCAATCTCACTAATCCCATATAACATCAAACTTGATTGTATTTCAATCACAATTGTGTCCAACAAACCAAAGCGAACAACATAAATAAATACATGTTATATATAAACCTACTCTATATAATTTTTAGTTTTTATAAATTTTGAGAAAAATGAAAAGGTGAATATAATCTACATTAATAAATAAATCAATGTTTTATACACATCCCTCTTACTAATCTATTACAATGCATGACAAATTGCTAAATATGCCCTACACTAATTCTTAACAAATATTTTTTATTTCTAATGATACTAAAATCTTTTTTAAATGGATTATATATTGTCATATTTCAAATAATAAACAAATTATTTTGTCATCAACTCAAAAATAACAAAAACGAATAGAAAGTACTTCATTACTATTACATGGGATATGATAAAGTACATTAATTTTAATTTAATAAGGTATGTACTTATTTGAAATAAAATTCAAAAAAACATTATTCTAAAACTCTTCTCACAATAAATCTATTGGCATTACTCTTTTGATGAAGATTTTTCTACCATCTCATCGAACCTATATAATATAAAACTGTAATAAACAAATTTTGTAAAATAAACTGATAGATAAAATTACTTATTTCAATATGAACAACTAAAACTGAATTGTATATATATAAAAAAATAACAGTAGCATGCAACATTAACTAAACATTTACATAAACACATAATCATAGCTCATAATATGAATATAACTAAATAAGTAAAATATAATGCATATAAAATGTCATCATAAAACTAAATAGGAATCTCAACATGCATTATATATATGAAGTTTGCAAACAATTGTGATAAATGTGTTTTTAAGAGATTTTTCAAAGAAATATGCAAACATGTATGTGCGATAAGAAAATAAAAGTATGGATAGAGTAAGAGAATGAAAAATCACCACAGATATAAAAAAAACAATGCTAAGACAATAATGATATCTTTTTATGAAAGCTAACGACAATGTCAAAGAATCATAAATCTCCAATGATTCAAAAATTTATAACATTTTTGAGAGAAAAGTAGCTACGACAGTCACAATCATCATAACAAGCTAACAATTGAAGGTTCTGAAGACTTCAAAACATTTATTGATGATTGATTGAGTGTTGAGGAAGACCCAGAAGCAGAAAGGAGTAACAAGTTTGGTCGACAAAAACAACTTTGAATATACTTTGACAAATGATATTCATTTAAGAATGATGTATAATTGATATCGATAAATTAACAACTAAATCTTCAGATGCATATCAACCATCATGTCACGTACATGCAAATGCACAAGCATGTCATTAAAATCATCCTCTCACACTCATATAACAACGTAGAAATCGTGTAGATAGACTGTGTCGTAAGGTCTATCCCAACATGAATCACTATAGTTGTTGTTTTGTAGGCTTATCAACCTAGCTAATCAATCATATCACATACCATCATATCATTTGCTCAATAAAATATAAATACTCAAACATGATGCCCAACGGGTATATATCAACAATCCATAATATAAAACTAACAAGCATAATTAGAGACCAAAATATGTGTGAAAATGTACAAAATGCTAAAACTATACTACTATAACTAATAAAATAATGCCAACAAAAGGTTCAAACTTAAATTATACAATATAATTAAGAATTATTAAAGCACATCATGAGATTCATTATAATTGATTAAACAAAATAAAACCATGCATGTCATCAAAAGATTACAGATCAAAGACAAAATATGTACAACAAAGAGACAGCCATATGAAAGATGTACCCAAAATCTCAAATTAAAATCGATTATTCCAGAAACACCATTTTTTAAAGCTGGAATCACTGTTCACTAATGACTTGCACGACCAAAGCAATTGTTTAACAAGTGCTTAAAACCAGTAGATAACATTTACATGGTGATAAGCTTTTTACCATCAACAAGCCTCACATTTGTAGCATTTTTTTATTTCATCTTGAATGTATCGAATAAACACATTTCAGGCCTCACATTTGCAGAAGTCTCATCACATGATGACCCACGTTTCAGCTACCAGTTTTCCTATGTTTTGCTGTCCAAATAAGATAAGAAAACAAACAATGTATGCAATAACCTGGTCATTAATACAGAATTCCCATACAAACACTCTTCTCTGTTTTCATCCCTTGTAGATATTACCTAGAAAAGACTATTACCATACAGAATACAAGTACGGAGAAAATGTCAAATCAATATTACTTAAGAAAAAGAAAGTTCTAATTTATTTTAAAAAAATAAAAACTAATTGAATCTAATGACAATAAATCTGCATTCAAAATTAAAAAAAAAAATGCAATGATTCAGCTCATGTAATTTCTGTTATAAAAGGATCTAAGGTATATCGAACACCAACAAGTAAACAAGTGTTGATGCATCAAACCCATATGGATGGAGGTAAATTTTGAAATTGATTTGACAAATCCATTCCATAAATAGTATACATTCAGATGAAGCAACCATTTTTTTTAACTCTGTTAGTTCACGTTGCTCAATGTCGTGCAATTGAAAGGAAAATTGATCCATTAATAGCAAACAAGCATGAACTTTGATAATATGCAAATGGAACATGTTAAGTTTGAGTAGGATAGGCTGTAAGCATGCTTTGCATAACGAAAGGAATAGCAAGAACAAACAATATGAATTCATATAGATAAATAGACATGCAAGAAAATCACATTCAAGAAAACTTTGAAGTCATGTTTCAATGGATTTGATTTTTAGTTATGCACAATGGTAGAACAGCAATCAGAAAGCAAGAACAATATATGCAGAACTAGAAAATTTTCTTAAACATGAGCCAATGCGTTGTATGTTTCTCTAACGAATAGAAATATTCTTTAATGCAATTTTAACTTGCAAACCTTTACACATCAAAATTTAATAGCCTGAACCATTATTAAATCCCATGACATAAATATGATGGATTCTTGTATGGTTTTCTAACCATTCATCCACCAAACAAAAAGCTTTTAAAGTGGATGTTTTGCACCGCACAAAAAATAAGTTGTGATTTCAGAATCTTTGGGTTGCAAATCAATGGGAAGTTGGAACTTATTGCAGTCATTTAAATGTTTATGAAGAACAAAAATAAAGAACATAGTGAATAGCAACAGGGCACAATACTATATCATAAACTCTACAAGTTGTTGATAATAACAACAAAAAGCATAAGCAGTTTGAAGCAGAGCAGAAAATCTCCACCTTTGCATCAAACTATCACCATTTGGTAGTTTGTCACAACCACAATGTTAAAGATAATGACTCTTCACCATGAGTTAGCTGCTAATTTCAAGATCTCCTCAGGTGAAAGCTAGAAGTAAAGACAAACTTGAAGAAATGCTAGTTGCAGTATTATTGTCCAGATTGTTCCCTAAGAGAAATTTTGGCAACAAGTTGAAGCTCAACGTGACAAGGCAATCTGCTGCTACTCTTTGCAGCTGGGTGGAGGGTTTGAAAAGGTATGGTGAACTCCTTGCAATGATAAGCACTACGGGCTATGTAATGTTGGGTAGGATATGTGGAACTATGCGGTTAGAGCCTTTTGAAAAGCAATGCCTGAGAGGGGAATTGGGTGAGTGCAACAAGGGGAATTGCTGCCATTGTTTTGAGATGCTTGGTGCTGCTGGTGGGGGATGCTGGGTGCTGTTGAAGGGGGTGAAAAAGTAGAGGAATGGGCCTTGGTCAGCTAGGAGGAGATCCATATACTGGGTAGCATGGAATCTTTTTGAATATTATAGCAGTTGGGGGAAATTGCTGGAATTCAAGACTGGTCTTAATTTACGTTAAGGTGTTGCAGGTGAAAGGCCTTCATATCATCAAAAATGATCAAGTTTGCTGTATGGAATATTGGAGAAAGCAGCTCTCCAGCACCCTATCTCTTAGAATTTCCAGCAGCAATGGCTACAATTACAAGAAAAAATTCCTGCCTGTAGTACCCAATTCATAGAAACACGCCTTCTGTATCCATAATTCTTCAATTCTCTAACCATTCTTTTCTTCTGCTCACCTTCCTTTCTATACCAGTAGTAGCACTCTTTGTGAAACCCCATTATCATACTACGATTGAAAGCATCCTGCACACCAATCCTAAGCCACATTCTTGCTCCCGCCCATTTCAGCCAAAAGCATACTGCAGCATTTTGTAGATCACAACAAACAGCATGCTAAGAATCATGGGTACATTCCATGCAACTCCTATTATAGCTTGCAAATCTGTAGGTCATCAAATACATTTTATTGCGATTGCTGTAGCCCACGAACTGCATATGAGAGGACCCTCTCTCTTTTGTCTTAATTTGGTAAATAATCATGGCTTGGACCTCCCTTATGTGTGCCTCCATCCTGCAGCCATCTCCACTTCCCATTGGTATCCTCTTCCTTTGACATCTCCTCAAGCTGGCCCCTGTTGGTGTTTTGAGTCACCTGCATCATAGCCTTCTTTCCCAATGCATCCTTTAGGGTCCACACTTGCCTAAAAGTTTCCCTGCCCCTTACATTAGAGACACTTACATGCTTACTTTACAAACTATCAATTCCACCAATGTTTTTTGCCCCATTAGCCTCCCTTTGATAGTTTTGAACAACTGCAGTTTTGAGAAACCTTTCTTGCATGGCAGCTCTCATTTTCCTTGGTTGCACGAGCATCCAAGGGCCTTGCTCCCTAGTCTTCATACCACTGAGTTCTTTGTTCTTGATGTTCCTGACTGCTTTGAGTTGTTTTATCAATCTCATCATTCCTGCTTGCTATATTCCCCTCCAATTCTCCTGTCAAATCAGCAAGTTTCTCTCCAGTGGAGCATTGCTCCATTTAATGGCTAACATGGCCACAAGTAAAGCACATCCAAGGAAGGCCCTCATACTTAAAAGATTGGAAAATTCTCCCCAACTATCCGCACAGTCACATTCCCGGCTTCAAAGGTTTAGATAGGTCCATTCTCACATAGACCCTTGCATAAGATGATCATTGCAAATCAGCGGTCCAACCATCAATTAAGATTGGCTCTCCAATGGTTTTTACAATGTATAGAATATTTTTTGTATCCCAATACAACAACGAAAGCACAGGGAATCTAACCCATACCAGGGCACACATCACTGTCATGACATTCGGCCTAAACTCAGGGGTCCATACATCCAATCCCATAGTTTGCCCCTCAACCTACTAAGGTCCCCCAAGCCACACTGCATTTCTATCCTCTATCGAATCAAAATGCAGACAAAAAAAACCTGATGAGAGATCCAGTATTCTAAAATTTTTAAAATACCCCCACCTACGTTGTAGAAGCTTCGCAATAATGTAAAATGAGAGATTGCTGCCATAAACTCTCTCCACAAGATCAAACTGATGGAACTCCTTGTGCCTACTATATGTCGAATCCGACATAATGATCTCCTTCTGGACAACATAATCCACCATCTTTGCAGCAACTTTAACATCAACATTCTCCAACACTACTGTCTCATTCACAGAATTATTTCTCTCTATTGTCACTTGTTATGCATTGTGATTTGCCCACATTTCCATCCTTCCCCATGTAAGAGATGATCTCATCCACCTCTCTAGCAGTTTCCATGCCTATGCCAATCTCAATTGATGCAGAATCTGCTAATATATCACTTTCATTCAGCTCCACACCCGCCTCACCTTCAACTGCAGAGACAACCAACAAGACATCTCTGTTCGCTGAACCTACATTATAGCTGCATTCACCCACCAGCACTTCGTTTTGCATTGGGGATACATATTCGCAACCTTTATCTTTCTTGTTGCTTTTTCTTGATTTACTGCTAGCCATCCTGCTGATTTCAAAACTCTTTTCTAGTAATTCCCAACAACACAACACACAGCTTTGGAATTAAGCAGGCAACTAAAGCACAACAAAGCAATAGCAATAGCAAAACACTTGCAATAGCTATTGCAAACACTTCTAGCAGCAACAGCAAAACATTCCACACACTAGTACAGCCAAAAACACAAGACAGCAATATGAAATTTCAAATTTTGGGTCTAGAGATGACCTTAACAATTGAAATTCCTCACCATTGCTGCAGCATAGAGTAGAAATAAATGTTGCACGATACGCCAAGACCCAATCGCGTAATGACCATCGCAGCTTCAAATTTGAGTTACACGCATGCCCAAGTGAAAAGCGCACTTTTCGTAGTCTATCGTGCTCCATGCGTCTCACATAAAACCTCCGCCACGTGTAGTGTTCTTCGAAGCACATAAAAACCCAAATTGAATTACCGTGCGCCCGAGTATGTCCAACGCGCCCTTTGCAAGCTTCACTCCGCGCGTCGCACGCTTCGAGTCACGCCTCCGCCTTATGTGCCCTCCTTTATAGCTCTCAGCACCAAATTTGAAATCGCAAACGGCGTGCCACTGTAGAACCGTCTACTTCTCACTACCTACTATGCGCGTCTCCGCCTCAGCACGCACCTCCCCGCACTCCCGCACGCCCGCATCAATTCAAACCACACAACCACACCAAACTACACCCCACTTCCTGCACACCGGCCGCACCGTCGTCCTTCCCATCGCCGGAGGATTTAACCATCACCAACCTCACAAAGTCTTTGGGTTCTTTGATGATCAAAAAAGTCAAAGCCTACAAGGTTACCTCCTTATGGAG
Source organism: Vanilla planifolia (assembly GCA_023846275.1). Classification (NCBI taxonomy): domain Eukaryota; kingdom Viridiplantae; phylum Streptophyta; class Magnoliopsida; order Asparagales; family Orchidaceae; genus Vanilla; species Vanilla planifolia. Next base: position 7,884,912 of record CM043870.1, read on the forward strand.
GTTGGAATAAATAATCAGCAAACAAAAGTTTACTAAGTGGTTTAGGAAGGGGCATACCCTGTTCCCAACAAAAATCAAAATACAAGGCTTTATGTGCAATCCAATGTGCAACAACATTCCCTTCTTGCAACACATACGTGATTCTAAAGGCATTCAGTTGACGAGCATAGTTGATAGCATTAGTAAACATAGAGTAGAAAGGATGGAGAGCATCAAAATGTGAGTGAATAACCCCATTGAGCTTCATAACTGCATCATTGGAGTCCGATTCCAGTTTAATTGCAGTAGCATTTGGATAATGGCAGCTCAAGTATTCCAAAGCATATAACATTGCTATTATTTCCACTGTAGCTGAAGAGGCTGATATGACTTTTCTCCCCATGAATTTGAGAGGTGTACCCATATAATCTCTCACAGTTAGGCCAATAATAGCCGCTGAATTTATAGCCAACACCGCATGACAGTTGCATTTAATCCAGCCCGTGGGAGGAGTCCATTGTAGCTTTACCGAGAGCCCCATGGGGTTAATTGGATTCCCGTTGGGCAAACTGGAAAAGCTAGAACCTGCAGCAATAAGAGAGATAACAATAGCAATATGGTAATGCAAAGCTTTTAGATTGAATACACTTTCACCATGTTTTCTTTTATTCCTATTAAACCATAAGAAGAACAAAGTAACAGCCATAAACTTCATTATTTCATGATTTTTTCTGCAATTAATACTGTATTTCATCTATTCCAACAGCTGTAGTAAATCCGTAAACTTCAATAGCATATCCCTTTCATTCATGAGTATGAACTTAGTTTCTCATGAATTTCAAAGATCCTAGTCCCCAATTTTGCCTGAATGCAACCATGCAACAGTAGGGAGAGCATCATTAAGGAGGTGCCAGAGTACCATTCTTGGTTGGAGCTTAATCTTCCAAAACCAAGCAATATCCTCACGAATATAATGCTGCTTCAACGAGAGATTATAGTAAATAAATTTGGCATTGATCATTTTGTCTTCAGATTCAACAAAGTAGAGACAATCCTTATCCTCCTATTTAGTCCAAGATAAGTGTTTAATACGGTCGACAAGTTCCTCTACAAAATAATTTTGTAAATTCCTAACATTCCGTACACCATAGCAGTCCACAACACAGTCAATCCAGTTGGGTTGCAACTCTTGCACATTGATGTAGGTTGGCCATCTAGTTTAGAGAAGGAAAGCTATCCAATTATCATTGAGAAATGATGTCTTTTTATCATCTAGAATTTGCAATACTGAGTTTTTTTATGTCTATTCCAATGCTAGATCCATAAGCTTGCAAGTATGTGAAGCCCCACGTGGGATTTTCATTGTGTTTTGCTTCGTGAAATATTTTTCATGAAATATTTGAACCCACCAATCATCCTCATTTGAAAGTAAGCGTCTGCAATACTTAACTATAAGAGCAATCCACCACCTTAGCAAGTTGCGAATACCCAATCCAGCCAGCTCCTTTGGTTGGAAAGCCAACCCCCAGTTAACATAGTGATTAAACCTTTGTATAGAATCCCCAATCCATAAAAAACTACACATAGCCTTCTCTAATTTGTTAATAACTTCACTTGGCATCAAGCAGTATCCCAAATAATAAGCAGGACTAGACAAAATTACTGAATTAATCATAGTGATTTCCCAGCGAGTGATAGTGGTGTCTCTCCATTTTGCCATAAATGTATGCACCTTGTCAATTATGTGGCTAAAGTCCTTGTTTTGCAATTTTGTTGCTGAAATTGGAATGCTCAAATATTTCATATTAGAAATTTGATGCAAATATAGCTTGTCTGTAATCATATTTCTATACTTTGGCCCCATCCCTTTGTTAAATAGAACTCTTGACTTTATGATGTTCACAGACTGGCCTGAATGATTCTCATAGAGTTTTAATATTTCCCTGATAGCTTTTGTTGCAGCACATGTAGCAGGGGCATAAATCATCACATCATCCGCATAAAAAAGGTAAGAGGAGTATTAGCGTGATCCTAATCCCAATGTCTGAGTCCCGCTCCACTTGTTGCTGTATAAGCCATGATAAATAATCAGAAACAATAGTAAACAAATATGGGGATAAAGAATATTCCTGTTTTAGGCCTCTGGATGCTTCAAACCACGATAGGCACACCCCATTCAAAAGGATGCCAAATCTGGGGTTCTTAATATAAGCTTCCACCCATTGACATCATCTGTTAAGGAAGTGGAGCTGCTTCAACATATCAGTAACAAATTTCTAAATGACTTTGTCATATGCCTAATCCATATCCAATTTCAATGTCATAAGACCAACCTTGGATGTCGAAGAGTGCATACGTGCTGCCACTTCTTGAGCCAGAAAAACATTATCGGAGATGCTGCGACTTGGAACAAAAGACTCCTACTCTTTTGCCACAATAACTGGGAGAACTCTTTTAAGTCTTTTCACAAGAATTTTTAAAACAATTTTATATATAACATTACAAAGGCTGATGGGACTAAATTGTTCAAGTTTGTTGGCCCCATGAATTTTTGGAACCAGTACAACCAATGTATCCTTCCACTGCTTAGACATGTCTGAGTCAATAAAAATTTGACTAACTGTCACAATGATATCTGAATGTGTGATGTGCCAATAACCTGTAATAAACTCAAATGAAATACTATCCATGCTCGATGCCATGTTTCTCCTTATTGACATTGCAGCACTTTTAATTTCATCATTTGTAACCATGGTTACAAGGGAGTTTCCCTGCTAAACCGTAATTGTTTTCAAGAGGGAACTAGATGGAATGTCTTCGAGGCCCCCTAGGATACATTTTCTAACAAAGAAACTCATAAGAGATTCCTTGATGTCGTTATTTGAGTTACATAATTGCCCACCTTGATCTTTCATCTGGTGGATGTAATTATTTCTGAAATTTGTAGTGACAATAGTATGAAAGAAGTATTGTGATCTCCTATCTTGGCCCATTGGATTTTAGTTCTCTGCCACCACCATGCCTCCTCCAAGGCCACTATCTTATGGTATGCCTTAATATGCCCAACCAATGCATTATTTTCCTCCTCATTGAGTCCACAATTTGATTCTTTCATTTACATTTCTTGTATTGGCAGTTGTAATTTCCTATGCTTTTCATGAATATTGCCAATTTAAATTTTGCTCGACCTTTTCAATGCAACAAAGCCCTTCAAAATTTTGTTGATAAACAAATCATTTTGTCCCCTCCTGTAGGTTTACGCCATTCTCCACCAACAATTTCGAATTGTAATCTTCTCTCAATCTTATTAAACATCTTTTCTTTAAAGGCGATCAACATGGGGCAATGATACAAGCCAATACAGGGGAGGTAAGTAACAATAGTGCCAGGAAAGGCATTTAGCCCTGTTTCATTAAGAAAGGTCCTATCCAACCTCTCCCAAATCCTTGCATTTCTAGCTTTGTTGTTGCATCAAGTATATCTGTTGCCCATAAAACCAAGGTCAACAAGGTCCATTTCCAGCAAGAAATAAACAAATTCCTATTATGGTTGGTTATGTGAAAATATTTTCCCATTGTTTTTTTCTCTTATGATAGAAACACATTAAAACCCAGTAATCATAAGAGGCTTACAGCGCTAAACCCTATTTCTAATGTTGCTCCAAACACCTCTGCGTTTTATATGATCCTTTGAAGCATAGACAACCGAGCATCTCCATGTCCTGACAGTACTATTTCTACCACAAAAGGAAATCATCTGCGAAGAGTAGGTGTTATCAATCGGTATCCAATCTCCCATATCAAAACAATCCCTCCTGATAGCCCCATTGACGACTGAGTATAAAACTTCCATACTTTCCCCAAAAACCTATCCACATGGCTTCTATCGAACTTCCCAACTCTTGTTTTTAACAATGCTATCATTGCAACGTTATATTCTCTAACAATATGCTGCAGATAACCTTTTGATTTGGTGTCTTGAATGCCCTTGATGTTCCAAACAATCAATGAGAATATGACTTTAATTAAAAAACGAGATAAGTGTGCACCCTGCTCTACTAAGCATTAAACCCATCTAATTTGCAAAATTTTGCAATAACTACACATGATGTGATGCTGGTCATTACCATAATCCTTGACCTTCTTAATGCTGTAACCATGTACCAAACGAGTAGCCATCTCTGTAGCACAACACATTTCTTCCTGATGTAGTTCCCTGACCTTCCTGTTGCTGCTGTTGTTGCTACTGCAGTTGCTGTAAAAAAGGCAGCACACATGCTGCCAAAATTCCCCCCAACCATACTTCTTATTATTGCTATTTGCACTATCATACAACCATCCAAGAGTACTCATATTCTCCCCATGACATTTTATAATGTTTTCACCATTCATATAGTATACTTGTTTACACTTTCAACCCACCCAATAGTAGCAGTAGCTCCACTGTATATTCAACAAGATGATCCTGCAAGTAATCAAATAGTAGTGCATGTAAACATCTCCAGCATTAATTTCCATCACACAATAGCCCATAATAAACTTTATCTCCCAACATACCCAGGTGTTATAGTTGCTGTTACCAATAATTAATGTTTTTTCTTTAGTATTTTGAACCTTAGTATGCTTTGGCCATTCTTCCCACTTACAAAATCCGCCTGAAACTTCCGCATTTTACCTGATTCTTGAGCACACATGGTTACACTCCTTGCCCCTCCAATTATTCATGGTGCAATGCTTGTCATCAAAGCATAACAAATTCATACACATCTAGCAGCAACTAGGAGAACCTGCAGCAACAACGAAAATTGCTGCTACAACTACTACTGCAGTAATTTCAATTACATTTGCTGCTACAGCAAGCCTAAAAAAATATTGCCAAAGAACCCCCCAGCCAAGCTTATTTTTGTTGATATTAGCACCATCAAGCAGCCATGTATGGGTACCCATATTCTCCTCATGATAGTTTGTAATATTTCCATTAGCCATATATTCTGCTTGCTTGAGCTTTCGGCCTTTCCAATAATAGCAATAACTGAGATATTATTTTAATTTCTTGCAGGTAGTCACATAGTAATGCTTGCAACCACCTACAATCACTCTCATCAACGAATCACTCATAGCAGCCCTCACCTCGCTATATACCCAGGTTCCATATTTGCTTTCATAAGCAATTAAGGTCTCTCCTTTAGCATTTTGAGACTTAGTATACTTCAGCTATTCTTTTCACTTACAAAATTTAGTTGCGGCTCCTAACGTTTTCATGATTCCTGAGAACACCTATTTACAATCTTTGCTCCACCAATTCTTCATGATGCAGTAAAAAAACCTTTATGCATAGCAATTTTGCACTCTCACAGTAGTTGTGATAAGAAACAGCAGCCACAGTAGAATTTGGTGCTGCTGCAGTTGCTATTACAATTGTTGCAACAAGCCTCCAACCATAGTGCCACGATTCCCCCAATCCAAATCTAGCACAACTGCATTTAGTTTGGATTCCGAATAGAAATGTAAGTATCACTATCATAGCATTCAACATACAGCCTCTAAGGATCAATTCAGCTGCATTCCTCCCAGGACTGCAGCGTGTTTGAAAATTCAGCACACTGCTTATAGTTTTCTCAACACCACAAATGATGATGCTCCAAACATATTCGTTAGCCTTGCAGAGATAACAATTTGCAATAGAATTGTACACCCAACTTGTCCAGCATCTGCAGCTACCCAAAATTGCTGCATTCACCAACAACTTTAGCACATCTAGCATACCTTACATGTATAGATTCAGCAACCTGGAATTCCTGCAAAAACCGGCCCACAACCATCCCAACAAAAACCACTTTGCAGCAATTAGAATTTCCCATCTTCTCCAGACTTTGAACAACAAAATAGCATCTTCTTCATTGTGTACTTTAATATGTTGACACCAGTAATTCCATTCCCAAATTTTGCTCGTGATACTAAGGCTCTTTCCAATATTCTGTGCCACCTGATTGCACAACTTCCCCTTCCAACTATAGTTTTTAGTTTGTTCATTAACAAAAAAAAATATAATTCCCCTCCTGTTCATCTACATTACCGTAGTCATTAAGTTTGGCATGCTTTCTCCACCCCATCTTGCAGCTACATTGAGAATTTGAATCTTATTCCAGAAACCCCAATAGGCTTCCTTACTATTATGTTTGAAAGTTGCATTAACAGTCCTTTTTCCCTACTTTTATTGGTCAATCTCTCCCATAGATCTTCACTCCAACATCCCAGTTGATGAATTTGTGTTTTAACTACATTCACTTTCCTAGTTATTCCCCAACCATACATATTGCTCTAGATTGTGCTGCCTGCATACTGCATCTAAGGGGACCCCCTCTCTTCACTTTTTATTTTATAATAAACCATAACCTGTACCACCCTTACGTATGTCTCCCTCCTACTGTCTCTTGTCCTTCACATTGATGACCTCTTCCTTAGATATCTCCTCAAGCTGGCCCTTTTTTATAATTTTATTCTCCTACATCGTAGCCTGTCGTCCAACTGAAATTTTACAAGTCTACACTTGCCTAAAAGGTTCCCTAACTCGTGCATTTGAGACACTTCTGTGCCTACTTGAATATCTACCAAGTCCACCATAATTTGCATGTCCATTGGCCTCCCTTTGATAGTTTGGAACAGCTGTAGTTTTGAAAAACCTTTCTTTCTCTTGCATGGGCACCCTCCTTTTCCTCGATGCACAAACATCCAAGGGCCTAACCCTTTACTTGCTCCCAAGTTTTCATCACGCTGAGTTCCTTATTCTTGCTGTTCCCGACTATCTTGAGTTGTTTTATCAATTTCCTCAATCTCGCATACTGCAGTCCCTCCAATTCTCCTGTCAAATCAGCAAGTTTCCCACCAATGGAGCATTGCTCCGTGTAGTGGCCAACAAGGTCACAAGAAAAGCACATCCGAGGAAGGCCCTCATACTCAAAGGAATAAAAAGTTCTCCCCAACTGTCTACTCAGCCACATTCCCAGCTTAAAAGATTTAGATAAGCCCATCCTCACACAGACCCTTGCATACGATGATCGCTGCAGATTAGCAGTCCAGCTATCAAGTAAAATTGGTTCTCCAATAGCTTTTATAATGCATTGGATATTTTCTATATCCCAGTACAACGGAAGTACAGGAAATCTAACCCACACCAAGACACACATCACTGTTATGGTACTTGGCCTCAACTCGGGGGTCTATCCATCCAACCCCATAGTTTGCCCCACAACCTGCCAAGATCCCCCAAGCCACACTGCATTTCTGTCCTTAATCGAATCAAAGTGCAGACAAAAACAACCTGTTGATAGATCTAGTATTTTGAAATTTTTAAAATTCCCCCACCTACACTATAGAAGTTTCGCAATAATATAAAATAGGAGGTTGCTGTCATAAACTCTCCTCACAAGATCAAACTAATGGAATTCCTTGTCCTATTGCACGCCGAATCCGACATAATAATCTTATCTTGGACAACATGATCCACCATTTTAGCAGCAACTTCTTTAACATCTATATATGAAGGCCATTCAACAGTTGTTCTTGCTGAATTGGAATTTCTTTTAGCTGTCAACACGTCCTTGAAGCTTTACTCAAAATTTCCTGTTTTCCCTCACCACCATATCCCAGTTCTTGCATCACATCATTCATCCCTATATTATTCTAGCCTATATTAATTGGATTGTGCTGCATATTGTCACATTTTGAGCTTTCACTCATCTTACATTGATCGCCTGGTCCATTTTCTCATTCCTCTCAACTGCACTTTCAATGTTTCCCAACCTTGTTGCTCCCTTATTTGCACAATTATATCTATATCTACTACCACTTGTTATCCATTGTGGTTTGCCCACATTTCCATCCATCCCCATGTAAGAGTTGATCTTCTCCACCTCTCTAGCAGTTTCCATGCCTATGCCAGTCAATTGATGCAGATTGTAGCTGCATTCACCCACTATCATTTCATTTTGCGTTGAGGATACATATTCGTACCCTTTCCCTTTCTTGTTGCTTTTTTTTTTTGATTTACTGACAACCATCCTGTTAATTTTAAACATCACTTCCAATAATTTGCGTAGCAAAACCCACAACCTTGAAATGAAGCAAGCAGCCAACAAACAACAAAGCAAAAGCAGAAGCACAGCACTTGCAACAGCTATTTTGAACACTTCCAGCAGCAGCAGCAAAATATTCCACACAGCAAAACAATATATGAAATTTCGAAGTTTCGGGTGTAGAATTGACCTTAACAATTCAAATTCCACACAATTGCTGCAACAGAAAGCAAACAGGAATGTTGCACAAGTTACCGAATTCCAATTGTGCGTACCACGTCAATTTTGAGTTATTGGTGCGCCCAAGTGAAATGCTCACGATTCATAATTCGTCGTGTTCCGTGCGTCTCGCGTAACACCTCTGCCAATTGTAATTCTTTGAAGCATACAAACCCAATTTGAATTACCGTGCGTGCGCGCATGTGCAACGAGCTCTTTGCTCTGCACGTCACGCGCTTCGCGTCACTCCTCCGCCTCTCGAACCTGTTGTGCACACCCAAATTTGAAATTATGGTTGCGCGTGCAACTAAGGAACCTTCCACTTCTCGCTACTTGTTGTGCACGTCCCCGCATGAGCATGCACCTCCTCGAACTCCCGTGCACTCACGCCAAGAACCACACACCCACACCACACTGCGCCCCACTTCCTGCACCCCGGCCTCACCGCGGCCTTCTCGCCGTCGGGGGATATGAAACCCCTATCTCCCTCACAAAGTCTTTGGGTTCTGGGGGTAGTGTGGTCGCAATGCTGAAACTTAAAGGAATTGACGAAATGGCACCACCAGGAATGGAGCCTGCGGCTTAATTTGACTCATCGTGGGGAAGCTTACTAGGTCTAGACATAACAAGGATTGACAGATTGAAAGCTTTTTCTTGATTCTATGGTTGGTGGTGCAAGACTGTTTTTAGTTGCTTAAGCAATTTGTCTGGTTAATTCTATTAACAAACAAGACCTCAGCTTGCTAACTAGTTATGTGGGTGCAAGTCCTGTGGCTAGCTTCTTAGAGAGACTATGGCCACTTAGGCTATGGAAGTTTGAAGCAATAACAGGTCCGTGATGCCTTTAAATGTTCTAGGTCGTACGCGTACTACACTGATGTGTTCAACGAGTCCATTGCCTTAGTCAAAAGGACTGGGTAATCTTATGAAAATTTCATCATGATGGGGATGGATCATTGCAATTGTTGGTCTTCAACGAGGAATTCCTAGTAAGCGCGAGTCATCAAAATGCGTAGACTACGTCCCTGCCCTTTGTACACACCACCAGTCGCTCCTTCCGATTGAATGGTTCGATGAAGTGTTTGGATCACTGCAATGCAAGCAGTTTGTAGCGTGCAGCTCTACGAGAAGTCCACTGAACCTTATCATTTAAAGGAAAGAGAAGTCGTAACAAGGTTTCCATAAGTGAACCGGCAAAATGATCATTGACAAAAGGTATGAATGATGGAGAGATCTGTCCAACATGTGGGTGTGCGACGGTTGTTCAATGTCGCATTCTTTCGTAGCACGTGCTCTTGCTTCCACATGAAGCTCGACGCTATTTGGGAGAAACAACAAGCTTATGGGCCTGGTCAGGCGCTAAGTGAGAGCAAATATTAAGCTAGCAAACAAGTATGTTGTGCATTGTCAGGTCCAATGAGGCTTGGAAATCGAACATCAAACAACTCTCGACAATGGATATCTTTGGCTCTCGCATCGATGAAGAACACGATACGTGTTGTGAATTGTAGAATCTCGTGAACCATCCATTTTTTGAACACAAGTTGAGCCTGAGGATGCAAGCCGAACGCGTGCCTACATGAGTGTAATGCGACCTTTCGCTCCTTGTGGAAGCTTGAAATCGTTTGTTTGGATCCTCGGCCCCGATTTGGAGGCGATGGATGGCATCTCATCTATGGCATAGCGTATTGAAGTGTTGGGTGATGGTTGACTATCAACATGATAAGAGGTGGACCACACCGACTGTTGTGGCGTTGGCCAACAAGAATTGATGTTGCAGGGCCAACAAACAGATGCCTCTCATAGATCCAACTCTATGCTCCATGGCGTGGAATCGTGAACCCCTGTTAAGTGAGGCTAACCGCTGAGTTTAAGCATATAAATAAGCGGAGGAGAAGAAACTTACAAGGATTCTCTTAGTAACGACGAACAAAACGCGACCAAGCTAGTTTGGAAATCGAGTAACCTGAAGCCCGTAGTCTAGAGAGGCATCCTCAGCGATGGATCGGGATCAAGTCCCCTGTAAAGGGGCGTCGGGGAGGGTGAGAGCCCTGTTAGGCACGTACCCTGCTGCTACACGAGGCGTTGTCAACGAGTCAGGTTGTTTGGGAATTTAGCCCAAATTGGGTGGTAAATTCCATCCAAGACTAAATAATTGTGAGAGACCAATAGCGAACAAGTACCGCAAGGGAAAGATGAAAAGGACTTTGAAAAGAGAGTCTAAGAGTGCTTGAAATTGTAGGGAGGGAAGCAGATGGGGGCCGGCGGTGCGCCTTGACTGGATGCAAAACGTCGAATGACGATTTCCAAACTGGGCTGGTCCTGTTTTGTTCGCCATTACTAAGGGAATCCTTGTAAGTTCCTTCTCCTCCGCTTATTTATATGCTTAAACTCAACGGGTAGCCTCACATAACATGGAGTCACGATTCCACACCATAGAGCATAGAGTTAGATCTATAAGGGGTATTTGCTTGCCACCCTGCAGTATTGATTCTTGCTGGCCAACACCACAACAGCTGATGAATCCACCTCTTATCATGTCAATAGTCAACCATCACCCAAAAGATTCCAGGCTTCCACATAAGTCGCATTACATCCATGCAGGCATGCCTTCGACTTGCATCCTCAAGCACAACTTGTGTTCAAAAAATGGATAGTTGACGGGATTCTACAATTCGCAACGGTATCGCATTTCGTTGCGTTCTTCATCGATGCGAGAGCCACGATATCCATTGTCGTGCCAAGCCTCACTAGACTTAACGATGCACAATATACTCGTTCGCCAGCTTAACATTTGCTCTCCCTTGGCGCCTGACCATGCCCATAAGCTTCTTGTTTATCCCTCATAGCGTCAAGCTCCATGTGAAAGCAAGCGCATGCACTACGAAAGAATGCGACATCGAACAACCGTCGTACACCCACATGTTAGACAAATCACTCCATCATTCATACCTCTCATCAATGGTCCTTCCGTAGGTTCACCTATGGAAACATTGTTACGACTTCTTCCTCTAAAAGATAAGGTTCAGTGGACTTCTTGCTGAGTCACACACGGCAAACCACCCGCATCGCAATGATCCGAACACTTCACCGGACCATTCAATCGATAGGAGTGACAGGCAGTGCGTACAAAGAGCATGGACGTAGTCAATACGAGCTGATGACTTGCACTTACTAAGATTTTTCTCGTTGAAGTCTAACAATTGCAATGATCTGTCCCCATCACGATGAAATTTTCATAAGATTACCCAGGCCTTTCGACCAAGGCAATGGACTCGTTGAATACACCAGTGTAGCACGTGTGCAGCCCAGAACATCTAAGGGCATCACAGACCTGTTATTGCCTCAAACTTCCATGGCGTAAGCGGCCATAATCCCTTTAAGAAGCTGGCCACAGGGCTTGCACCCGCATAGCCAGGTCTCGTTCATTAATAGAAATAACCAGACAAATAGCTCCAACAACTAAAAACAGTCATGCACCATCACCTATAGAATCAAGAAAAAGCTCTTAATCTGTTAATCCTTCCTATGTCTGGACCTGATAAACTTCCCCATGTTGTGCTGTAGGCTCCACTCCTGGTGGTGCCCTTCCATCAATTCCTTTAAGTTTCAACCTTACGATCATACTCCCCCCAAAACCAAAAGACTTTGTGAGGTTGTGAGGTTGGCGGTGATTTCAAATCCCCCAGCGACGGGAAGGCCGACGGGTACTGTCGGTGTGCAGGAAGTGGGGTGCAGTTTGGTGTGATCGCGCAGTTTAAATTGGTGCAAGCGCACAGGAGTGCAAGGAGATGTGCACTGAGACGGAGAGGCGCACAGCAGGTAGCGAGAAGCGGACGATTCTACAGTGGCGCACCATCCGAGATTTCAAATTTGGTGCTGAGAGCTGCAAAGGAGGGTACGCGATGCGGAGAAGTGTCGCAAAGAGCGCGACATGCATGACGCACGAGTAAAACGCGCGTTGCATATGTGCACGCACACGGTAATTCAATTTGGGTTTTTATGCGCTTCAAAGAACACTACGCATAGCGGAGGTTTTACGAGAGATGCGTTGAGCACGACAGACTACGAAAAGCGTGCGTTTCACTTGGGCCCACGTGTAACTCAAATTTAACACTGCGATGATTGTTAAGCGATTGGGTTTCGACATCTTGTGGAAAATTTCTTTTTGCTCTTTGCTGCAACAACGGTGAGGAATTTCAATTGTTAAGGTCATCTCTACACTCAAAATTTGAAATTTCATATTGCTGTCTTGTGCTTTTGGCTGTATTGCTGTGTGAAATGTTTTGTTGTTGCTATTGGAAGTGTTTGCAATAGTTGCTGCAAGCGTTTTGCTATTGTTATTGTTTTGTTGTGCTATAGCTGCCTGCTTAATTTCAAGATTGTGTGCTGTGTTGCTGAGAATGTTGGAAGAGAGTTTTGAAATCACTAGTATGGCTGGCAATAAATCAAGAAAAAGCAACAAGAAAGGTAAAGGTTGCAAATATTTATCCCCACCACTAAATGAAATGCTAGTGAGTGAATGCAGCTATAATATAAGTTCAATGAACAGAGATGTGTTGGTTGTCTTTGCAGTTGAATGTGAGGTGGGTGTGGAGCGGAATGAAAGTGATACATTAGTAGATTCTACATCAACTGAGATTGGCATAGACATGGAAACTACTAGAGAGGTGGATGAGATCAACTCTTACATGGGAAGGATAAAAATGTGGGCAAATCACAATGCATAACAAGTGACAACAGAGATAAAAATAATTCTATAAATGAGGGAGAAGCAGTGCTAAGGAATATTGAAAGTACATCTACGAGGAATGAGGATAGGGATCACGTGACCCAATGTAAGTTGAATGAAGGTCTAAAAAGTGGCCATGTGCAGCACATTCCAACTAATGAAGGCCAGAATAAAATAAGGATGGATGATGTGATGCAAGAACTAGGGTATGCTGGTAGGGAAAAATAAGAAATTTCTAGCAAAGTAAGCTTCAAGGACATTTTGACAGCTAAAAGAAATTTCAATACAGCAAAAACAGTAACTATTGAATGGTCTTCATATATTGATATTAAAGAAGTTGCTGCAAAGATGGTGGATTATGTTGTCCAGGATGAGATCATTATGTCGGATTCGGCATGTAGTAGGTGCAAAGAATTCCATCAATTTGATCTGGTCAGGGTCTATGGTAGCAACTCCCATTTTACCTTATTGTAAGGGTATTACAATGTAGATGGAGTTATTTCAAAAACTTCAGAATATTAGATCACTCATCTAGTTACTTTTGTTTGCATTTCGATTCGATAGAAGATGGAAATATAGTGTGGCTTGAGGAACCTTGGCAAGTTGCTGGGTAAACTATGGGTTTGGATGGTGGACCCCAGATTTTAAGTCGAACGCTATGACAATGATGTGTGCCCTAGTATGGGTTATATTCCCTGCGTTTTCATTGCTATACTAGGATACAGAAAAATATCTTACGCATTGCAAAAGCCATTGGAGAGCCAATCCTACTTGATGGATGGACCACTAATTTGCAATGATTATCTTATGCAAGGGTATGTGTGAGGATGGATCTATCTAACCTTTAAAGCTAGGAATGTGGCTGAGCAGACAGTTGGGGAAAACTTTCCAATCTTTTGAGCACGAGGGCCTTCCTCGAATGTGCTTTCTTTGTGGCTATGTTGGCCATTACACGGAGCAATGCTTCATTGGCAAGAAACCTATTGAATTGTTAGGAGAGTTGGAGGGAATGCAACAAGCAAGAATGATGAGATTGATAAAGTAAGTCAAGATAGTCGAGATCATCAAGAACAAAGAATTTAGCAGGATGAAGTCTTGGGAACAAGGAAAGGGTTAGGCCCTTGGATGCTTGTACAACCAAGGAGAAGGACTACCATGGCAGGAAAAAAAAGGTTTTCAAAACTACAGTTGCTCCAAACTATCAAAAAGAGGCCAGTGGGCATGGAAATTATGGTGGACCTGGCAAATATTCAAATAAGCACAGAAGAAAGGCAGGGAACCATTTAGGCAAATGTGGACTCGTAAAAATTCAGCTAGATTGTATGCTATGATGCAGGGGAATAAAATTATAACCGAGGGCCAGCTTGAGGAGATGTCTAAGGAAGAGGCCATCGATGAAAATGGCAAGAAGCAGCAACAGGATAGAGACATACATGGGGGTGGTTCAAGTCATGATCTATTATAAAGTAAAAAGTGGAGGGGTCCTCTCAGATGCAGTACATAGGCTGCACAATTCGTAACCATATGCATGGTTAGGGAATAACTGGGAGAGTGAATGCAGTTAAAACACAACTTCATCAACTAAGATGCTAGAGTGAAGATCTATGAGAGAGATTAACGAATAAAAGCAAGGAAAACAAGGCTGTTGGCTCAACTTTCAAACATAATAGCAACGAAGCCTACTAGGGTCCTTGGAATACAGATTCCAATTCTCAATGTAGCTGTAGAATGAGGTGAAGAAAATGTACCAAACTTAATGACTACTGCAATGTAGATGAACAAAAGGGGAATTATATTCTTCCTATAAATGAACAAACTAAAAACTACAACTAAATGGGGAAGTTGTGCAATCAGGTGATACAAAATATTAGGGAGAGCCTTGGTATCACGGGTAGAATTTGTGAATAGAATTGTTGGCGTCAGCATATTAAAGTACTCAGTGAGGAAAGGGTATTTTGATGTTCAAAATCTGGGGAAGATAGGAATTTCTAATTACTATAAAGTAGTTTTTGTTCGGATGGTTGGGGGCTGGTTTTTACAAAAATTTCAATTTGCTGAATCTATAATGCAAAGTGTGCTAATGGTGCTAAAGTTGCTGGTGAATGCAACAATCTTAAGTAGCTGTAGATACTGGGCAAGTTGGGAGCATAATTCTGTTGCAAATTGTTATCTTTGTAAGGCAAACAAATATGATTAAAGTATTATCATTTATGGTGTTGAGGAAACTACAAGCAGTGTGCTAAATTTTCAAATATGTTGCAGTCTTGGCAGGAATACGACTGACTTGATCCTTAAAGGCTGCATGTTGGAGGTTATGATAGTAATACATTTCTATTGGGAATCCAAACTAAATACAACTGTGCTAAGTTTGGATGGGGGGAATCTTGGCACCATGGTTAGAGGCTTGCTACAGCAACTGCAGTAGTAATTTTTGCTGCAGTAGTATCAAATTCTACTTCAGCTGCTGCTTCTTAGCACTATTGTTGTAGGAGTACATAATTGCTATGCATAGAGATCTTTTACTGCATCATGAAGAATTGGTGGGGCAAAGATTGAAAACAGATGTACTCAAAAATCATGAAAAAGTTAAGAGTCTCAGCTGAATTTTGCAAGTGAAAAGAATAGCTGAAGTATACTAAGTCTCAAAATGCTAAGGAGAGACCTTAATTGCTGATGAAAGCAAATATGGAACCTATGTATATTGGGAAGTGAAGGCTGCTGTGAGCTATTGGTTGATGGGAATGAATGTTGTAGGTGGTTGCAAGCATTACTATGTGACTACCTGTAGGAAATTAAAATTGTATCATAGTTATTGCTATTGCTGGAATGGTCGAAAGTTCAAGCAAGCAGAATATATGGCTGGTGGAAACATTACAAATTGTCATGATGAAAATGTGGGTACCCATAGATGGCTGCTTGATACTGCCAATATCAACAACAATAAGCATGGCTGGGGGGGTTTTTGGTAATGTTTTTTCAAGCTTGCTGCAACAGCAATTGCAGCAACGGCAATTTTTGCTGTAGTTGCTGCTTCTCCTCATTGTTGCTGGATGTGTGTGAATTTGTTATGCTTAGATGACAATTATTGCACCATAAATAACTGGAGAGGCAAGAATTGAACCATGTGTGTTCAAAAATCATAGAAAATTCGAAAGTCTCAGGTGAATTTTGCAAGTGAGAAGAATGGCCAAAGCATACTAAATATCAAAATACTAAAGAAGAGACATTAATTGTTGGTGACAGCAACTATAACACCTGGGTATATTGGGAGGTAAAGTTTGCTATGGACTGCTGCGTGATGGGAACTAATGCTGGAGATGTTTGCAAGCATTACTATTTGATTACTTGTAGGATCACGTTAAATCTATAGCAGAGCTACTGCTACTGTTGGGTAGGTGAAAAGTGCAAGCAATCATACTATATGAATGGTAGAAACATTATAAAATGCCATGGGAAGAATGTGGATATTAATAGATGATTGTATGATGGTGCAAATAACAACAATAATAAGCATGGCTGGAGAGAATTTTGACAGCATGTGCGTAACCTTTTTACAACGACTGTAACAGCAACAATAGCAGTAGCAATTACAACAATAGGAAGGTCAAGGAACTGCACCAGGAAGAAAAGTGTTGTGTAATAGAGATAGCTACTCGTTTGATACCTAAAAACAATATCAGGAAGGTCAGAGATTGGGGTAGTGAACAGCATCACATCATTTGCTGTTATTACAAAATTTTGCAAATCAAATGGGTTTAATGCTTGGTAGAGCATGGTACACACTTATCTCATTTTTTAATTAACATCATGTTCTCGTTGATTGTTTGGAACATTAGGAGCATTCAAGGCACCAATCAAAAGATGATTTGCAGCATATTGTTAAAAAAATATAATGTTACAATGGTAGCATTCCTAGAAACAATAGTTGGGAAGTTCGATAAGAGCCATGTGGATAGATTGATGGGAAAAACATGGAAGTTTCATACTCAGCCTTCAGCGGAACTAATCAGGAGGGATTGTTCTGATGTGAAGGGATTAAATACCGATTGATATCACCTATTCTTCTTCGCAGATGATTTCCTTTTGTGCCAGAATTAGTACCATCAGACCATGGAGATGCACAGTTGTTTATGCTTCGAAGGATCATATAAAGCACAGAGATGTTTGGAACAATATTAGAAACAGTGTTCAGCGCTCTGAGCCTCTTATGATTATCAGGGATTTTAATGTACTTCTATCGCAAGAGGAAAAAGTTCTCATAGGCCAACCACAACAAGAATTCGTTGATTTTTTACAGGAAATTGAGCTTGTTGACCATGGTTTTATGGGCAATAGACATACTTAGTGCAACAACAAAGTTGGAAATACAAAGATTTAGAAGATGTTAGATAAGACCTTTCTTAATGAAACTGGTCTAAATGTCTTTTTCGACAATACTGTTACTCACCTCCCCGGTATTGGCTCGAATCATTACCCCATGTTGATCGCCTTTAAAGAAAAAATGTTCAATAAAATTGGGAGAATATTGCAATTCAAAAATGTGTGGCTCACATTCCCCAATACAACAAAAATTGTTCATGGAGAATGGCGTAGACCTACAGGAGGGGACAAAATGACTTGTTTATCAACAAAATTTTGAAAGGCTATAGTTGTATTGAAAAGATGGAGCAATATTGAAATTGATAATATTCAAGAAAAGCACAAGAAACTACAACTGTTAATACAAGAAATGCAAATGAAAGAATCAAATTTTCGACTTAATAAAGAGAAAAATAATGCACTGGCTGAGCATATTAAGACATCATAAGATAGTAGCCTTGGAGGAGACATGGTAGTGGCAGAGAGCTAAAATTCAATGGGCCAAGATAGGGGACCACAATACTCATTTCTTTTATACTGCTGCCACTGCAAATTTCAGAAATAATTACATCTACCAGATGAAATATCAAGGTAGACAATTATGCAACTCACGTAATGACATCAAGGAATCCTTATGAATTTCTTTGCTAGGAAATGTAATCAAAGCGACACCGAAGATATTCTATCTGGTTCCCCCTTGAAGACAATTATGATTGAGCAGGAAAACTCCCTTGTGGCTACTGTTACTAATGACAAAATTAAAAGTGTTGTAAGGAGAAACAAGGCACTAGGCATGGATGTTATTTCAACTGAATTTATTACAAGTTATTGGCACATCACACATTCGAATATCATTGCGATAGTTAAGCAATTTTTTCTTGACTTAGACGTGCCTAAGAAATGGAAGGATACATTGGTTGCGTTGGTTCTGAAAATTCAGGAGGCCAACAAGCCAGAGCAATTCAGACCCATCAGCTTTTGTAATATTATATACAAAATTGTTACAAAAATTCTTGTGAAAAGACTTAAGAGAGTTCTCCCAACTATTGCGGCAAAGAAGCAGAGGGCTTTTGTTTCAGGTTGCAGCATCTCCAATAATGTTTTTTTGGCTCAGGAAGTGACAGCACATATGCAATCTTCAACATCCAAGGTTGGTCTTAAAGCATTGAAATTGGATATAGATCAAGCATATGACAAAATTAATTGAAAATTTGTTATTGCTATGCTGAACCAGCTCCACTTCCCCAACAGATGGTGTCAGTGGGTGAAAGCTTGCATTAAGAACCCCAGATTTGGAATCCTTCTGAATAGGGTGTGCCTACCATGGATTGAAGCATCCAGAAGCCTAAAACAGGGATGTCCTCTATCCCCATATTTGTTTACTATTATTTCTGATTATTTATCATGGCTTATACAGCAACAGGTGGAGTGGGACTTAAACATTGGGATTATGATCACTCCTAATTCTCCTCTTATTACTTACTTTCTTTATGCGGATGATGTGATGATTTATGCCCCTGCTACATGTGTTGTAACAAAAACTGTCAGAGAAACATTAAAGCTCTACAAGAATCATTCAGGCATGTCTGTCAACATCATAAAATCAAGAGTTATATTTAGCAAAGGGATGGGACCAAAGCATAGGAAAATGATTGCACGCAAGCTACATTTGCATCAAGCTTCCAGTATGAAATACTTGGGCATTCTAATTTCAGTAACGAAACTGCAAAGCAAGGATTTCAGCGACATAATTGACAAGGTGCATATATTTATGACAAAATGAAAGGTGAGACCACTGTCACTCACTGAGAGAATCACTATGATTAATTCAGTAATTTTGTCTATTCCTACTTAGTATTTGAGACGTTGCTTGATGTCAAGTGAAGTTATTAACAAATTAGAAAAGGTTGTGCACAATTTTTTATGGATTAGGGATGCTGCATAGAGGTCCATTCACTATGTTAATAGGGAGTTGGCTACCCAACCAAAGGAGCTGGGTGGGTTAGGTATTCGCAACTTGTTAAGGTGACAAATTGCTCTATTGCCAAGCATTGCAGACGCTTACTTGCAAGTGAGGATGATTGGTGGGTTCAAATATTTCGTGAAAAATATTTCACGTAGCAAAACACGATGAAAATCCCACGTGGGGCTTCACATACCTGCAAGCTTATGGATCTAGCATTGGAATGGACACAACAAAACTCAGTATGACGAATTGCAAACGGTAAAAAAACATCATTTCTCAATGATAATTGGATAGCTTTCCTCCCCCTAAGCAGGTGGCTGACCTACATTAATGTGCAAGAGCTGCAACCCAAGTTGGTTGACAGTGTTGTGGATTGCTATAGTTTGCGGAATGTTAAGAATTTATAAAATTATTTTGAAGAAGAACTTGTTGATCGTATTACACATCTACCTTAGGCTAAACAGGAGGATAAGGATTGTTTCTACTTTGCTGAATCTGAAAACAAAGTGATCAATGCCAGATTTATTTACTATAATCTCTCCTTGGAGTAGCATTATACTCGCAAGGACATTGCTTGGGTTTAGAAGATTAAGATACAACCAAGAATTGTGCTCTTTATGTGGCGCCTCCTTAATGATGCTCTCCCTACCATTGCATAGTTGCATTCACGCAAAATTGGGGACAATATGTGCTTCCTTGGGGCTGTTTGGCACAAGAATCCATACGCCACTACTTTTGGAATTTCTGCAAGGCTAAGGAACTATGGAATTCACAAGAATCTAAGTTCATGCTCACGAATGAAAGGGATACTCCATTGAAGTTTATAGATTTACAATAGTTGTTAGAATGGATGAAGTGAAGCATTAATTGCAGGAAAAATCATGAAATAATGAAGTTTATGACTGCTACTTTGTTCTTCCTATGGTTTAATAAGAATAAGAGGAAATATGGTGAAAATGTGCTCAATCTAAAAGCTTTGCATTATCATATTGTTGCTGCTATCTCTCCTATTATTACAGGTTCCAGCTTTTCCAGTTCGCCAATGGGAATCCAATCAGCCTCACAGGGCTCTCAATAAAGCTACAATGGACTCCTTTCATGAGCTGGATTAAATGTAACTGTGATGTCGCATTGGCTATGAATTCAAATGCTGCTATTGGCCTAATTGTGAGAGATGAGATGGGTATGTCTGTCAAATTAATGAGGAGAAAAGTCATATCAGCCTCTTCATCTATTGTGGAAACAATAGCAATGTTATATGCCTTGGAATACTTTTGTCATTATCCAAATATTGCTACAATTAACTTAGAATCAGACTCCAATGATGCGATTATGAAGCTCAATGGGGTTATTCACGCACATTCTGATGCTCCCCATCCTTTCTACTCTATGTTTACTAATGCTATCAACTATGCTCATAAACTAAAGGCATTTAAACTCACGCATGTGCTGTGGGAAGGGAATGTTGTTGCACATTGGATTGCACATGAAGCCTTGTATTTTGATTTTTAGTGGGAATGGGGTATGCCCCTTCCTAAACTACTTAGTAAACTTTTGTTTGCTTAATATGTATTCCAACCTCCATAAGGAGGTAACCTTGTAGGCTTCGACTTTTTTGATTATCAAGGGAACCAAAATACTTTGATTTCTCATAAAGTGCTGACAGAGTCCAAAGAGCAACATCTGTCAATCCCTAGTATGTATCGTTTATGGTTGAGACTAGAACAGTATCTAATCGTCTTCGAGCCCCCAACTTTCGTTCTTGATTAATGAAAACATCCATGGCAAATGCTTTTGCAATTGTTTGTCTTTCATAAATCCAAGAATTTCACCTCTGACTATGACATTCGAATGCCCACAACTGTCCATCTTAATCATTACTCCGATCCCGAACACAACAGGATCGAAATCCTGTGATGTTATCCCATGCTAATGTATCCAGAACATAGGTTTGCTTTGAGCACTCTAATTTCTTCGAAGTAACAACACCAAGGGCACGACCCGGCCAGCAAAGGCCAAACTGCATCGTCGGCAAAAGAATCAAGGCGGGCAGTGCACACCAAAAGGCGGACCGATCGACCCAAACCAATGTCCAACTACGAGCTTTTTAACTGCAACAACTGAAATATATGCTATTGGAGCTGGATTTACCACAGCTGCTGGCACCATACTTGCCTTTTGGTATGTGATTGAACCTTGATTAGACTATTGAGTGGTCATGATGACCACAAAAGACTTTTCAATAGACTATAGAGTTGTATTATTTGAGTAGGTTTGATTTTCTTCATATACAACATAGAAATCTTAATTGGACCATTGCCTATGCCTCGAAACATCAAAGGCAAGGCTAAGTCATCACGAGTAGTTTAGGATGGACCAATGTCGAAAGACTTTTTGTTAGAGGTTGTCGAAGTTGAATTAGGAATCTTGACTCAATACTCCTGACAAAGTGGATAGTCTCTATTGACTTCACTTCTTCATATAGGGACTTGTAATTTTATTATTTAGTTACAAAGACCAAATTATTGGGCTGATATATGTCTGTTGCTGACATGGTTTAGTTCGTTATAATCGTCAAGTGGATGCTCGATTGCTATTGATATAATAGAATTAGTTATAACAAACATCTAGGACCTTGGCCACTATTAACATGACAATTATTTATAACTACATAAAACTCAACCTTACTAACCTGGCAAAGTTAATAATAATTGTTAAGGTAAAGCTCGATTGCTTGAAGAAGCTAGATATTCACTACATTGAAGAACGGCCTCGAAGAGCAGGCATAAAAAGCGACCTTGTAGGTTTAGCTTCAAGAGTTTGTCCTCGAGAAGCTAGCTTCAAGGATTTAGCCTTGGGGAGCTGATCTCAAGAATTTGGCCTCGAGAAGTTGGACCTAAAGATATAACTTCAAAAGATAAGATGTTTGTCACCAATGTTTGCCACATGATTGTAGTTTTAAATCATTGGACTGATTATTGAGATTTAAGAAGCAAATTTTTGTATCTTAACACACCAATATAGTGAATTCAATTTAAAGGCATTCATATGCATAAATCAAAAGATTTCATAATATGATTAACATAAATATGAGCATACAAAAAAAATCTTTCTTGAAAATGTGTAACAACATTTGCTAACATCATAGTTTGGTCATTCAATCATAAAAAATTGTAACTTGTCCATTGTTATAAAAAAAACATGAAATTTTTTTTCTCAATAATGTAAACACACAACCTTTGTGATAGTTTGATGATACCAAAATTATGTATTTTATTATTAAAAATTTGTTATGTTGATATTTCAAGTAAGGTACAAGGCTAATCGTATAACAAGCATAAAAGAATGATTTACTCTCATGAAAACTTCGAAAGATAAGATTTACAAACAATATAACTCATGGAGGATTTTACTCTTTGATGGTGTGATAGTCATCATGGGTAATCTTTGTTTTTTTTAGTATGGCTAGATTGCTGGAATTTTTCTCTTATGACACTAATGATCGTATTTAAATCTTTTTACTTATGCATGCATATATGTTAGATCATTTCTCCATATGTTATAACATTCTTGAATACATAAATTGTAATATCCTGGAAAAAAAAAAGAAAACAAGAAAGGACACACGGGCGTCGGACGCGAGGCGATCCGACGATGCCGCGTGCGCCCGTACGCCCCGACCCCGAGAGAAAAAAAAGGGTTAAGGACGGCGCAGTCCTTCGTGCCGAACCATGCGAAGCAGCGGAGAAAAAGAGGAGTAGGGATCGAGGGTTTTTTTTTTTCCCCGCAGCAGTCTCCGTCCCGACGAAAAATCGGAAGAAGGGAGTAGTCCGGCGGCGGCGATTTCAGGTCCCGAGCTCAGCGAGGAGGGGAACCGGGTAAGTTCCGAGCCCTTTTCTCTTTCCCGAGCCATTTTCTCTCTCCTCGAACCGTAGAAGGGAAAGTTTTTTTTTAGAAAGGTTTTTACGGGATTTTTGGGATTTTCGGGTTGTTGTGCAGCCCTTCTCCTTTTTGCATCCCGAGCCAGGGAAACCGCGGACAGCAAAGGGAAAAAGGAATTTTTGCGGTGCAGCCCTTTCTCGTTTTCCGTGCCGAGAAAGGAGGGTTGCATGCGAGTGTCGGCTTGATCCGAGGGGAGTTTCTGAACCGTGCAGCGGTCGCCGGCAGCCTCCGTGTTAAAAAGGGGGAGTCGTGCACGAGGAACCAAAAGCAAGTCCAAGCGAGAAGAACAGATAGAAGAGGCTGCATAAGGGTGAAGAAAGCAAACTCTGACAGCACCTTGTAATTGAAAGAAATGAGAAGAAGAGGAAGGGGAAGGGGAAGAGGCCAAAGAATGGCAAGACCCTCAAGACCTCAGGTAGGTGAATTTATTTAAATAGTAATGTAAGTAGTGATTGTTATTTTATTATAAAAGCATGGCTTTGAAATATTATGGCATTATATGAAAATGAAATGAGAATTTACAATATGATACTATGGTATAGTAAAATGTAAAGCATGCCAAAGAAAATGTGTAGAGGTATCGATTATGCCTCTTAAAGGGTTAAATTCCCTAAAAAGAAAAGTAAAAAAAAAAAAGAAAAGAATTGACCCTAGATCGCATCCCAGTAGTCCCCGGATATATGAGCACCAGCACAGGATGCTGGGCATGATGAGATGGCATAGAGACCTCCCCCGCATTGCTAGTACTTTGTGCAGGGCTGAGTGCGGAGGGATATGATGAGATCGAGACATCTCGTATATGGCTAGCACTTTGTGCAGGGCTGAGATACGGAGATGGTCCGACGTGATAGAGATCGAGACATCTCGTATATGGCTAGCACTCTGTGCAGGGCTGAGATACGGGGATGGTCCGACGTGATAGGCTTGGCCAGCCACGATATGCCTACGGGCAATGGTCTCTAGATGAGATAGATGCCATAGAGATGTGATATGATATGATAGGGATGGGGGATGTGGATCATGGGGAAAGTCTGGGACCCAGCAAGAAAAGAAAAAAAAAATGAATAAAAAAAAAAAAGAATTGAAAAGAAGAAGAAATGAATTGCATACTTTGCTTGATTCATTGCATGCTGATTTCAGATTTATCTTTGCCATATTTACATTTGAGTTAAAGCATGTTGTTAGATACTCATCATGTTATATCCTTGTAGCCATAGCATTCACCTACTGGGCTTTATAAGCTCATTTCCCCTACTTACATTACAGGACATGCCACTGATTCACAGAGAGAGGGTGCTTAGGATGGTATGGGACTTTGTACAAACGTATCTGTTATTTCGTTTTTTGTAATTTTTGTACAGGATTTCCCAAGTGACAGGTATGCATATATTGAAGTTGCTGTTGATTATAAAGGTAACAGTTTTATTTTGTTTGCGTCACCCTCGCCTAGTTTTACAGTTGTGTCCTCAATTATATGCTGCTATGCTCTGATTAGCTGATTTTATCAGTAGATTATAGTGATAGTTTAGGCGGGGCGTGACAGGGTGGTATCAGAGCCCGGTTGTAAGAATTAAGAATTTGAGTGAGGACACTGGCACAGCATGTATATGTCATACCTGTTTTTAAGTAAAGCACATACGTATAATTGTGAAAATTGTTGAATTATTGAGAATTGATATGTGCAAATTTGCTGAATAAAGGGATCTAGAGGAGGAGAAGCAAATGTACCTCCTGTTGGCAATGAAGAAAGAGAGCAAGGCTCTGATAATGCTCAAATGCCAATTGCTTCATCTTCTTCGCAACAACAAATGAGAAGGGAGGATGACAGCTTCATGATGAATAAGGCAGTAAATCAATTCTATCACATGCATCCCCCTCACTTTGCTGGAGGAACAGATCCCTTAGTTGCAGAGAGATGGATTAAGCAGATGACAAGAATCTTTGAGGGCATGGATTGCCCAGAGCACAGAAGAGTTCCTTTAGCTATTTTGGTGCTTGATGACGAGGCTGTGGACTGGTGGGAATCACGCCACAGGATTAAGTTCAGGAGCAGGCCAACAAAAGAAATCTCATGGCCAGAATTTGTAGCTGATTTTGAAATGTGCTACATCCCTTTATCTGCCCGAGAAAGAATGCGGGAAGATCTTTCTGTTCTGGTTCAGGGTGCCCTTACAGTATCTGAGTATGAAAGAAAATTCAGCACTCTGGCGAGACATGTGCCTGACATGTTTGGTTCTGAGGAGCAGCGCTGTTTTGTATTCAGAAAAGGATTGAAACATGAAATCAAATCTGCTTTAATTTCTTTCAGAACAGCTGACTTCTTTGAACTTGTGGAAAATGCCAGAATGATAGAACAGAACTTGCAGGTGCTGGAAGTGCAGAAAAGTGTAGAAAGAAAAAGAGAAGAACCCCTAGCCATCAGAGAGACCACATCTTTTAAAAAGGGATTCAAAAAGTTCAGAGGTAAGAGATTCGGTACTGGAAAATCAGGATCTGTAGCTAGCAGTAGCAGGACCGATACAGATACTGGAAAGACCCCTCAGTGTCCAGAATGTGGAAAATTTCATAGAGGGATTTGTTGGTATCGGACTGGTGGCCAGATCAAATGTTTTACTTGTGGTGAGCCAGGGCATATAGCTAGAGATTGTCCCCAGGCTAGTGCGGCATCTGGGATGGCCTCATCACCCACTGGTTTTACTAGAGGTGGTAGAGCTGGTACTGGCAGAGGTCGAGGTACAGCATCTACCACAGCATCGGGTGGCACAGGCAGAGGTCAGCCAGCTGGCAAAAGTGGACAGCCGAGAGTATATGCTATATCTCAGCAGGATGCTCCTCGTTCTACTGATGTGATATCAGGTATTTTATCTTTCAAAAATATTGCGGTATCAGTTCTTTTTGATTGTGGAGCATCGCATTCATTTGTAGCTCAACATGTGTGTGATCATTTGCTGTTACCATTACAAATCATGAAAACTGCTTTATTAGTTAAATTACCAGATGGTTCAGAAATTTTAGCAAAAGAATGTGTAAATGGAAATATAGAAATTCAGGGAACAGATTTCTCTGTGGACTTGATAATTTTACCCCTAAGTGAATTTGATATTATTTTGGGGATGGATTGGCTTGTGAAACATCAAGTCAAAATTGATTGTATGGAAAAGAGAGTGCAGATGAAAACCCAATTGGGAGAAGAAGTAATTTACTATGGGAAAGGAAGGAAAATTCCTTTCATTTCTGTGTTGAAAGCTTGTAAATTGCTTCAGAAAGGAAATGAAGGATTTTTGCTTTCTGTGTTGCTACCAGATCAAAATTTTGGGAAGTTGCAGGATGTTCCTGTAGTTTGTGAGTATCCCGAGGTATTTCCAGAAGAGTTGCCTGGTTTACCTCCAGACAGAGAAATCGAATTTGAAATCCAGTTGATGTCAGGAGTGGAACCTGTTTCCAAGGCACCGTATAGAATGGCCCCTGCTGAATTGCAAGAGGTAAAAGTCCAGATTCACGAGTTGCTTGACAAGGGTTTTATTAGACCCAGTGTGTCTCCATGGGGAGCACCGCTTTTATTTGTGAAAAAGAAAGACGGCAGTTTAAGGATGTGTATTGATTACAGGGAGTTGAATAAAATTACTATCAAGAATCGTTATCCACTGCCGAGGATTGATGATTTATTTGATCAGTTGCAGGGTGCTGCAGTATTTTCGAAAATTGATTTAAGGTCTGGTTATCACCAGTTGAAAATCAAGAAAGATAACATATCTAAGACTGCTTTCAGGACTAGATATGGGCATTATGAATTCCTGGTGTTACCTTTTGGCCTAACCAATGCCCCTGCAGCATTTATGGATTTGATGAACAGAGTATTTAAAGAATATCTGGATCAGTTTGTTGTGGTGTTTATAGATGATATTTTGGTGTATTCCAGAAATGCCGAGGATCATGAAAGACACTTGCATACAGTATTACAGACTTTACAGATGCATCAGTTGTATGCTAAATTCTCAAAATGTGAATTCTGGTTGTCTAAGATTTCATTTTTGGGGCATGTTATTAGCGCAGAAGGGATTTCTGTAGATCCCCAGAAAATAGAAGCTATTGTAAATTGGCCCCAACCTTCAAATGTATTTGAAGTCAGAAGTTTTCTGGGTTTGGCAGGTTATTATCGAAAATTTGTGCAGGGTTTTTCTCAAATCGCTGCACCAATATCAAGATTGACTCAGAAGGCTGTGAAATTTGAGTGGAATGCATCTTGTGAAAGAAGTTTTCAGCAGTTGAGAGAAAAGTTGACATCTGCTCCAGTATTAACATTGCCTGAAGGAATTGAAGGCTATCAGGTTTTCAGTGACGCATCATTGCAAGGTTTGGGCTGTGTGTTAATGCAGTATGGCAAAGTGATAGCTTATGCTTCTAGACAGCTGAAACCTCATGAGAAAAATTATCCAGTGCATGATCTGGAATTGGCAGCAATAGTTTTTGCTTTGAAAATATGGAGGCACTATCTCTATGGAGTGAAATGTGAAATATTGACAGATCATAAAAGCTTGAAATACATTTTTGATCAGAAAGAGTTGAATCTGAGACAGAGAAGGTGGTTGAATTCATCAAAGATTATGAGCTGAAAATAATCTATCATCCAGGAAAAGCTAATGTGGTTGCTGATGCCCTGAGCAGGAGAGCTTATGTTAGCTCAATTTTATCCCAAGATGTTGAGAAGCTGACTGTATTTGAAATTGATAGACTTTTATTAGAGAAAGAACTGCAGAGAAATGTTTTATTGCTTGGTCAGTTGTCTATCAGACCTGATTGACTGCAGTCTATTAAAGAAGATCAGTTGCAAGATGAAGAATGTCAGAAACTAATTCAGAAAATCAGGGATGGCTGGATATCTGACTTTTCTCTAGATAAAGATGATGTGTTGAGATTTCAAGGCCGGTTATGTATTCCTGATCATCTCCAATTGAAACAGTTGTTGCTTAGTGAAGCTCACAATTCAAAGTATGCTATCCATCCTGGAGGCACAAAAATGTATCAAGAATTGAAACAAAATTTTTGGTGGCCTGGTCTCAAGC
The DNA here is from genome assembly GCA_023846275.1 of Vanilla planifolia. Lineage (NCBI taxonomy): Eukaryota > Viridiplantae > Streptophyta > Magnoliopsida > Asparagales > Orchidaceae > Vanilla > Vanilla planifolia. Next base: position 7,913,246 of record CM043870.1, read on the forward strand.
GAGATGTGGCAGAATGGGTCAGAAAATGTCTGATTTGTCAGCAGTTTAAAGGGGAACAACAGAAGCCTAGTGGTTTGCTGCAACCTTTAACCATTCCTGAGTGGAAATGGGAAAGTATATCAATGGATTTTGTTGTGGGTTTGCCTAGATCACAGGCAGGTCATGATTGTGTGTGGGTAATAATTGATAGGTTGACTAAATGTGCGCATTTCTTGGCCATTAAAGTCACCTATTCAGCAGAAAGGCTAGCTCAGCTGTATTTAAAACAAATTGTGAAGCTGCATGGTGTGCCTAAGGAGATTATTTCTGATAGAGATCCAAAGTTTACATCTCATTTCTGGAAAAAGGTACATCAAGCTTTTGGTACTCAGTTGAAATTTAGTACAGCTTTCCACCCACAGACAGATGGCCAGACTGAACGAGTAATTAAAGTTTTGGAAGATCTGTTTAGACTGTGTATTCTTGATTTTGGAGGAGATTGGGAGAGTCACTTATCTTTAGTGGAATTTGCATATAATAACAGCTATCAGGCTAGCATTGGGATGGCTCCCTATGAAGCTCTGTATGGCAGGAAATGTCAATCTCCTCTATGCTGGTTTGAAGGTAGAGAAAGACAGCTTATTGGTCCTGATTTTGTGGATGATGCCACAGAAAAAGTAAAACTGATTAAAGAAAGAATACGGACTGCACAGGATCGACAGAGGAAATTTTTTGACAGCAAGCACAAACATGTTGAATTCCAAGAGGGAGATCATGTTTTCCTCAAAGTTAGTCCTATGAAAGGAGTTTTCAGATTTGGTAAAGCAGGGAAATTGAAGCCCAAATTTATTGGTCCTTTTCAAATTTCTGAAAGGATAAGACAGGTTGCATACAGAATTGCTTTACCTATTCAGTTGGCTGATGTGCATGATGTGTTTCATGTGTCTCTCCTGAGGAAGTATGTTTCAGATCCAGCGCATATTATTCGATATGATACAGAAGGTATCGAAATTCAGCCAGATCTGACATATCAAGAAAAGCCAATTCTGATCCTAGATCGAAAAGAGAAAGTGCTAAGAAATAAAGCGATTCCCATGGTTCGAGTATTGTGGCAGAACCGCACTGATATTGAGGCAACCTGGGAAATTGAGGCAGATATAAAAGCTCAGTATCCAGATTTGTTCTGAAAATTTCGGGACGAAATTTCTTGAAGGAGGGGAGATTGTAATATCCTGGAAAAAAAAAGAAAAGAAGAAAGAACACACGGGCGTCGGACGCGAGGCGATCCGACGATGCCGCGTGCGCCCGTACGCCCCGACCCCGAGAGAAAAAAAAGGGTTAAGGACAGCGCAGTCCTTCGTGCCGAACCATGCGAAGCAGCGGAGAAAAAGAGGAGTAGGGATCGAGGGTTTTTTTTTTTTCCCCGCAGCAGTCTCCGTCCCGACGAAAAATCGGAAGAAGGGAGTAGTCCGGCGGCGGCGATTTCAGGTCCCGAGCTCAGCGAGGAGGGGAACCGGGTAAGTTCCGAGCCCTTTTCTCTTTCCCGAGCCATTTTCTCTCTCCTCGAACCGTAGAAGGGAAAGTTTTTTTTTAGAAAGGTTTTTACGGGATTTTTGGGATTTTCGGGTTGTTGTGCAGCCCTTCTCCTTTTTGCATCCCAAGCCAGGGAAACCGCGGACAGCAAAGGGAAAAAGGAATTTTTGCGGTGCAGCCCTTTCTCGTTTTCCGTGCCGAGAAAGGAGGGTTGCATGCGAGTGTCGGCTTGATCCGAGGGGAGTTTCTGAACCGTGCAGCGGTCGCCGGCAGCCTCCGTGTTAAAAAGGGGGAGTCGTGCACGAGGAACCAAAAACAAGTCCAAGCGAGAAGAACAGATAGAAGAGGCTGCATAAGGGTGAAGAAAGCAAACTCTGACAGCACCTTGTAATTGAAAGAAATGAGAAGAAGAGGAAGGGGAAGAGGAAGAGGCCAAAGAATGGCAGGACCCTCAGGACCTCAGGTAGGTGAATTTATTTAAATAGTAATGTAAGTAGTGATTGTTATTTTATTATAAAAGCATGGCTTTGAAATATTATGGCATTATATGAAAATGAAATGAGAATTTGCAATATGATACTATGGTATAGTAAAATGTAAAGCATGCCAAAGAAAATGTGTAGAGGTATCGATTATGCCTCTTAAAGGGTTAAATTCCCTAAAAAGAAAAGTAAAAAAAAAAAAGAAAAGAATTGACCCTAGATCGCATCCCAGTAGTCCCCGGACATATGAGCACCAGCACAGGATGCTGGGCATGATGAGATGGCATAGAGACCTCCCCCGCATTGCTAGTACTTTGTGCAGGGCTGAGTGCGGAGGGATATGATGAGATCGAGACATCTCGTATATGGCTAGCACTTTGTGCAGGGCTGAGATACGGAGATGGTCCGACGTGATAGAGATCGAGACATCTCGTATATGGCTAGCACTCTGTGCAGGGCTGAGATACGGGGATGGTCCGACGTGATAGGCTTGGCCAGCCACGATATGCCTACGGGCAATGGTCTCTAGATGAGATAGATGTCATAGAGATGTGATATGATATGATAGGGATGGGGGATGTGGATCATGGGGAAAGTCTGGGACCCAGCAAGAAAAGAAAAAAAAATGAATAAAAAAAAAAAAGAATTGAAAAGAAGAAGAAATGAATTGCATACTTTGCTTGATTCATTGCATGCTGATTTCAGATTTATCTTTACCATATTTACATTTGAGTTAAAGCATGTTGTTAGATACTCATCATGTTATATCCTTGTAGCCATAGCATTCACCTACTGGGCTTTATAATCTCATTTCCCCTACTTACATTACAGGACATGCCATTGATTCACAGAGAGAGGGTGCTTAGGATGGTATGGGACTTTGTACAAACGTATCTGTTATTTCGTTTTTTGTAATTTTTGTACAGGATTTCCCAAGTGATAGGTATGCATATATTGAAGTTGCTGTTGATTATAAAGGTAACAGTTTTATTTTGTTTGCGTCACCCTCGCCTAGTTTTACAGTTGTGTCCTCAATTATATGCTGCTATGCTCTGATTAGCTGATTTTATCAGTAGATTATAGTGATAGTTTAGGCGGGGCGTGACATAAATCTTAATTAATATCATTGCAAATCATCTAGCCTCAAAGAACACTAAAGTTATTAAAGAAAATTAGTTGACATTAAGCTGATCACCTTATTGGTTATATTATCATACAATATTGACTCCCATTGTAGCTGTCTTTAGAAGAACTTAGAATAGTCTACACATTGTATAAGTACGTTATGGTCATTGTATAGATACGATACTTTTTTAGGTTAAAACTGAGAAGTGTGAACCTGGTCATACATAGTATCAACCATATATGAAATTTTTACATGTTCTAGTTATTAAACTATCACTTGTCTCGCACATATACGAAAAATATTTCCTATTTATATGATAATATTATACTCAGAATGCTCAAGTCAAATGGAACATTAAATGAATTATACAATTACGTTCTACATGTCAGACTAGTATGATTCAATGTGCATCATATAAATGAACTGTCAATCTTATCGTATTTCGTTCATATATGAAGCATTTGTATCAACTTAAACTATTTGACTAATGACTAACATATTCGCATTATTACATTTATGCAATCCTACTATCAAGTATATAGGATCTCTAAGCCTCGAGGAAAATATAATAATATAATTGTATACTTGTACAATCTTTATGATCATCTTGTATGATGCTTATAGAATCATTAAAAATAAGTATTGAGTGACAATCGTATAGTACAATGTACTCAGTCATACTTATACGAAATATTTTTAAGTAAATTATTAACAATCACTTTATTGTACACATAAACTATAAACAATCATTTTATCGTACGCATATGATCGATGTGTATAATCTCATGAATAGTCAAGATAAACCAATGAGTATAATTGTATGATACTAGTATGATCCCTATGATCATTTTGTATAAAATTTTTATAACTTAAAGATAGAGATTAAGAAAATGCAAAAACAATAAATTGTACAATACAATGTTTATGATTATACTCATACGATACATTTAAAAACAATCTAAACAAGTCGGATGGTTGGTTCATTGAACGATCAGTCTTTTTATTTATCGCCTTTGTACAATTATTTATTCACATTAGTATGATCGGATCCCAAGAAGGTTAATGGCTAGTAATCACATAGGAAATCAAACCTATCGCCTCCTTATTTGCTTGTCTGATGCATTCTAATGCATAGCATGTATAAATTGGCATTCATTTATCCAAGGTTAAGTTAATGAATACATTGTCATATTCTACAAAAGGGCTTCTCATGTTTAAACCTACAAAGTTATCCTAGAAGCCCTGCTACAAGATTTGTGAAGTTTGACTTATTATTGCTGTTGCTTTGATCATTCATCTCTTTTTACCTTACTAATTCTAAGTTGGTAACATTATCATTTTGTATTTAGATATTGTGCTTGAAAATTTGATGAGTTGTAGATTGGTTGTATAATCATTTGTTGTTAAAATTCTTCAAACCTTAAGTTGGTTGTTGATTGAATTGTTGCTTTGGTATGGCCACTATTAGCTGGTGATTGTAAGCTCATGTGAACTTTGATTGATCAATGTTGATCAAGTTTTTGTGAGGTTCTACCATCGTGTGACAAAAGGTGCTTTTGATTTAATGTGTAAGCTTGGTCTTGTGTTTGCGGCTGAACCATTTTAAATTCTTATATGCATTCTTTACTTACTCTTATTTATTTTTGCTTGTTCCTTATTCAATAATAATGTACTTAAAAATATAAAGAGGGTTTTCAAAAGATCAATTGGTAGAATAGTTTTGATTAAAAATGTTAATTCTTTTTAAAGAAATTTAAAAGACACAATTCATCCCACTTTTGTGGGTCTATAAGTTCTTTCAAATTAAACAATATAGCATAGTATTTGCATTTGTCATCTTAATATGGCCATACAATAAGTTTACACAAACATAAATAACAGTCACTCATCCTCTTAAGGTGTTCAAATGCAAATACATGTGTATCATTGATAAAATAATTTGATGTTGTCCAAAAAGGAACAAAGGATAGACAAAAAATCACTACAAAAAGGAAAACAGTGGTAATATTGACAAAATATTTTGATAAGAGAAAATATATAATTACTAAAAAACATCTCTTATCTCTAGTCAAAGATGAAAAATTGAAGTTCTTAGAGGTAACCATGACTAAGAAGGGTCATTAATTACTTAAGTCGATCCAACCTCAATTCAAGATTGGATCATTATTTGATTTGATCTCAAGTTGATCCAAACTTTGGACAACGACAATTTTATCCAATCGATTGAACTGTTTAAACTTTATTAGCTATCAACTCAAGCTAGAGTAGATTAGAATTTCAATTAAATTTGAATCTTTCAAAGAAAATCTTAGGCATAAACATATTGGTGTTTTCAATCATACAAAATTTATAAGTAAATTAGTAGATTATTTCACGATTAATTTATTTATATGTTTAGATACACCTATAATAATAGATACATAAGTTTAAATGCTAAAACAAATTTATTTATATCAAATTTTGAACTACTAAATTTGATTCATTTTTGGCTTATAATTGAATCATACAACTTCAATGTCTACTCAAATTGGCTCATAGGATTTTGTTTTGAACCAAAAATTGATCCAATTTTAGTTGATGATTGAGCTAAATTCATAACATAAATATGAATAAAATTGATATGACATATTAGAACATATATTTTAGTACCAATAAAAGGGTATAAATGAGTTTTAATTTAAGAATATGGCCCAACATGGTGCAACCAATTTGCCACCTCAACCACCCCTTAATGCCCCTTGCAATGCACAAAACAAGTATAAGAGGTTTACTTGCAAGTTTAAATATAAAAAATAATAATCATATTCAAAAAACCAATGATTGATACGACCATCATGCACGATAACACTTGAGCAACCAAAACCCTGAATTTAATTGGATGAATATTTCCTTCATGCAATGGCTAAAACTGCAGCTTAATTGTTAAAGATAGTATTATGATGAAAATGTGCCACTACATTAATAGAACCATAGCAGTGAAAGAATGTTTGACCAAACAAGATTCTAAATGTTTTAGCTGAATCTTGCCTTCACAAAAGCCTAACTGAGCAACTTCAATGCAAAGATGCTACAATCAGTAGAACGTGGCACTCAAGTATTTCAACCTTATGTTAGGGAAAGCAGATTTAATTCTTGGAAAAAGAATAGACATTCCACAATACTTTAAAAAATACACAACATTTATATAAATAAAAAAGAGCTCTGTGTAAACCTGACTATACCACAAAACCTACAGAGCTACTTAATCTTACAGAGAGAAATATCACATATAAAATTATAAGGCCAATACCTAACGACTTGCAAAGTATCATGTCATTTCTTGGTAAGATAAACAAAGCCCAGGTAAGTCCAGTCATAAGAAAACCCATTGAATAAATCAACGAACTGTCTACGGGAAGGACATAGGAAGCAGGTGCGGCTGAGAAGGCCCTTAATAGCATAGATATCCCCAGACCAACAAGTGTGTTAAACATTGGCCCAGCATAGCAACCAGACATTGCAATTTGAACCCCATCTCCACCGCTCAAAGCTAAAGCAATATTTGACATTAAATCTCCCATGGAATTGCCCCATGCCATTACAGTTAATCCAAGAATGGATGGCTTGATTCCCAATATCACACCCAAAGCCAGGAAAAGGGAAACCAGCTCATCGGCAACTATGTAAAACCAAACAATACTCATAATGAAGCCTCCTAAAACCCATGGAAATAAGTACTTTTGTGGTGGACAATCATGGCTGGTGCAAAAGAAAGCAAAAACCCCAAGAGCGACACCTGCAGCACCGCCTACAACGTAGAGGGCTGAAGTCAACTTGGAACTCCCAGATTCACCAGAACTCCACAGAAAAGCCAAAAGCAGAGGTGAAAAGGTTGCACTTGCAACAGCGTATCCTTTTGACCACCTTTCCTCTTCCACAACTGGAATTGTCAGCCTCCTCGGAAGGGAAAGTGGCACCTCGAAAATCAAAAACAGTTTATCATAAGAAAACCAGTTAAAATCTTCATCTCCGTCCTCTTTCCACCCCCATAAAGGTATTGTGCTGTTACTTTGACCACCCCTGTGTCCGTGGTTTGAATAGATTGAAAAATTAGAAGACCACATCCACTGAGGCAAGCTATTCTGTAGCCGGGGCACATCATCATTATTAAAATCTTCACTAAACAGATAACTGCAGGCAGATACATTGTCTTCACTTCGTGTAGAAAAGTAATTCCCTGCGACTGGAAGCAATGGGGTGACAACATTCAACTTGAAGCTTCCTGTATGCTTTCTCAGTATTTCATTTGTTATCACCAGAAAGGAATAAACTACGTATATGAAAATGAACATGACCGCTCCCCAAACACTCACCTTTCCAACAAGCAAGATCAATGACAAGGCCAACAAAGTTAATAATAAAAATCCAGCATCCCTGTAGAAACATTTCCGATCAATTTGTACGTTCTTCCCAGCAACACATAAAGAAATTGCGCCAACCACTACGCAAGTAACAAAGACTGCACCTCCAAGAACGCCGTTAAGACCAACCTCCCCAGCTCCAGTGCTTACAAAGGCTGCAATGCTGCCAAAGACGTCAGGAGCACCGTTTCCAAGGGGAAGCAAGGTCACTCCAGCAACAGTTGGCGGGAGTTTCAGTATAGTGGAAAGCTTTGAAAGACTACAACAGAAGTAATCTGCAGCGGTGCTGCCCAACAAGTAGAACAGTGCGAGGAGCCACAAGGCAAGAACAGCATAACCCAAGACTTGAAATTTCTCACAGTCGCAGTAAAAAAAGTTAATGTAATCGATGTAACCACCCGAACTGCACCGTGGATTTGACTTAATAAAATCGCACCGGGAGGCAACCCGTGCGTCGTCTCTTATGCCTGCACAAGCCTCTGTCGGATTCTCGAGTGGTTGATCCTTTGAAGAAGCATCCATGAAAGTCAAATTATTCGAGGAAATCTCAAAGAGACGCCGATATGAAATAGGAGCGTATTTCGGAAGCAACCAAGGAGAGCCAAATCTGGCGTTTTGACGGAGGAGAGAGTACCCAAGAGTGTCCTCCCAATTGTAGATGAAAAAAAGAAGAATCAAACAACAAACAACATTAAAACAGGGAAGAAGATTAGGGAAACGCATCGCCCTCTCCTCCATGCCAAACAACTGATTTTCCTTTCTCAATTGATAGAGATATAAACTTTAGGTCTTCGACAGCCGACCATTCGAACGATCATCGAGGACAGGGAAAATAAATGTACGTGAGAGAAGGTGTAAAAGGTGCGATATAGAGAAATACATGAAGAGTTACGACGCGGGAAGAAGCTTCCATGAACATATAAAAGTGGTTTGTAATAATAAAAAAAAATAATGATTTAATTACTAAATTGCATTTCATATAAAAAAATAGATATTGTTTGTTAATATTTAGAAAAAAAAATTAAGAATTGTTTCTGAAATTGAGCTTCCCTTATTAAAATAGGAGATTGGTATTTGACAAAAATCTAATTTTAATTTTTTAGTTTGATAATATCTTTATTTATTGTTATCAAAGATTACAATTTTATCACTCAAAATGATATTATGATGTTATTAAAATTTAAATGATATCTAATTATAAATCATGTTGATATTAAGAATAAGATAGATAGTTGTTTAGACAACATTGAGCTAAATGATAAAAAAAGATCAATAAATCTTAAATTAACATTTATATAATATTGTGATTTAGATATCATTGGCATCAAAAAATGCTTATTCAAATACCAAAAATGATTTTAAAATATAAACATCAATAAGTCTTAACTTAATCTTACATCTTTTTATGAATGACTCAATGTAAGAAACATTTTTTTAGAGTTATTATTCTTCAACCTCATTTGATTAGGTATTTAGACAACTTGCTAAACAAAAGTTTTACTATTTTAATTAGCTCTGGTGACTCCTAATGTGGGGCTTTTTTATGTCTTTCATTAAATGTACTTGTTAACACTTAGCATACCAAGGAGGGAGTGAATTAATTATTTTTACAAAATTTAAAGAAAAAGTAGTAACTAAGAGCCAATATAAAAAAAATAAAGAATTAAAAAGAATACAAACCAAAATTTAGATAGTTTAGCTCTCTTGGACATATGTCCATCCCAAGCAAACATATTTGAGCCTATACCCATCATCATTCATAATTTCAGTAGAGAAACCTCTTATAACTTATTATTTTGAATTAAGAGAAACACAAGTCTAATCAATCTAACACGAAGCCTAAGAAAGCTTTCTTTAAATAGCATATTAAGATTTTTTTTAAAATTAGTGGCCGAAGTCTACATTAAAACCTCAAAAAGGTTTATACATGATATTAAATTAGAGTAAATATAAAAACTCATGCACTAGGGGCATACCCCATGCCCATGAGAAATAAAATATAAGTGCTTAATGTGCAACCAATTAGTGACAGTTTTCTTTTTAAAGAACATGAGTTATCTTATAGTTAAGTAGGAGCCTAATGGTTATATTAGTTTGTTGTAGCAAAGAGTTGTTTGGATTATCTAATGCATGAAGCACATGAAGGACAATGTCTAGGGAATTAGTCTTAAACTACAGTTTAACATGTTGAGAATAGTAGAATGTGCCCATAGATACAACATGAGTAAAGGCATGGTCCTTCATAGTAGTTGACAAACTTAAAAATAATTTCATTCTTTATAGCATTAAAGGTTGTCCTACATAGAACGAAGGAAATTGGAGCATAACTATCCACTTAAATAAAAGCATCACAATTTATGTTGATCCAATTCTAAGGTGGAGGGAGCCGCCAAGAGTAAGTAGGAAAAGGTGGGTTCAAATGTGAGCCCAAGTGACTATAGAGGTCTAGGAGAGGTAAGGAATAAGTTGTATAATTGTTATGTATAAGTCAAATCATTATAGTAGTGTTAAGAGTTAGCCTAGAATGTACCTTGTTATTTCTATTCCTTCATAGATGATAAATAACATAAGTTACAAGTAGGATAGATTTTTTTTTGTTCTATAATTAATTTTCATTAAGCACATAAGGGATTGCAAAAGATTTCATGGAGCTAGAGACTCTTAAATTACAAAAAAGATTAGTTTAATCTGAGAAAGTAGTAGTGTCGTTTAAATGATATGCTCAAGGGATTCATAGGACACGCATTTGCAAGGACAATAAGTGTTGAGAGCTAGTTTGTAAACATTTAACCATTCCAAAGTATGAATGCATTTTGGTAACATGCCAAAGAAAGGCTCTTATCTTGGCTACCCTTTAATTTTCTATACCCAAGCACCAATCCATGTGTGCAATTCGAATTGAAGTAATTTAACGTATATGCTAGAGTATGTAGCTTTTATGGAATCAAGAAGCCTAGTAAAAAGTATTATATTATTAACTCTTAATAATGATGTTTTGTTTGATGATAACAAATTCTAAATATTTTTAATAAATTTGTTTAAGTGAGTTTTTAGAATTTAGATAGCTGATGCTTGTGTTCAAGGGAGAATTTAAAGAATAGTAGCAAAGATAAAATCTGATGAAGATCATCTTAATTAGAGTGACAAATCAAAAAGAGATATATTTTGAATTTAATGTTAATATTTTAATTTTATTTTAATTAGAATATAAACTTGATTAAAGTCTTTATTAAAAGAATACAAATTAAATTAAAATTAATCATCTTCAAAAAATATTTAAGTTTCTAATATCTTTGATCTATTTTATCTTGATCATTATTTTATCTTAATTATATATTTGAAAATCTTAATTAATTTGTTATAAAAAGTATGTTATAATAGTATTAATTAATTAGTAAAAAATTTCTTAACATAACATAACCTTTTTAATAAATAAATGCTTCACATTATGGCAATGAATCCTGAACCCATTTGGTATAGTAAATGAGTCAAGAAATCAATCCTAAAACTAGATAAAAATGTGTTAGATCGGTTATTACTCTCAAATCTGTAAATAAAGTATAACACATCATTGGCCACTTCGATCATGAATTCTTACTTAGGCCAAGGGATAGCCAACCCAAGTATGCCCACTTAAAGATCACATAAAGTTTTAAAAACATAATTTCTTAATTTGCTTTTACAATGTGGGATGAAAACTTAGCTTTGTTTTTGCACAATAAGCTTTTGAATTATAAGAGTTATATGAGCAATCTGATCAAGCAATTTTGTCATCAAACAATCTTAAACTCATATGTTTTTTTAAACACTTATTTAGATATGTCATTCAAACCATGGTGAGTAAAAGGATTAGATTAACGTGAAGACATGAGGAGGACTCTCAATAAATGTCACTCCAATGTGGGTTTAATTAACCCTCAACTGACAAATTCAAATATTGAACTAATTCGTCTACACAATAAAGTGGAGGTGATAGAAAATTGGGAGGTGGAGAAGAGAGAAAACAATAATTTAATTATTAAATAAATATGATAAAATATGATAATAATAATAATAATAAAATCAATATAAATATAAAAAAATAAAAAATATAAAAATAAAATAAAAATAAGTAAAAATATAATAATATAATAAAAATATTAAAACATAAAAATAAGAAAAATGACAAATGTTTTAAGAAAAGTTAAGATAGAAAGGAAAAAAGCATTTTCAAAAGCTTATAAAAAGCAAATATTAATTATATAATATGATAATTGACATAAGATCGAGCATGATTAAATAGGTAAATATTAAGTATTTAATAATAAAGATATTAATTAATAGTGTACATGTATTTCATTGTATAAAATCAGAAGGATTAAATATTAGAAAAGATATTCTATTCTTAGATTCAAAAAGATAAATCTGATAACACATGATATTATATAGTAATATAATTTGTATTATTTTATAATATTTTATTAGATGATATTTTATTTTAATATGCTACTATTATTATAATTTTTGTATATGATTTTACTTGTTATATGGTACCTATTATATGACTTGTTACTTGATACATGACTTATTATATGATTTTAATTGTTTTATAACTTTATCTATTACATGATCTTTTTGACATAAAAAATAAAGAATAATTTAAATAAACTATAATATATATTGGTTTTAAGAATGATATCTAGATTAATGTGATAACATGATTGGAACATGTAAAATTTGGAAATAAAAAATGTTTTTTAAAAACATCATCCTCAACATTATGCCTAATGATAAGTTGTAGGGTATTAATTTTTTTACCATACATGGTTAATGTTATGTGTACAATTATCACATTATATATATATATGATAATGGCATGCCCTGTAATAGACCATAAGGTATCACTCTTTCTGACTATATTGATTTGGACACTAAACTTTATGATAGATAATAAAGTATAGGTCTTTAAAATATCATTATATAATATTTTGTATAACTCTATTATGAATAGATGTTGGTAGGTATATATATATATATATTAATAACTCCTACCAACATCTATTCATAATAGAGTTATACAAAATACTATATAATAATGTTTTAAAGACCTATACTTTATTATCTATCATAATGTTTAGTGTCCAAATCAATATAGTCAGAAAGAGTGATACCTTATGGTCTATTACAGGGCATGCCATTATCATATATATATATATATATATATATATATATATATATATATATATATATATATATATATATATATATATATATATATATATTGTGATTTAGATCTAGAGAGAATAATGATTCAAAAAGATTTGACATAGTTTTAACATCAAATATTAAAAATTAGAAATAAAAAAATTTATATTTATATTGCATATGATTTTCTAATGTTATATGCATGACTTATGGTTTCACTTTTAATATGGTTTATCATCAAACTTATCATTGTATGTTTCTTTATGATATATCTTTAAATTTAGTTACTATATTTGACTTATCTATTGATAACCATAAAATCTATAGTGTTACAATATATTATGCATCTATTACTTTGAGAGAAAAGAATTTTGATGTCATTAGAGAGGACTATACTTTTAAGATGTGAGGAGAGGATTTTATTTGAGTTGAATATTGATGACATAATAATTTTAATTATATACTTATTTTATATCAGGATATTTTGTTATGTTGACATTATATTAGGATTTTTTATTATGTTGACATTTACTTTTACTTTTGTGGTTTTATTTGATTAGAATTTAGGAAAAAATAGTCTCATTAGGTTTCTACTTAGGGTATTATGTCATCACGTAATTCTTTATTTGAACTAGTCCATTAATTATATTGATTATTACAAGCATGGTTAAGTGGAGCCCTCAATAAAATAAATAAAGATAAAAAAAATATCACATAAGAGGTATCCTAGCTCTTCTCTTGGTCTATTATAAATCCTTAAACTAAGCCATAATAAGCACCACTTGTTGTTTGTGCATTCTCTGACTAATTAATACATCCTTTAGCTCAATCTACATGTCATGGATAAGTTTTAGCTCATATAAATCATCTATTGATACTTGCCCTATATCACTTTAGATCCTTATGAAATTGTCTGATCCTTTTATTAGATAATTTGATTTTTATTGGATTATCATCAAATCATCCATCAGGTATCCAATTGAGACTTAAGACAAAATTATCAAAAATTATAAAAAATTATCAGATCAACCAATTCTTATAAAATGAGTATGGATCATCTAAACATCATCTAACATAAACTTAGACTCTTTTTTTGTAGTTTTTATAGGCCATCTAATCCATTGATTAGACTGCCTAATTCTTACTTGAAACTATACTCTTCATTTGACTATTGGTTTCAACTTTTTTCGTAGCTCTCACTATAGTTTACATCACTCAACAAAGTAAAAAAAAAAATATCTAAAATCTTATGCAAGCCCATGCATGCATTTTAACTTGGATCTTTTAGAAAACATTAAAATCAAAATAATATTCATAAAGAAGCATGCCTTGATTCCCTTAGTGAGATCTTCCAACACAAGTTCTTCTTTCTTAGAAGCTTTCTCAAGGTTTCCCTTTTTCTTCTTCTCACACACAAGTGGCTAAGAATTAGCATAACCTTATTTAATTGCTTCTCTCTTAATATAGCCATTAACTTAGGGTATTAAAATATCTCTTTTTTAATAAAAATCATATAAAGATTTGTATTCTTTAATGTAAATGACCCTAAAAATTTGTCAAACTATTTTTTAAAATAAGCTAGTTATTGAGATCATCATTTCTATTTTAAATTAATAATTTTTTGGTATTTTTTGATATGTTTATAATTTTTTTATGTAGTAATATTAGGATTAAAATATTATTATTTCTCAACATGCCTTAGACATTTGTTTTCTAACAAATTTATTTCCAATTCTAGTGAAGTGTTATCACTAGAATTTTTATAATTGACATATCATGATTGATATTTACCTCTCATCTTTAAGAGATTTCTATATATAATGGCCCTAATGACCATTTTATCAAAAGTATCTCAAAAACTTTACATTTCATTCAAAATAATATTAAAAATTATATTTACATATATCTAACAAACTCTAAATAATCCAATGTGCCTTGGAATGTTATGTTTATCAAGTTAGCTCACGTAACAATTTGCCACCAAGTTATTGAAAACTTCTATCATTTAAATACTTTTGATAATCAAGTTATAGTTATTAGTTGAGATATGAAATTTGAATATTTTTTTAATACTTGTAAATTAAGGTAAATATGACACTTTGAAGTAAACTCACAATGATTGTGTTGAAAGCCTTGGAATTTCAAATTTAACTCAATTCCTTATAAATAAAAAGTCATAAAATAACTCAATAGTATTCACAAATAATATATCATTATTGATTTGGTATTTGAAGTCTTATGATTTTATACTACATTTTACATGTTTAATGCTTCATGTCGTAAGATTAATTTTTTCTAAAATACATTCTATAATCTTTGTGGAAGTAGTTTTACAGCTATTCATTTCAAAATTGATAAGAATATAGCTTATAGTCTCAAAATAGACATAGTTATTTAAATGATATTAATGAGAAAAGTAGATTTTTTTATTAGCTTATATTGTTAATGACCAACATAAGATAATGAATCCATGTGGAATAGCTTGTTAACCTATGAAACTTAAGTTTTTGACCTTAGTGAGCTAAGAAATATATCATATTAAAATACAATCCACAAAATCAAAACATGTCTTCATAATCCTTATCATACAACACAATTATATAAATTTTGTGTTTAGGAACCCAAATAAACTTGCAGGCTTGAATAGTGTGGACATGAAAGTTTTTATCCTGAATTAATTTTCTTAAGAATCCAAACAGTTGTAAGTGTATTTGAACTAAAGAATTTTCAAAAAAAGAATCTAATGATATATAACCTAATATATAATAATAATTATATGAAACATTTGATGGAATATGAATATATAAAGTATGCTAACTAGTTCTAGATGAAAAACATATGCATGAATAATTTATTTTTACTTTGAATATTCATATAAGTGTATGATATGACATGATAATACACATGCGACTTACAACAACAAAATTTTTCCTTCAACGAGCTCAATTCAGTTTCTATTAAGGAATATGCATTTATTATTTTTTTCAATTCTACATTTCCATCCTTGAGTTTATCATTTTTCAAATATTTCACCCCAAAGAAAACTTACGTCAACCCACAATCACCATCTTTATTTGCAAATGGTCACAAATGGTGGCGAAAAAGCATCTTACTAGTTTTCTTTTTGGGCCAAGAAAAAACACAAGCCTAATTACTCCAATGCCATGCTTAGAAGAAGGTTGAGTATACAAAAAAATCTA
The DNA here is from genome assembly GCA_023846275.1 of Vanilla planifolia. Lineage (NCBI taxonomy): Eukaryota > Viridiplantae > Streptophyta > Magnoliopsida > Asparagales > Orchidaceae > Vanilla > Vanilla planifolia. The sequence goes on from CM043870.1 coordinate 7,929,150, forward strand.
AAATTAAGAGAAAAGAGACTTGGCTTAAAAAATAAATAAAAATTAATGCTCTTTGATGCCTTGATGTGATTTTCTTTTGAGTATCCCTATGTGACCTCTTTAATAAAACAAAATGAGATTTGCTTATAGCAAGTATTTAAAGTCAAGTACTCTTTCAATGTTTTAAGATCACTTCACAATCAACCCAAAAAATCAAAGTATTCATTATCCAGTCAAATTAGTCATTAATTTTTTTTGCATGTAATAGACCATACATAAGTTACTTACATATTGCACGTCACTATAACATATTGTATGTTATTTTTAACATATCATATGCAATGAAACATTTGTCTCTATTTAAAGCCAATTGACCAAACATATGGGGGTATCAAACATATTGTACTTTACATGTAGCATAGCTCACTTAAATTTATATAATATTTTTAATGTATTGTATACAAGTCTTTATTTGATGATATTCCTCTAACATTTTGTATGTAATCATTAATATACCATATGTTTATCTATTAATTTGTTTATTACTATTATTATTATTATTATTATTATTATTATTTTTAGTATTTATAAGTATAGTAGTATAATTAAACTACAACAAATGGGTTCAAGGTTTTTAGAATTTTGATTACTTAATCTTATAGTTTTGACTATTATATATGTGGGATGATATCAATATTAAGTCAAACTCTATAGAAGTTAATCATTAAAACAAATCTAGATGTGAAAGAGAAAAGTCTTAATAGCATTACTTTATGCAAAAAGATGAGCTTTATTTTTCTTATGCCATAAAAATGTGCACCCATTTTAACATAATGTCCAAGCATACAAGTTTTCACACTAATTTCATTAATTACTTATCCATAAAAAGTATATACATATATAATAAATATCTAATAGATTTATTCAAGATTGAATTATTATCATCAAAATCATGATTGTTTTATAATAAGCTTAAGGGCTAATTGAATTTTACCAAAGTTTTTTTTCTGACTAATCAAATCCTTAGGAATATAGCACCACATAAAAACTAGTTTGTTTTGCTTTCTAATTGCTAAACATATCAAAAGATTTAATAGTTTTGTAAGATGTTCAAATTTTCCACTTTTCCGAGCTTGTATAAATACCTTACCCATGGACAAATGATGAGAGTTTTTTTATATTTTTTACATCATAACTTTTTTAAGTTTTTAGAACAAAAAGTACTTTGCATGGGGTTAAGAGAGAACATGATACCAATTATTATATAACTATGTTAGTGGATTTTTTTCTTATCATTTTTTAGACCTTTCAAGGTTCTTTGAATATTCACATCAACTAATACACTATATAAATTAATATAACTAATATTTTTAGTAGAGAAAATATTCATTGTCACCCAACTTCAATTTTTGTTTTTGTTTTTGCTTCACAACAAAATTTTATAAATGCAAATTTACATGATTTTTATAAGATAAAAAATTGAAAATTAGATATCAAAGTTTTATTATTGTTTGACTTATATTAGATCCCTTATCTTTGAATTATATTTATTTTATTATCATTAAAAATCTTCTTTAATATAAATATTAATCGATACAAGTAATTTTACAAATATATGAGAAATATTATAAATGATATTTGATTTAGGACATGTTACATTAAGATGATGATAATGAGCTAATCTAATAGACTAATATCTATTTTTTTATTTAGTTATATTTTGAGTCATCATTGGATTATAATAGATCATATTTTATCATTGGTCATTACACTAGTAGTCTTTTGAGTCATCATTGGATTATAATAGATAATATTTTATCTTTGGTCGTTACTTTTGTTTGATGATAACAAAACCATTATGTTAGTTTTAATAATATTTTTAAAAATATTTTCAAATCGTACATCACAAAAACAAATATATTAATCATATAAAGAGTTAGATCAATTGACACAAGAAGTTTAACAAAGGTGTCTGAGTATAAATCATAATTAACACAAAAAAACATAAACTTGAGTAACACTTTAAGAAGAGATATGTATTGAGTCCCTTCTTTACTAGTATTAAAATATTAAATCGATAATAATTTTTTTAAGACACTAAAAATTTAATGAGTTTTGACAAAAAGCACTCAAAATGTTTTTAAATCACTTTTCCTTTTGTGCTGCTAAGGGAGACTCGATAATATTCATGGCGGGAACAAAAGCTTAAAAGGCCTATACTGCTTTAATTGTAGAGAATGTTATTGTGCAAAGAAAAAAAGTAAAAAGTAATTTTGCTCTAATTCCAACTTCATCTGATTCAATTGGAAATGATATAACACAATAAAAGTTTATTGATACACCTATAATTCTAGTTACATACTCCACTTTGTACACACCAATCGGATAATGATGGTGATGTAAGCACCAGCATAGTTAAACAAATTGATATCAATGTAGTGTGAATTGAAAAAATTAACTCAACTTCCAATTCAAAAGATTTTGGGCACATGCTCTGATGCAGAAATGGTTGATGACAAGTCTGATCTAGAAGAGGAACTTGAACAAGAAAGGTAATTATATTGTCACAATGTTATCCCTAACCCAAATCAATGTGGTTAATGTAATGAATTTCGATTATAAGTACATGCCCAATCTTAAGCAATTTTAAAAGGCAGCTACTTTCTCAAATTTTGAAAAATGCATTTCACTTGCTCGAAGTAATTCCTCAATGAATACAAAAACTTTAAATGTGAAACAAAGTAATACTTTGACAATGTCTCTCTTATTCTTTATCATTTGGTAGTAGAACTACATTCATCCTCAATTATTTTTAATATTAAATCCTAGTTGAGGCATAGTTGTAAGAGTTCTACTCATCTTCCTCTACATTAGTTGGTATTAGAGCCTCCAATTGTAGTGTCCTAAACACTGTGACCATTCACCACATCCTATCATATTTCTTCCCTTAGTTTCCATACCTTTGTTATCGCTACTATTAATCTCATTTTCATTCATCTTCTTCTTCAATTTTACTCACATAGTCACCATTAGTGTCCCTATCCCATAACAACACAATCGTATCACCAAAATTCCATTATGAACCTTCTCTCAACCTACACTTCCATCTTGACTAGTCTAGGCCACAATCACTCTATACCAACTTCTTGCATCACTCGTGATCCTTACATTATGTCTTTTCCATAATTGAATCATGCACTATGACTACAACTATAATAATCTTTTGATCCCACAAACATTGTAGCTACAATAAAAAATGAAGCCTTTATCTGAATACTATGAAGTGTTGTCCAATGCATCAATGAACTAGAATTGGATCAACCCAAAATGGCAAGCCATTTGTGCAAGGCTTGACCCTTCACTAAATCAAGTCTGATTCGAACTAAACTTGACTTGAACCAAGTTGAATAGGATTGCAAACAACTTAAGCTAAATAGATACTTAGTTCAAATAAAAAAAATATTTTTCTATCATACTTTTTATGGAAAATTCACTAGATTTGAAGTAGTTTTCATGCCATTAGTGGCATACATTACAAAATGAGATATATTTTTGAAAATTTAGAAGTTTCTTTATGTTTATAAAATTAGATTACTAAATTCACGTTTGTTTTATTATTTTTAACAAAAAATATCATTCTTAAAACATGTGGATCCCTAAATTCTATATCATAAACTTTTATAGTATTAATCATGTTACAACTATTAGGTCACCTTTGTATTTAATGAGTCAAATCTTAAATGTTTAATATTTTATTTTAATAGATTTGTTTAGTATAAAATATGTTTACATATAAAGAATAAGTCATGTACCTTTGAAAATAGTAAACTAATAATCTTCAAAGCACCTTGGAGTATTCAACAAGTTTCAAGAATTGAAGACATGCACATCAGCTTTGATAAGGTTTTCTTTTATTAAAAAATAGAATGTTAGCTCATAGATTTTAAGACATTCTCTTTGCGTATCAATTTTAAATTATATTCAGGTATCCAAATTATTCAATCATCTTCTTGATTAAGTGAATGAATAGGATTCAATTATTTAATATCTTAATTTTTTTTTGTTCAAATCCTACTTGAACATTTGTTGATTTAAAAAACATGATTATATTTTTCAATCATTATTTCTTTGGTTAAATCATACTTTTATATCATTGTAAAATTCCATATTAGTTTGTTTACTAAATCTTAATTAAATTAAAAAATTAATTATGTTATATTTTTATAATGAAAATTAAAAAAAATTATATTTTCACCAAATCCCAGCTTGTGCCTGAGTACTTGGGCCAAGAAAACCCAAGTGGGGCACTCACAAGCCTCGAGTCAAGAAACAAGTTAAACCAAGTAGGGTTGAGCCCATTCTAGCTGACGACGAATTTCTAAATTGGGTGAGATAAGGCATCGGGTTGAGACAAATAACACTTAACTCGTATAAACTTGTATGTTATGAGTATGCTTAGGAGATGAATTTTTTAGCACACAAGTAGGGAGCTAGCCCCAATTAGGCTCTAAATATTACTCCCACATAAATTATTATAAAATCCAAATACTTATCTTTCCTTGCAATTGGGACTAAATCTCTTGTGACAGTCTGCTTTTAAAATCGAGAGCACTAAGCACCATCTAATTACACATTTTTGCAATTGCACGATACTGAGAAGTCTAACATTTCACATCTAAAGCATGTGACATTCCTCACCATCTGATCTTCGATTGGATGATAACTGTTTCATTTATTATAACTGATTGATCCTTGCTCAACATCTGATAGTTGTGAACTCGTCCGACTTCATCAGATAGTGTTCTTTATGAAACATCTATTCTTGAATCATGTGGCTTCAAATAATCTATTTTGAATCCTACTACTATAATATTCCCAATTTTATCATTATTTAATCCAATGGTCCATATTTCGTTTGAGTTGATCCAATGATCCATAACTCATCTGCCTTTACAATGTTTGATCAGACGATCGAGATCTCCTCTATGCCAATCCAATGGCTCGAGTCTATCCTGCTTAATAGCTAAATAACTAGCCATTATATATGTCATTTTAACAACCATTTTAAAATATTTTTAAGTACTTTGAAAAAGCATTTTAAGTTGTTTGGCAGCTACTTTTCAAATGAGTTTTTCTTGACTTCCTAATAGCTATGATAATTTTTTTTATAAATATCTAACCATTGTGAATAAAATAATTAATAAATATGAATAATATTTTAACATTTTAAAGAAGGATTACATCCTGTTCTATTGGCATAAATTTTCTCTTGCAGCATCTATGACTTATGACTACTTAAAATTCTAAATTTTTTCAACTAAGCCTAATTTTTCTAAGCTTTTATTTTTTAATTCTCTTCATAATTTTAAGCTCTTTGTACCTTTTTATATTCATCAAAAAGCATAAACAATTTGTATGTTTTTATCAAAAATTTATATATTACTGTATTTTTGTTTTTCTTTTTGGTTGAGAAGCCTAGCATTTGTGAAAGCCTAAGTTCTGTTTGATCTTGTAAAAAATTGAGTTGAGTTTGAGCTCATAAAAGCTTTGGTTATAATTGAACCCTTAAAAGCTACAATATTAGTGGTGAATCATAAGAAAAAATCTTAAGTAGATTAGAGGTGAACAATAAGAAAAAACTTAAAATTATAACTCTATTACTAGTAGAGTTTTTTTTAACCTCGATTAAGGGTGGATGTAGGTTGTAGTTTGAACTGAATCATCTAAAAATTTTGATGTACTATTTTAACTTTTGTTTTTATTTTTCTTAATCATAATAATTAAAAATTAATATATTTATAAATTAAAAATTTTTATAAATATAAAATTATATTTATAAAAAAATTTTAAAAAGTAAATAAATCATAAAATTAACAAAAATATTTTAAAACTCATAATTCATCCTCTCCTCTTATGGGATTCACACACTCATTTTCCCTTCAACAACTATATGATATTTTATTATACTCATTGATATGAAGAAATTTTAGAATCAAATATATTATTTTATAAACTATATTACTTCATCTTTTGTCAAGCATTCATATGAGTATTATGTGTAGTCTTTTTATATGACTCATATTAAAAGTTCTTTGAGAAGCTCTATAATTCATATTCATGAGAATTGCATAATTAGTTTGGTGTCATTTATTTTTTTTGAATATACAAATATTGATGACATTTCATACCTTTGGATTTATTTAATAACTTTTTATGATGACACTCAAGTTAAAGTCACTCAAACATGTTATACTTCTATCCACTAAAATAATTACTCAAATAATATTTCATATGATATAATTGATATACATTATCATAATTTTATACTTAGACAAACATTATTACATTTAATAGGTACTTTGTGTCTTGACTAAATAATTGTTATTATTCCAAATTATCAACTTATTATTTTGTACCCACTAGGTTTAGATATCATAAGTGATACCACCCAAAAGAATTTGACAAATCTTGAGACACATGAATCTTCTAAACCTAATTCACCTTAGTCTATGCCAACAAGATCCAATTAGCATCTAAACCTAAGCCTTCTAAACCTAATCAATCAAAGTATTTTTTTTGCGAGCCTAAATCAAGTGAGCTACCAAAAGAAGAAATAATTAGATTTTTATTGCTTCCACAAATATCCTTATCCAAACTTAACTATATTATTGTAATAATCTAAACATTTAAATATAAGATATATAAGCATTTAAATATGCAATAGCGATATTTGTTGTGTGTAATATTATCTTTAAGAAATTTGTTGGGTTTTAATATTTCTTAAAATGGATGTTATGTTATAAGTAGCTCTAAATAGTTATTTGGGCAGACTATTAAGAAGAGCCTTGTGTGATAAACTTATTAGTATGTATTTTATATTTTTTAGAAATTATTTAAAATTTTTATAAAATTTATAAATAATATAATGAATATTAGAATATTAAATTATTAAATCCTTATATTATATAAAAAATTTATTTAAATCCTTTCTTGATCTCAAAATTAGTTACTAAGAAAGCTATTAGAGAAATCTTTAAAAGAGAAGAAAGAGAAAGAGAGAGAGAGAGAGAGAGTGAGAGAGAGAGAGAGAGAGAGAGAGAGAACTTGGGAGAGGGTTATAAAAGATGGAACAACTAAAACAATTGAAGAAAAGCTTTGATCTTGAGCTATAATAGGTAAGAAGCTGAGGATAGAAGTTGTAATAGAAGCTCTTTGTTCTCTAGGGACAAAAAAAACTTTGGAAGAGTTTGATTTTTAATTAGCTCAAAAGACTAAGATATAATTCTAATTGAGTTTTTTTATTAAAGGGCCCCTAAGTTGGGTTCTTTGATACTCAAGAGAGTTAGCCTTGGATTGGATTGGAATTAGTCAAGAATTGGCACCATTGCAGGTTGTTATTTATCTCACATATTGTACATGAAGGGCTAATATATTATATGTTGTGTGCACATGGAAGGTGCACCCAGCATTATGTAAGAGGCAAATGCTTCTTCAAAGAAAACAAATAATTCACTAATATTCTAAACATACTATACATTAAATAAATATATCATATATGAGGCCCCTTGGAAAATACAAGTTGAGTGAGAGTAGGTTTAGACACCTCATTTTCCAAAGAAAAAAGTATATTACATAAACAGTTTAACATATAGCATGTTAAGTTTATAACTAGGCCACAAAAAGTTCAAAATGATTCTTCCATTACATTAATGTATAAAGTTAGTATAATGCATTATATGTTGAGGCCAACTTATTATACATTAAGCTCAAAGTTCCACCATAGAGATGAATAAAGACTAATCACCTGACATTGACCTATCCAACTTGTTCATATTGTCTTGCTTAAAATGTATCATACAAGTATTATAAGTAATATCATATTTTATAATTGACACTTGTTATAAGTTCTTAATATCTATTCTTAGGTTATAAAAACTTCATACAAATTGATCAATAAAATTGTACACATATGATATAATTACTAGTAAATTTTTAAGTGATTAAGAGATCATACACATCCTATAATTGGATTGTATATGTACGATAATTGGATTATATGTGTATGATAATTTTTGTATTCTCTTAAGTTTTTCTTACATGATACAAACTTATAATAGTTTCACAATATTCAATTAGATTTTTTTACTTAAGAATAACATATCATTTATTTCATACATGTATGATACTAACATTATATTAATATGATGGTATTTTACTTAGCACATTCTAATTATATAGGATGATCATACTCATATAATATACTAAATCATATCTATATGATGTTATTTTAACATTTTTTACTCTAAGTTATTTTATATATTTTTGTGTGAGAAATGAATTGTAAAAAAATGAAACATTACTTTATATTGTATAATAAAAAACACAATTTATTCAAAACTTAGGTTCTATGAGAGAAGTAGTATCATACCATTATGAAAATAAACTTCATATATGTACCTTACATGAAGACTTTGAGCTCTCAAAACATAATAAAAAATCATACATGGAGGATACCATGTACAACCTATATTTACTTCTTAAACCTAACTTCACAAACCATCACATTTGTATAATAAGATTATTATACATATATAATATTTTTACAATTTTAAAATATACTAAGAATATAAACTAAAATGTATATTGTATAAGTACGATAACAATCATCATAATGTATGATCATAAGAGAGTGAAGAACTATGATTATTTAAACTCAATTAATAATTATTTAACAACAATGCATGTTTGACTATGATAACCTAAGTGTCATAAGAGAAAAATGATAAGTTTTAACAATCTAATCACATAAAAAAATAAAAACTACCCTTGATAATTACCACATTATCAAGAGTAAAATCCTCAATGGTTGATACATTGCTTGTAAACCTTATCTTTTGAAATTTACATGAGAGTAAACAATCATCTTTAATTACAATACATTTAGTCATGTATCTTGCTTAAAATATCAACTCGAAAAGCTATTAGTAATAATAAAATGTGGTTTTATCTAACTACTATAAAAGACACAGGGTTAACAAGAGGTCTAATGATATGATCAATGTTATAAAGATATTATATGATATAAAATTTTATGGAGTGAGAGTAAAGATTATTAGGGGAATTCATGGGCCAATAAAAAAGAAAAGATAAAAAGATATGAAAAGCTATTAAAACTATAAAAGGTAAGAAAGAGCAAGATATGATACAAAGAATACTATGATATATTATTAGATAATGTGAGCATTAAATGATAAGTATATATATATGAGTATAATATATACTAGCATATATGTTTCTAGCACATTTTATTTATTAATTTGACATCATACATTCTTATTATTACTACTATTATTATTTTCATATTGTAGTCTTATTTTTTTGTAACTATTTGTTTTTCTATGAAGTATTTTATATTTATCATCTACTTATATACAAATCAATATACAGATTTGCACAGAATTGGAGGATGCTTAATTGCTTTTGGCATAGAACTTTAGAGAGATAAAGAGTGCTTTATCTTGAGCTCTATGAGGTCTTTTTATTTGAGATCATTTTATCATTATCTTTAAAATAAAATGCTATATAAAATTGTTTTATAATTTCTTATTAGATCTTAGGTAAATTTAAGGTACATTATGCATAATTATTTAATCAATTGATTTATTTACTACAAATTATGGATTTTATAATATTTTTTCATCAACTTCTCTTGATTTTGAATTATGTTATTAAGAATTTGGTGCAGACTCTATGATGACCTAGCATTTTGATATTTCTAAGTGTATCATTGAGTTATTTTTATTGGTTGGTTTAGCAGAGCATGATAACTATTAAACATAAATATTTATTAAATTCTTGTGGATTTATAATAATTTTTATTTTATAATACATAAAGTATTTAATCTAATTTTTAATATAAAGAATATTTTTTTTTTGGGTATGTTAAGGCCATTAGTTTTATTTATAGTCTTAAGGAATAAAAGATGCACTCATTAGGATATACTAATCTTTTACATAATTAGATTACAATATCAATTAGATGGTGAATGTACCTAGTTAGATTTTCTAGATTTTTATGTAGTTAAAGCATGTGATATTCTAATCATGAAACAAGACTTAAAAAACATTAATGTTAAATTTAGTAAAGATGCGTAAAGAGTAGAACTTGAAGAGAAATAGTTTCTTCTAATGTGATGGAGTAATGTAAGACATCTTATATTAGAATGATAATGCTAAAATAATCTAATAGATTTGTATCTAATTTTTCTTATTTAGTAGCATTTTGAGTGATTAATAGGTTGTAATTAATCATATATACATAAGACTTATGCTATTTTTATATTTTTTGTATGTTTTGTTATGTTTGCATTATTTTCTTAAGTATAATCATTTTTTGTTATTTTCTTTTAATCTAAAGTTAATATTTGTATTTTTATAAATATTTTTATATATAAACACATAAATATGTTGTTTTAGTTTTGAATTTGAATTGTGAGAGTTTCCACTAATCATAGGCATAGACTGGCCTATCCTCATATTGAATTGTTATCTAAGATTTAAGGGCAAGGTATAGGTCAGTTTTTTGTTACTTTTTCTCTTTTCTTCTATTACTATGTTCTACTTATCCTTTATCTAAATTTTTTTATTTCTTATATCATTTGATATCAAAATTAAATTCATCTTTCATCATCTTTAAGATAAGAGCCTAATTGAGATTTAACGATAAGAGTTATACCCCTATTTTTTTCTTCATTATGATTGATAACTTTTAAATATTTATAAAATATGTTCATATATATATATATATATATATATAATATTTTTTTAAAAAAACTTATTGAAATACTAATATCATCCAATAGAAATTTATTGCATAATTTATGAATATAAGAAATTATCTTTTTATTCAAATAATGAGATTTGATATTAATCCGACTTCAATTGGGCAAAGATGCTCATCAGCCAGAGTGCTTACTTGCGTGCTCAGATTTATCCAACGAGCCTGACGTGCAGAAGTTCTCATTTCCGATCGCTTCGAACTCGTCGAGGTCCAAGTTTTCTTCTTGCTTCTTTCTTCGCCACTCCTCTTTCAATTTTTGCATCTGTTTGGTAGAAAGCGGAAGTTGTTCCTCATTCGTCTTTTTTTTTTCTAGGTTTAACAAGCCTCAAGTTCATTCGGAAGGAACAGATTTTGTCGTTTATTTAGTTTTTTTGGGATCTGCGTCGGATAAATTAGGTTTTGAAAAAGAACTTTTTCCTCGTGGGAGCAACTGGCCTTCAATTTCCAGAAAATTCTGCGGCAGAAGATCTCTTTCTGGCTGGAAGATTGTTTGAAGAGATAATTCAAATTGTCTGTGCTATTTGGAGAAGCCTTGAAGGACTATTAGCATCTTCATTTATTTTAACTGAGCTCAAGATCAGGGTTAATGTCTTGGTCAGGCGCAGAAGATTTGTTTCTTTCCACTTCCCTTGCAAGCTACCTTGACAGTAAAATATCATCTTTCTGTCCGTGTTTAATTATTCTAATTTACCCTTTTTCTTGTTTGTCTTTGTCAAATTTTATAGTGGATGAATATTCCGTACAATGCATCAATCCATGGTTTGACAATACACCCATTTTTTTTAATAGAAGTTGGCGAATTTATGTTAAGGTGTCCAAGTTGAGTCTGATAGAAATATGAAAGCTAAGTTGCATTTGTGGAAAACAAAATATAATACAGGGAGAAATGATTACATGTCAAAGATGGTTGAGTAGCATTGAATGAATTCGAGGTTGTGAAAATTAAGTGTTTTGGATCATGTTTTATAAAATTTATGTGAAAAGAAAGTATGAAAGAATGCTTTTACTAGTGGAAGCATGTTAAGAGGCATAGAATAATACCTACCTCAACTATAGCTAAAGGTGAAGGAATTTTAAATGTTACTGATACTGTTGGAATTAGGGCCACATATCCTCAATAAGAGAAGGAGGTTTGTATTTATGTTTGAAGTGTTTGTAGATTTTTTGATTGCATGATTTGCAACATTAGAGGTATATGGTGTGCTTTCAAAATGGTGCATTCTATTTAGCAAACAATTGTCTTTTGCTTGATGGAATCGACAATTATAGCATCCTATCTTTATAATGTTTAAACCATTTTTTCAAATACAAAGGTTGTTATTGAGTATGAGTGAGATTAGGATTTATTCCCTATTTTAAATTAAGCATAGTATCGGAGTTTTAATATATAATTAAAATAATTCTTAATTATGTGCTCAATTTTTTGGGTTAGTAAATGTCCACCTATGGTTATATTGGCCTAATTTGGGCCCTTTTTGGATAAGACTCGCTTTAAAAGTGGTATTTGATTTAAGTATGGCCGTAGAGGAGCCAAAATTGATTTAAGTGATTCATATAGTTTGTTACTCTTATGGTTCTTGCTTCTATTTCTTCTATCATAGTTAATTAGAGCTTTGCTAACTCACATGGTCCCTTGATATTGTTGAGAAATTGTTGGTGTGTATATTAGTTGATGGTGTTTATAAGCTATAGAGTCTCTTGTGTTTTGTTCAAGTGATCAAGGGATAGCTTCTATATTTTTGTTATCTATGATAGAGTAGTCGAGTGTGTTCTACATGCAATGTAGGAGGTGTGTTGGATCATATTGATATCTTTGATTTTCAATATGATAGTTGACTTGATTACTTGGAAGATTTCAATGTTTAAAAAGGATTAATGAACATAATAGATGAGATTTTAATTTGAATGCAACATTGTTGAGCATAAATGAAATTATAGTTAATCCTATATTAAAATTTGAGCATATTATAGATATGTATTATACAATTAATATGGTCCTTAATTGTAAGATTAAGATTTTGAGTTATTAGGTGTCTATTTATGGGTATATTGTGCCCAAATTAGACCCTTCTTGTATACATCTACTTTTAAAACTAACAATAGTTTGACATTGATCCTTGGGACAATGACATATTAATGAGAATAAGAACATATAATAGTTGAAAAGAGGGCAAGGAAGAAATGAGAAAGGGACAGCAAAAGCTTCACTGGAGGAGGGGATAGAAGTTATAAAAGTGAGAGCTATATTTGGTGCTAATTTAAACATTATTTCTCTCAACAAAATTGCACTTCGAGGGATCTAGGAGAAAGAGCTAGGGAACACTTCTCAAAAAGAATCATCTGGAGCCTGACCTTGTTTGAAACTTTACTTTTGCTATTGCAAATCAACTACTAGCCATTCTCCTGAATTATTGGGTTTGGATCAACCACATGTTGATAACCAACTTTTTCGGTAAGGATGAAAGTGTGATTGGGCTGCAGTATAATTTACATCTTTAAGGTGAAGTTCCTCTAGATAAAAGTTGCTTTTTTTTTATCCAAAATCATGGGTCTGGAAATTTGAGAGGGATTCCACTTCAGGTAATGGTCCCATGTGTTTCTAACGGGCATTGCAATGTTTGCCCAAAAAAAAAAAAAAAAAAAAAAAAAAAAAAAAAAAAAAAAAAAAAAAAAAAAAAAAACTCAAGAGAAATTGTTGAAAAATATGTGTGAAAGTTGTTGAGAATCAACCGAGGGAAAGCACTTAAGAGCAATTGTGGGAAAATTTGTTTAAAGGTTGTCTAGAATCAACCCATGGCTTATTCGATCTTGTTGGGATTTGCACCTTTGTTGCCATTCATCAACTACCATTTATCCTATGGACTGTTGGGATCAGCTATGTGATTAATTGTGGATGAACAAATGCACTAGAATTTACATCTTCAAATAGTATTGTTCCCTCCTAAATAAAAGTTGTTTTTTTATATGTGGGATTAAGAAATTGTGTGTTGTCTTTAAAGGGAATGGAACCCTAGAGGTTGCCAAAGTGATCTTGTTGTAGAAAACTCTCAGAAGGAGGCTGTTGAAAAATTCATCTGAAGACTATTGGGAACTAGCTTACAGGATGTTAGAATGCACAAGCCAATCTTGTCAAAAAACACACCTCTACTATTGAGAGTCAATTTTCAGTTTTCCCTTGAATTGTCGGGTTAGGATCAACCACGTATTGATCATCCGCACTAGAATTTACACCTTCAAATAATATTAATTCCTCATGGATTACTTCTTTAGTGATTATTATTATTTGTATTTATGATCCTATGCTGTAAAAGGGATAATAGTTAGAATGCATGGGTTGGCCAAGAACATGAACTGAACTACACATCTGTTTGTTGAAATTTGGTGTGTGCTGCCATTGGGTGCACCAAAATGTCTCTGATGTTCTGCTTGTTTATTGAATTTACTTGTTGTGAATATGACAAATGGAAGGAAAACATTGATGATGCAGCATGGGAGGATCAGAACAGGTGGAAGATGTCTGGAACTGATGCTGGGTCGAAGATAATTGCAATCTCTGGAGCTTGTTTCTTAATCCCAGATCAAACACAGTTTTGACACGATAAACACCACCAAAATACTTATTTATTTCAACTGAACTCAAAATTAACTATGTGAAAATTATAAATTTATTACTGAAATCACATTAGAGAGTGTCATAAAAATGAAAATTATGATAAAATTAACCCAATATCTTGACTATACCAATGCTTTGGCTCATATATTATTCATGTTTTCCTAAAAAGAATTTGATTTCAAGTTAATTGGTAGCTTTGTGGGAAAGATTCACTAAAAATTATCTTCAAGTCACCAGCTGAAATGAATGATTGAAGCATTGAATGAATTTTTGGATAGTGGCAATTGTTTAATCTATGATTAGAGGCAGAGGGGAAAGAATGTACTTAAAGGAAAATTTTGTAAACATGAAAACTAAGATAAATCATCAATATTCTTAACATATAATCGCACTACTCTATTGAGAATGCAATTTTGTGCAAACCGTTTGAGTTATTACTGTGGTCGATTCTGTTGTAAATGGCTTAAAGCTCTATACAAAGAGTGCATGTGGGATACCTTATATTTTCTCATGGATACTGTTACATGAAAACAACTCCTATGATATAGTAGTTCTTTCTTCAGCTGTTTTCTTTATACAGTTTCCATGACTGGTTTTCTTTATGATCCTTCGTCAAGCATTTCTAACATTTAGCATGCACTATGCTATCTTATATTTGCTTTAATTTTTTTTTTATGTTTTTCTTGTTACATGCATTTTAATCACATCATGCTGCTGCTCAGAACAATCTTTCTTTAATGATCAACTATGTTGATTACTAAGCTTTTTATTAATTTTTTGTACCAGAGAAACTCCTTGTCTTATTACGAGATGGAAGAAAACTATTGGGCATTCTGCGTTCATTTGATCAATTTGGTATCAATCTTTTTTCAGCATCCATTATGTTGCTTTGGAATTTTTGATCAAGTTTCTATGAGAGGCATTTGTTAATTATTAAAATTTTAATATCCTTTTGAGCAAAGCAAATGCTGTTCTGGAAGGGGCCTGTGAACGAGTAATTGTTGGGGACCTCTATTGTGATATCTCTCTGGGTTTATATGTAATTCGTGGGGAGAATGTAGTCTTGATTGGTGAACTGGTATTTTCTTTGTCCTTTTAATGATCCCAGGATTCCTTGATAATTTGCTTGCTTGGTGTACTTATTAGTAATTGTTGCTTCAAAACTAATACAGGATCTTGAAAGAGATGAGCTACCTCCACATATGATAAGTGTTTCACCAGCAGAGATAAGAAAGGTAAGCATCTTGGGCATTTGGCGTAGCTGAATGGTTCTCTTCGGCATGCATATTTATATGAGTTTGTTTCCCTCATTTTTATGTTTACAGTCTACATATGTTTATCTTTTTATTTTCCCATTCTAATGGTTTGTTATCTTTGTGTTCTTCCTTTTTGAATTTTGAAGTCTGAAGCAATCTTTACTGGGGATTCTGTTTTGTATGATTTTCCGTCAAATTTATGCTATACGGTACCAAAAAGATAGCTGTTTTATGGAATAGTTGTGCTACATAGCATAAATATGTTTTAGTTAAAAAATTGGGTTTTTTCACAAATGTAAAATTTTACTTCTCTACATCTTATACAAGAGAAAGCCTTACTGTGAAAATATTGTAAATAGAACATAGGGTTTTTTTTTTTTTTTTCTGTGGAATGATAGTAGTGGCCAATGATTTAATTAATAAAAAAACTAGATACAAAAAACTGCATGAAGTTCGTATTTGGGAGGAACAGACCTCATCCCAGTGGAAGTCACTCGAAAAGGCTCTATACTCAAACAAAATTCACAGTGTGAAGTTGTGAGGATAAGACTAGAAACCAACTATACACTCTACACCATTATCAATTTAGTCACCTTTGATTTATTCAAAAAGAGAAAACTGCATAAGAGAAAACTGCATAAGAGAAAACTGCTCGTTTGCAACTACAAGGAGATCACCTGGATGAGGACATATCACAATATCAACAGTGACTGTACCATTACACATCTATAATCCATTTAATTTGATTTTAATTGAACTAGGAGTAGGGGGAACCCAATGTGACTTTGTCTGGTACAGATTGCTTTCGAAGCATGATGGGTTCTAGTTTTATGAGACAGATTGGGGAGCAACCAATAAATTATAATAGAAACAGTTGTCCACAAGCACCGATGGGTAAGAAAGTTAAATTGTCTTGTAATCTATCATTACGTCACACTGGAAAACATATGTTGCAATGAGTGTGCATGCCAAGCAATTTGCACCATCACTCAGTGCGCAGTTTGTAGCAAACTATAATAGATCAACAAGTTGATTCGGTTAGATGGCAAGTAGGATGTGGCTGGCCAAACACACTCAAGCAAAGCATGATTGAGAATTTTAGTGACACTATAGCCCTACGGACTGAGGGGAGATAGCCAAACCTTTTGTGGGAAGCCAAGTCTTAGTACTGCATTATTGCAATTTCTCAATGAGAAAAAACTGTAATTAAACCTTTAAATTCCACTGCCACTTCCCTCTACCATGATGATCAGCAAACGGACCGCTATACAACGTTTTGTGTTGGACCACCATCCGTCTAGTACCAAATAAGTTGGTTTTGACGCTGAAAAGGTGATTGAGATAGCTAACATATCCTCTATGCTAACTCCAATCCAAACAAGTGGTGAAATACTACAAATTCCAATGACCAACCAATTACATAAGCTCACTCATCTCCGCTGGAATATCCAATAACATGTTGGTAATAAGCCATCTATACAAGGACAACATGTCAATCAATTGATCATGAAGAACCACAACTCTTTAAAAAGCATTTTTTATAGAAAGTTGACCCCCATGCAAACCAACTTTCATGCCTAATATTACACACCCCTATATCTTTTTTATTGGCCATTAGTTTGGTTACCAACATTCATCTCTATTGACTCAACCTGTGCATGTGAAGGCCAACATAGAAACATGGATTTAGTGAATTAAGAAAAAACATACTTTTATTGGAGATGTAGGAGTTAGAATACAAAGTGATGAGACTGATCTTTTGAGTAAGGGATACTTGGTTGAGAATTGCCCTGGAATATACCATAAGAAATAAGGTCATCGGGTAGCTCATTTTTGATGCATGGGTAAGGAAGAAAAACCTTTAAGCAGCTTTTAAAAGCTCTCAGGCAGTCTATTGTTGATGCCTAAGCAAAGAAACAATTTTTGGGCAGCTTATGAGAACGTATAGAGTTTTAGGCGGCTTATAGAGCATTCATGCCTTTTGGGCAGCTTTGTAAAGCATTTGGACTGCTTACAAAGCATTGAGTAGCTTATAAGAGCTTTTGGGCAGTTTATACAGTGTGTAGTCAACCTACAGAACATTTGGGCAGCTTATTGTTGAAACTTGATAGAGGTGAAATCTGTTGAGAAGCTTGGAGGAGAATAATTGAAATCTTAGCACAGGTGAAGTCCTTAAAGTTGGAAAAATAAGATCCTTGGGTAGAGGAGAAGGTTTAGGCAGTAGTAGTGTTTAAGTGCGGGTAGAAGAAAGAAGGTTTTGTGCACTTTGGGCAAAGGAAAGAGTCTTCGGTTGGAGAGAAAACGGCTTTGAGGCCTCCAAGAAGAGGAAGAAGGGACTTCAGTAGAGGAAAGAGGGCTCTGGGCAACTTGCTTTTGAATCTTGCATGGGTTCCCAAACAACTTTCTTTGAGAAAGACATGAAGCTTTGCATCTCCACGGGCTGAATGCCCCTTAATCGAGTTCAGGGGGTCTTTTTATAGCCATTCTACACTAATGGCGTCAAATCCAGCTAGATTCCTCTTCTTCCTCACTTTATTCCCACATGGCCATGACGTTGAGATGTGGATGAAGTGTTGGTGTGGTAGCATCTTTTGGCAAGTATTTTGACTATTTTTTTTCTTTTAGATATATGTTTTTTTTTTTGTGCCTCTTTGCCACCATGGCTCTTGCAATTGCATGCCTATTCCTAAGCAATCGATAGAATGCTTCTAAACTTCTCCACTCCTTAAGAAGGTCTTGATCGGTTATTCCCTAAAGTTCAGCACTAACATGAACATAATTATGGAACATGGAGTAGATCAAGATGAAAGGGAAGCCGGAAAGTGACACTGCTTCCCCTGTTGTAAGACATTCCCTGATGACTATGGACAAAATGGAAGAAATCTATTGTGGTGGACCAAAGAATTCCCAAATTTTTTCCCTCTTCTTGGTTAGGCCTCATCTTGCTGCTGAAGAACATTTGAAGCGGCAAGTTAGGTTACAAAGATATGATCCCAAAATTATGAATTAGTTAGGAAGTGTGGTTTACTAACAAATTTGTTTGGCTAACTGGAGCACTCTTTTTGGTTAACGATGCCACAAAAAAATGATAGAAATGACACCACCTTTTTCCATGTTGTCAAAGTTTAAGATTATAGAAGCACAAAAACCATTAAAATAATAGTGATGTTATACCCTCTTTGAAAAGTAAAACTATCACTTGAATTGCATACAGTTGCTTTAAATCAAACATTGTGCAATGATCCTATGGAGTAAATAACTTTCTATTCACATCCATTTTCTAATAGTTTTTTACTTTTATGGGCTTTAAGGTTCAAACAATGAAGCTATTTCGCTTGTGATTATTAGTCTCAAATCTATTTGGTTGGATGAAATTAAAAAATCTACGTAGATTTTGAATTGATGTAAAAAATTCCATATAATTATTTTGTGGAGTCAAAAATATTCATTATTTAGCAAAGAGGTGTATGATATGTGGGAGATGAGATAAGAGATACTGATCAAATAGAGAAGAGATAATATAGGAGGTGAATCAAACCAAGATTTGGTTTTCATATGATTTTAGTATAAAATTCAAGTGTGCCTTCTGTCAAATCTACATCTACACATCTGGAGAGAAGTGTTGAGTCATCATCATCTTTCTAAACCTTGATTCGAAATGCCATTTGTTCATGTAGGCCCAAAAAGCAGAAAGGGATGCCACAGATCTGAAGGGCTCTATGCGTAAAAGAATGGAGTTCCTTGACCTGGAGTAACAGCCATTTACTCCCTCGCCTCATTTCTGTGGAGCTGGATGTCATCTCATGCGCGCATTTTATAGCGGTTTGGCTCATGACTCATGTCTTTAGTCACCTTGTCATGTTATATTGAGCTTCAATAGATGTTTAACTGTAACATTGCACAATTTGCTCTTAACATTCAAAAGCTGTACCATTTGAGCTTGTTTGCTAAAAGTTGGCAGATTTTGTTGCACCATTTGATTGTTCGACACTCATTTGTCTGTTTGGTTTGGCTTCGGCTTTTTCTGCAGTTTGCTACATTTGGACACCCGTATTAGTTTTCTCCTTGTTTTGTAAACATTTTGGTTCTTTTTGGTAGTTGGTTATTGTTATTGTTGATCAAGCAGACAATTCAAAAGAAACTTGAATTATTTGTGGGGTTGTTTTGAAATTGAGATAGTTTAATTTTACTGAAATTATTTTATTAGCATTTGAATTTTTGGTGTTCTAAATTAAACTAATTAATGAAAATACCATATATCATTATATTTATTTATTTATATCTGTACATCTTTATTTTTTTTTTTATCTATGTTGAATTTTGATTTTTTTTGTCTCATTAATTTTAACACATTCCAATTATTAACAAAGGTCTAAAATTGAAACAAGAGATAAGCAATGCAATCTTCCCTTTCAGATAAGACATAAGCACCTGTTGTTATTCATGAAAATTCAATATAAATGTAGTTAAAACCAAAAAAAAAAAAATAGTCTTGTTGGATTATTGTTGTTGAAGCTTTTTAACAAATAACAACTGGTTCTAAGGTGAAAAGCATCTACATTTTGCTTCTCATATCATAGCAATTTAAACAACCATACATTTTTAAAAGCAATTTCTCACATCTTTTCCAAACTAAATTTCTCATCAAACTTCTTCAATGAAGCAGAGTTCAAACCCATTCAGCCTTGAAACAGCTTTTTCATGAATCCCTGAACCGACTTTCCCATGCTGGTTCCCACAGCCTCGGCCAAATAACCAACCTGAGAAAGAGTTTGTTAGGTCAGAAGAAGAGACGAGAGAGAGAGGGCAATGGCATGTACTAAGAATTTGAATACCTCCTTAACGGTCTTCTGGAGATCAAAAGCGTCCTTGATTCTATGCTCCAAAAAATTCCAGGTATCATGAAATTCTATCAAATTAGGGTTACAGGTCAGTGCCATTGGCTAGTATTGTTGTGGTGTGATTATGATAACAAATAATTGGAGCAAGTCTAATGATTGCAATGCAATTTTTAAGATAACAAGAAGTATACATTTGATAACTGTGTTTGTATCTTGTTATTATTCTTAGTTTATTACTCATTAAAGAAACTACATAAATTTTAACTTCTTTTAAACAATATTTAATTTGTTTAATTATGATTGCATCACTTTATTTGCATTATAAATTTAACTAGACAATATATTAAATCATAAATTTAACATTTCTAATATTCATAATTTATTAAGTTAAAATTAATTACTATGCTAAGAAATTTTGGTTAACTGCCTTTAGTACAATAATTTTAACTTGATTATAAATGAAAAAATTATAAAAAGATCAACATTATCCTAGACAAATTATAGGAGTTATTAAAATAATATTTATAAATTTAGTTTTGAAAATAACCACAACAGATATTAAAAAACATATTAATTTTCTATTGACTTAAAAAATTCTAGTTATAAAGATGAACTAAAAGTTAACTTTCATGTTCTTACAATTAAGTTAAAGAAAAAGTTATTCTCATTGATAAGAACAAATAAGTTGAAGATAAAAAAACTAACTACAAAAAAAAATTGAAGGGACCCATGACTTTAGTCTTAAGAATTTTAAAAATATTTTCAACATATCTATGCATATTGAAATTTTTTCTCCATATATATCCAAATAAATTTTTTTATGCTTAGTTTAATCAAACAATAAGTTTGGTCTCAATAAAACAAATCAAGCCTCTAAAAAACTTTATTGAGAATGACCAATTGTAGATGTTTATTTACTTAAAAGGTTATATCCTTTTATTTTTAAAAAATATTTACTTAAAGTCTTTGGAATTATATAAGAATATAAATATTATTAAATATAAGTAAGATTTGTTTATTTATATATTTTATAAAGATGTATTTGATATTTAGTTTTATTAATTTCATAAAAGATTAGTATAATGAAAAAGAATTATAAAATATACTAGTAATAAATCCAAGAAACTCCTCATGAATATCTCATTACCCAGGTATTCTAACACTTCATGAACATATACAAAAAATGAATAGGAAAATAAATAACACAAACATAAAACCCTATGACTAACAACATCAAAATAAATTCCTAAGTTATGTAGACTATTTAAGTGGGCAGTACAAGTTATTAACTGCTCATTGAATGAAACATCTATAATATGCCATCCAGTAAACCTGGAGCTGCCTCCTTCAAAAAATCACATTAGGTAATGATTCCCATAGATACTGTTTTTGGTCATACTATGTAAAACTAAGAGTATCCTTCATTTCTTCCTGCTTGTTCGAAGTTGCAAATATCAATTGTACAAATATGAACCCACACTCTTGAATTCATTTTCATATTCATAAAGTAGGATCTATGGAACAAAAATTACATGAAACTGTATTTTGTACAACTTTTAAGCACGAAGACATTGGAATGCAATCAAGCTCAGCTGAATGTAATCCATCTTTTATTCGTTGCAATTTGTTTTTTTTTTTTTTTTTTTTTTGGAGATTTGAAATGGCATGAGAAAAATTGATGCATGAGATGCCAGATAAATGGCTGAACTGGAAACCAAATTGTTATACAAATGAAAAGCAACTATGAATATACTAGGAAGCAAGATGGAAACTAGCACTCCATGTGCTTTTAAGGTTAGAAGAACTAATGTCGTGATTTTAAGGAACATGAAGTATATAATTTAAAATAAACAAAAGTAAGCATGATAGATAATTACAATTTACAAAAGATAAAGAGAAATAATAAACCTGGAGAGTTATCGGTCAACATGTACAATTCGGTTGTTGAATATATGCCTCCTAGTACTGTGCGCTTCACATACCAGTCAGTGTCTGAACCCTCCTCTCCAGCAGCATGCCAAATCTCATCAACTAGAACAGCTCTCTGCTTAAGACTTGTAGGAAGATTCATTGGTTGTGCCTAACACCAAGTTTATGAGTAAAAGGATATGGCTCTACAAATTGAAGTAGTTGTTATAAGCTTTGTACCTGAATGCTCAATGCTTGAGGCCACTTCGTTATATAGGGTATTTGCAATTCTAACCTGATGCGAATAAGCATTGCAAGGCGATCGCTAAGCATCAAATGTTTCAACTCCTCTTTTGAATCTATCCGATCAATAAACTTTTGCAGGCAATCATCCATGAAAAACTGAAATAGCAAAAGACTTCACATGAGACTATTTCCAAAATGATCTCTTAGAAAACCACCTAGGAAAAGTCTGAAGAGTATAATTAATGCAAAAGGTTCCCTTGATTTTCATCCTAAATAATGGTGATGTGCAAATCATCAAGGAACATACATATAATGTGGAGAGGATGATTCCATATTTAAAGCATGTGACTAATGAATCTTCACTTGCATTTGACCCTTCTATACCTTAAGAACAATAATCATTGGGCAAAATATTCAAATAATAAATTAACAAGTCCCCAAAACAAGAAAATTGGACCCATGCATCATTTTTTTGTGTTCTTCAAAATAAGTTTTTATGACAAAAAATGTATTTGATCATGATGAGACACGTTGCTAAAATAGAAGTATCACATAATGGACATGTAATGGATCCCTCTTTATTTGTCAAGGCCAACTTATTTCAAATCTGTTGATTATAATCTGCCGACCCTTGCTATCTTAGTATCTAGCTCAAGCCATCGTTCACATTTCACTTCAGCACTTTGGAGGCTAGATTTTTATTTTTGCCCTACAACCGTTAGGGTCTGTAATCCATCTTAAATTGCTTCTAGTCTCATACAAGCATATTGCTTGGGCACCTTGGATAAGAATCCCTCTTGGAAATTTACAGCACTCAATTTCTCAGTATAATTTCAACATCAAACTAGCATATTCAAAATGTTAATGTACTTTTCTAGTGTTTAACTCACTGTTTTAGTCCTCATGTAGAAATAAGCACATGGAAGATTCAAATGTGCTAAATCCAAATCATCCAAGAATTTCTTTGGGCAAGATTGGCATGAGGTATGCTTCATTGTATAGAACCCAAACATTCAATATGTGCATTACCATTGGATTTGCATTACCTAGACAACTAAAGATAGTTTGTCAAGCATCAACGAAAGGGGAATACAAGGTAAGAAGATATTTTCTCATATTGAAAATTTGGAGGTTACTGCTTGTTTTCTAGAGTTCTTTGGCTAAATCACAAGAGTCATCTAAGCCATATGAACAATTAATTTAGGTATCATGCAGATGGCTATCTCCCCCACGGAACTTTGGTTATGAATTTGGGGCTGCAGAATTAAGATCTGAGCAAGCAAAATGTTTTGGAACCAAGGTGCTAATAAATTCAAGGAGACTTTACCAGCACTCGTAATGAAAAATATGTCTCTTGAAGCAATTGAACATGTTGTTTCACGTAAATTTGGCTACGAACCGAGGAATTTATTATATTCTCACCTCCACGAGTGCCGCCTCCCGCCGAGGAAAGGAACCCACGATAGCCGGAGAGATACCAACATCCCTAGCTCCAAAAATCATAGCCGATTCGCTCCATCCCAGTCTCGTCTGTCCACATGATCACGAAAACGATCGTCGTACGTTCTCCATCTACCAAGTGAAGGAAATTTAGGAGATCTATACAACATACAACGTGTTCCAAGGCAGCTCGGAGCACCCGCGTCTGTTCCTCCTCATAGCCGCCTTCCGTCTTCGTCCTGTTGCTCCGCTTCTTATGGGCCGTACCATCGTCTTCTACTTCTGGCGGAGTTGGGGCTTCTTGCGGCGGCGGCGGCTGATGGTGGACGAAGGAATTCCCAGAAGGCGGCGGAGTGGAAGAGGCTTTGGTGCAGAAACGGAGGAGAGGCTTCTGAGAGGCGAGGCAGCGACGCGAAGCGGTGCTCTGCTTTATGAGGCGATATGTCGCTGATCGGATCATTTCAGCTCAGGGCATCCACGAGAGACCAAGATGCTTGATGAAATCTTTAACAGAGGAGATCGACGGCCGTTAAAATTTTTGAGCTGTTTCCTCTTGTGGACTCAAACAAGACACGTGGTAGACTGTTTTATATATGTGCCAACGAAAACCCAAATGGAGAAGACGAAGAAACATGGGCACTTGTTTCATCTAAAGCTTCAAATAGTTATCTTATGTACACAAAAATCCATTAAACAATTTCAATATCTAAACATATATAAAATAAAAAACAGATGTAACACTAGTAGCACCTAGAACAAATCTGACAAATGAGATAAGTTGTCACCTGCAATAACAAGGTATTAGGAATAATGGACGTGGAATTACTCGATATACAGACAATCATGAACTGTTAAACAAGAAGAATTAATATTGATGTTACAATCTTAGCTCCTTCAGGCTTTTTTAAAGCAATAACATAAGTGAGTTTTTGAATCCTAATACTAGACACACAAGGTCATTAAGTTCATCTCATATAATTGTAGCACCCCAAGCCAGCCTGAGTTGAGTGATTAAACTGTCATAGTTAACCTTCAATCAGCTTGGAGGGGAGAATCCATATGCAATAAAGATAATTTAGGATAACTAGATGGGTTGAGGGGATCTTAAGTCTCTTAGTTGCCAAGGGCAATGTGATGTTCAATTGAAACTTGAAAAACAATCTTTTTCAATAATGCCATGCAAAAGGTTAGCAAAGTAGAGAGCTAATTTGGAAGTCTTTTGGCTGGGAAAACATGCTACATATTGCAACAAATTCTGATGACGTTGGAACACTTGCAAAACATATTATTTAACTATTCTTTAATATCACAATCCCAGAAGGAAATGATTGATAGAATAATTTCACTATGATAGAATAATTTCACTATGATAGAATAAATATATACTAACATTTCAACTATAATTACTCATATAACATCGTATATTTGAATGATTTTTGGTAACCCAACTGCAAAATCTATTGATATTTTTTCATATTTCTATATTGGAATAAGAAGACGTTGTAACAACGTAATTGGTTTTTATTACTCATCTTTTACCTATTAACATATCGTATACTTGTTCACATAATCATAGACATTTTTTTCATACCATTCTACTAAAATATTTGTTTCAAGTCATGTTACATTTTCCCAACAAAACTAAAAAAACTTTACCATTTAGTTATGTTACTAAGTCTAGGCCATTTAACAATGGCTATTATTTTTTAGAAATCTAAAAAAAAATCTCTACACTAATTATATGCCTTAAGAATATATATTAGATATCCAAAAATTATATTTTGAAAACTTTGTATATAATTAATGCTCTTATATTCATTATAACACTAAATGTAAGTGTCTTTTGTATTCTATTTCATCTATATAGTAGATCATGATGCCATCAACAAAAATAATAATAAAATGATATAATTATTATCTGAATATTCTATTTATCAAATCTATAAAAATTATTAGAGAATTTGTTAAATTAAAAAGTAATACAAGAAATTTAAAATGATTGTATTTGGTTCTAAAAGTATTTTTTAGAATTCCTTCTCTTCTAATTTTTAATTAATAGTGACCAAATCTCAACTTAATTTTTTAGAACACTTTAACTTCTTACAATTGATCAGATAATTCATGTATTTTGGGCAAAGATATTTATTCTTGATATTGATCTTACACAATTCTTTATAATCAATACACATCTTTGAACTTTTATCAATCTTATTCACAAATAACATATGTGCACCCTAAAGAGATATATTATATCTTATAAAACCTTTATCAATCAGTTCCTATAATTATATTTTTAATTCTTATAATTCAAGTAACACAATTTTATAAGATGTTTTTGAGATCGATTCTACTTCTAGTATCAAATCAATTATAAATTTATTCTCTTTATCAGGTGACATTTTAGTTAAATTTTTAAAAACATATCTAGATATTCACATGTCACTAGAACTTTTAGTAGTAATAGTTGTTTCTTTTCAACTTCTTATATCAATACTAGACAACACTTATAATCCTTTTTTACCAATATTTATAATTTCAAAACATATATATACTTTTTTACTCTTACCAAAATAAATCAGATATGTACCATTTATCATGTGAATATTCGATTTTTTCTCCCAACAATTAATAATGTCTTGATAGAATATTAACCAATCTAACCTAAGAATAACATTGAATTTTGATAGTTTCATAATAAGTAATTAAGATTTAAAAGATGTCCTATTAATTTCCACATCCTATTAAACAAATTTTTCTCCTTTTGCCTCATCTCTTATAGACAGGTTCACTGAAAGAGGAGTTTTTAATTAACTAATAATTATGCAATCAAATTAGCTAATATAAAAGAATGTGATGCACCACAATCGAATAAATATTTTATAGGTATATCTTGCAACACGAGTATATGCGATAACGTAAGGTGATGCAAGAGCATCTTTTTGTGTGATGGCATAGATGATGGTTGTGCAGCCTGTTATGAGGCTATGGAAGCCTATCCTTGACTGGTACCATATGCATCTTGAGGTCATTATTAGTTTGTACTGTTATAGATCCTCTAATGGTTTTCATTCCATCACTAGCTTATTAACTTCCTTTCTCTTATTTGATATTTAATGGATAATATAAAATAATGTGGCCAACTTGTTAATGCTTTTAGTATTTAATTTGATTTAATTTGTGATACTCTCCCAAGTGAAACTTTGTATAGATTTTTTATAGATTTTTTATTGTGGCCTTTAGTTGATTCTTGATTCAGTAAGAGCTATAGGAGATTATGATCCTGATTTAT
Source organism: Vanilla planifolia (assembly GCA_023846275.1). Classification (NCBI taxonomy): domain Eukaryota; kingdom Viridiplantae; phylum Streptophyta; class Magnoliopsida; order Asparagales; family Orchidaceae; genus Vanilla; species Vanilla planifolia. The sequence continues at coordinate 7,956,562 of CM043870.1, forward strand.
TTGCAATTGGTTTTTTGAATTTTGATGTACTTCTATTTGTAAAATTGAATAAATTATTTAAGTATCATGTCATTTAAATATTGCTCTCTATGACTTCAACTGCCCTAATATTAATAATGTGAAGCCTTTTTCATTTTATTCCAAATATTATAATTTTTATCTAATTTAATTATTGCTTTGATAACAATAATGTGATGTCCTTATTTTTTGTTATCATCATGTAACTTCATTTCTTTTTTAATTTTAATCAACTCAAAAACTTTTTTAGTTAAATTGTACTTTGGTACCTTAAATGTGGCAACATATTCAATTTATTTCTCTCTAATTTTAAAATTCAAGTAGATAGAACCTCTTTTAGATTTTAGTTATTTTTTTAAATTATAAGTACAATAATATAATATTTATATCCATAATATCAAAACCAGATAATTTATATCCATAACTTTTAACTATAAATAACTAAATCCAATTAACTTAAATAACAAAAACCATCAAAACAATTACACGTAATAGTTCTATAGTTTCTTGTAATCTTATAATTAGTTTTTACATACATATACAATACTAAGTTATCATATGATTAATAAATTATTCAAAATAACTCTTGTAGCAAAAACCTTTATAGTATCAATTCTTTCATTTTTTACAAACTATTCTTATAGGTATTCCTTTTTTTGTTGAGATTCCAATACAGCTAAAATAATAGTACCAAAGAAAGAATAAACTATCACTAGCTTAACAAATTATCTCTAATAATAAATAAATCTATAAAATAAGCAATAATTTTAGACAATAATAGGTACAGTCTAATCATAAGCATCAACCATAGCATGTAAGCGAGCAAAGTCTCATTTACATTAAAATGTAAAAATAAAAATACGATATGACATCAAATGAAAAGCATGATAATCTAAATGAAATAACAAGCATATAATACTTTTTATTCTATTTTTAATCTTTTTTTTAATTTAGTTTTGTTTATTGGTGCTTATTTCTACTTAATTAAGTAAACATTATGCAAGTTAACTATTTTTTGGTTTACTTGTTACAATAAATATCTCATTTATTGATTTATCATAATATTTTCTCTTGATCAATCATGCTCAACCTTGTCATATTTTTTATGTACATATTTTTACAACAAATCTCAATAGTTTGACCTACTAGTCATTAGCCACCTCATGATAATAAATCTTAATCTTATGATATATTAACCATCAGTCATCTAATGAAGGTAAATATCAGCCATGTGACACACTAGCTATTAGTCACCTCACGATAACAATATTTCAATCTTGTGGCATACTGGCCACTAACCACAAAGAAGAGTACATAATAATTTTTAAAGAATTTTTAGTTTATTTATGTCATTTAATATATCATTAGTTGTTATTTTCTTAACTTATTTTCACATGTAAAATTCTTAATTTTATAGTATTTATGCATCAATTCATTAGATGTCATACTTATATAATTAATCATACCAAATAATTTTATATAATAATTTATAAATAACATCTAGTTACAAGCACATATTTTTATATTTATACGTATAATAGAACAATATTAGTATATGAAAATCATATGCTCTATACAAAATTCGCATGCAAAATCTTAACTTCAGTAATCAACACTATATTAGATATTTGTATATAATATTTATCTTAAAGAGCCCATCTCAAATGTTTCTTTTTTTGTGCATATCCTTGTTGTCAATCAAGTTTCTTATTTCTCAATTTTTAAGCTATCACGTAACATACGTCTCAGCTTAATTAAATATTATAAAATTTCAATTTAGCAAGATTTTGTAATTTCTCTATTTCAAAAACTTCAAATTAATAAATTTTCCCCCTCTCTTTAAGCTATTTCTCTTCCTTTATTTCGTCTTTTTTTTAGACTCTAACTTATGAAATTTAAAGGATTTTGCATACCATCAACCTAATAGCCAAACTGATTAAAACTACATGCTAACTTACGTTATAACAAATAGGAGAAATCGAAAGCAAGCAACACAAATGGCGATTCAGAACTCATGAATCCTCACTTTTGTACCCAACTCCTATGTTGTTTCCATCGACGTTTCAACAATTCTCATAGTCTTTGTCATAGATGGAATGAGTTTAGGCAAAGCTTCTAATTACTGTGCAAAAATCCTCATGGAAATGTGTTTAGCATAGGAGTGTGTCAAGCACAAGAGTGCATTGGGCATAGGAATAAGAGAAATAAACATTGTTTTTAAAAAACTAAAAATAAGAAATATTATATATATATATATATATTTATAAAAGTATCTATACTTATTAACTTTGATAATTCACAAAAAATTTAAATAAACTCTGATTGTAATGAAATAAATATCATTAGAGTCATCTCAATGACCTCTATCTAATTTCATTTTGATGTTTTGGAATACTTTTTTTTTCTAGAGTTTTGATATTTTTTATTAAATATTTTGATTTGTACTTGATTTGATGATCAAAGTTATTATATGTTTGATCCATACTCATATATGCAAATATGGTTAGATAAGCAATCAAATAATATGATCTCTTAATTAAGAAGTACAAAGCATATCATACTATATGATCTTCATTTTCTATTAATACAATTACCAAATTGTCTACATGCATAACACTGATATTATCATTATGTTGTAATAATATGATGCTCCAAGTTATTAAATCAAATGAGTTACATTATGGTGCTAGTACGATAAATTGATTGCACTAGTACGATTTTTAGTAAAGTTCGTTTTCACACTTAGGTAGAAAAGCTCTCTTGCTCATGTTGTTAGTGTCATATTAGTATGATCCAATCAATCATCTTGTACAACCATTAGAATTGAAAATTGTAATAACCTCTAGCTTTTTTAACTTTTTGTTGGATCTTATTAACATCTTTTATTTGTTATTTAAATTAATTAATACATTCTATAAGAAAAGAGTTTGGGTAGAATCCTTATTTTCCTACATTATACCTATAAAATAAAGTAAAAATTCTTTTCTTTCCCATAGGTCTCTTTCTTTATTTTTTTGATTTCTTTGTTTTTCTTAAAGCATAATATATTTTTTTTCTATCCTTCTTATTCTTTAACTTTCCTCTCTCCCTCTCTCTCTCTTTCTCCCCTTTTCTTTTGAAGTTTTCGAAACATAGCTAAAATCTTGGTAAGGGAAATGCTTATCCTTCTATGAAAGAAAAGGATTAAAATAATTCTTTGTATTAAATGTTTTTTATAAATTCATAAAAAAATTTAATTCATTTCTATAAATTATAAACCAAATACTAATAGATTCCTCACAATGATGCCATTGCAGTGGTGTGAACAAATATAAAATTTAGCCACTAATGTTTTGACATTCTTTTCAAGATGTTCATATTTTAATATATTTTTGAATATCAAATTTACAATAATTACCTCTAATATATAAATCATATATTTAAAATGTTGTGAGAGTTTAATTATGTCGAATATCATAATTGTCTAAATTTTTTTTTAGGATGATCCATGACCATATAATTAAAAATGGACCCTAAAATTCTAAATATGATGCGATTAAAAAAGATAGCTTTATTAATGCCTTAATGAGGAGTCAACCTATTTTGATAGAGGATCAAGTGGTCATCTTTTCTTAGAGCTTGTTCAAGGTTGAAGATCAAGCTTAAAGAATTTCAACCGAAGAAAAATTGTCCTTAGAGATGTTATAACTATGTTCAAAGGAGGCCTTTTTGACTAATTGAGCAATAAAGGAGCAACGATGTAGATTTTCATGTGTTTTTAAGTAGTGATTTTCTTGATAATCTCTGACTGGAGAAGCTAGCTAACCATAGGAGTAAAAGGATTGAAAAAGTTGAGACCGTTAATAGTCGATATGTTATTTAAGAGAGAAAATAGAAAAAGTATCATGTAGTTTGGAATTGATATTCAAATTAGGTTGTTTAATCCACATAGCCATTACAAGGGGAAAAAAGGTTAAGATCAAGCAAAGATGCATGTGGATGCTCTCGAGGGAGAAATTGCTCTTATCTACTAGAAGATGAAGGACACGAAAATAATGTATTATTGAATTTAAGCATATATCAAAATGGAACAATAAAATTGTCAAAAGGCAAATATAGAAAAACATGAAGTCTTATTAGTATGGAGATATTTGAAGAAAAAACCTTATGTAGTTGATAAATGAAAACAATCAAGTAGGTTTGATTGATGAAACAATGGGACACCTCAACTTTTCAAGAGGGAATATCACAATAATTTCTTATTACCTAATTAAAAGATGATATCTTTATTGCCAATATTTTTATTGACATTTTTTGTTACCACCAACTTGGCCAATCGAGACTGAGCACCTTAACATTTGAGCTAAGTGATCTCTTAATGTAAAAGTTTCTCATATGTAAGAAAATTTACTTGTTTTCTACAATGAAATATTTAGTTTTGTAAAACTAAATTTTTAATTCCACAATGAACATTAACATCAATTTTTTTTTACATTATTTAGAGAACTATGCATCTAATTTTTTTGATATGTACATTATATAAACAAAAATTTTAGTTTGAAGACCAAACACAATAGTGAATTTTGTTTAATAAACTATTTTAAAGCTCTTGCACTTATGTTAACATTTAATCAAACTTTGCAATAAAGAGTTTTGCCAAAATCCTTAGATACACCCAATCTTGGGACTATAAGTTATGTTTTTTAATTATTGCAAGTATCATATATTTATAATGATTATATTTTTATATTACTTTGTATTAGAGAATTGTCTTGTAATATTAAATTTATTTTGATGTTAGAGAAATATTTAAAGATATTTTCATAAATTTTTTTTTAACAATAAAAAAATTTCTTAGAAGTAAAATTTACAAAATTTGTTGCTTTTGTAAAATTAAATGATGGTAAAATCATTCTTGATAAAATAATGCAAATATTTTTTTGTCTACAACAACAAAGTGGTATTTTGTATAGAAGGGAATAAATAAGTACTTTTTTTCTGGTATGAATACAGTTTCTATAAGACAGTTGTATTTTCGGCTTCACTGCAAAAACTGTTATCGATAACTTCTTTTGCGAGCCGCTCCGTCTTCTCCGACGATTTGAGGATTTCCGGTCCATGGCCGAATGCCCAGCTTCCGAAACAGCTTTGTATACCTTATTTCTCCGGTCTTACTGCTTCGATACAGACCTTGCCTCTTCGATCGATCCCCTGACTGAAATCTCTTGCCAGTTTCTCTTGATTCATCAATGTTTTCTCAGCTTTTCGTAGAAGACACGGTGGCATTCGATTCTCAAATTTAGTAGATCATGTTTGGTACCGGATCTAGTAGTGGAAGATTCCTTTCCCAGCAGTCGGTTAGGGGGCTTCTTTCGCTGGTTTCCGCACACAGGATTGTCTTCACTGTGCTTTGGAGTCTCGTGTTTGCGTTCTTGGTATTGTCGCAGCTTCGTTCTGTTGAGAGGCTCAGGAACTTACTGTGGGGAAACAATCTGCTGGGGGCGACGTTGCCTTTGTATAGGCCGGTGGCGTTTAACCTCACTGATTTCGGAGGAGTCGGTGATGGAGTCACGGTGAACACTGAGGCGTTCAAGCGAGCAGTTGCTGCAATTTCTAAGTTTAAGAATAGGGGCGGCGCGCAGCTGAACTTGCTGCCAGGCCGGTGGCTTACTGGGCCCTTCAATCTTACTAGTCATATGACCGTCTTCCTCGATCAGCACGCAGTTATTCTCGGAATTACGGTTAGTATTTCTCCATTATGATCATTCTTTGTTGCTTAACATTTCTTCGTCATCTGTTGATGGGAATTTCTATTGATGTTTTAGTTGAGTTGGACAAGTACGCTGAAATTTGCTGGTTGCGGCAACAGTGTCAGTATACTTAGTATGATTCCAAGCTGTGTAGCACAATGCAAATGATTGAGATTACTTTTTAGTTTGAAGTAATTGCATTAAAGTCAAGAGCTTGTTTTACTTGTCTACTAAGATGCTGTAATGCATAGAAACATGTTGGAATGCCATAAAAATGCCTATGGATCCTACCAAATGTCATATTATCTGATTGTTTGAATGATGTTTTGGTGTATTGGTGAATCCATGTTCCCATTTTCATTTTATATTTCTTCTGAACATAATATTAAACATATGGGGATGCCTAACTATGTCTATTACTTTGTTTTAGCTTATTTTTAGGTTGGCACAAAATAGATCGCAAAGCCTATTATTTTACAGTGGCCTTCTGAAATTCTATTTGGATTTGAGCATGTACTTGTTTTGGAAATACATCCATATGTGCATGGTGGCATAAATTCACCGGTGCATGTTCCCTAATCTCCTAACATACAAATAAAAAAATTGACTATTATTTTAGTATGCATCTATAAGTGTTTGTTATAGTCATAACTACAAACAAAATTGTTATATAATATAAGGTATTATTATGAATATGTATAGTACACATCACATTAGACAATACTTTTCTCATAGTATATGCAATCTTGTTTAGTTCTTCATGGCATTTTCATAATAGGTCCCTAAACATTCATTTTTATTTATCAATAGAAAAGCTCAAATAAACTTTGCAATCTAGATATATTCCTTAGTTCTCTTGCTTGAAGTTACTTTTATCTTTTTTTTGTAATTCTTTTGAGGTGGTCTCTCCATGGAACAAGACTAAATCAGTATTTCTCTTAGGGATTGTGAGATTGCCAAAACCTTAGGTGAAATAATATTGTGAAAAATATGTGTAACTCTATAGTGTTCATAGCCTTTTTTTTTGTTCTTTTGTTTCTCTCTTCTTTTGACTAATGGAGAGAATTATTGATTTATAAGCTAATAGTTTGCATATGAACTATTTCATGTAAATAAGTTGGGAAAATTTTTTTTGTTAAACTTTATGTAGACCATGGATTTTTTCAATAATAGAATTCAAATGGAATATCATGATATATGCTTTTTATTGAGGATTTTGTGCTTTTTGATAAAATTAAGAATGTTCAAAATGCATAGTTGGAGCTATTGATGATAATTATAAACTCTAATTCAATTTAAAGTATAATGATGTGTGTTTTTTTGTATTTTTTCTGTTGATGATATTATTGTTGTGATTAATTAGAATTGAATGTCACAATAGGAGTTGAAGTGTGTGATTACTAAAAAATGTTAAAGAATCATTTAAAATGTTTGAAAACAATTGCAAGTACAAATATAAATTGATTAAATTGTATCTAAAATGTTGAATGTTAGTCAATAAATTCTAAACAAAAGGTTGTTTAATTTTCAAAAAAATTTGTATGTAAGCAAGTTAATAAAATTGAAACAAGTAATGAAAACAATATAAGATTTTTAGGTGGTTTGGTTAAACCAATGTCCACATTCACCTTCAGTCAACCTAATCAGGCTTCCACTAAAAAAAATTACTCCCTTTTGTCACAGTTGATAGTGATAAATCTTATAAATATTATTCCCTTTTGACCAAGATAGTAGGGGTACATTACAACTCAGATGAGCTAAATCGTAGCTAAGAGAAACAATTTACGACACTAAAGAAAATAGAGATTACAAAAATCCTACATTTTTTCCTTTGAGTAAGAAGTGACACAATAATTATATGAATTATAAACGATGTTACCAATAAGCAATGAATGAGAAATAATGTGAAATTGAGCAAGAGAGATGTTGTAATTGTGTACAAATGCTTCAGTTGTTAATGAATATAACTTGTTAAGCATTCAAATTGATTGATGATTTTGCAATTTGAATCATTTACCTAACCTATTCAAAATACTTTCTATTTATATCACTTAGTTGTTAAGACCGTTTATAGGTTGTAAATATTTTGTACAAGATTTTCATAGAGATCATATAAGTATGATATAATTATTCTTATTGGTTAACTTGATTGTTCATTACACATCCGATAAATGGTTCGTATGCATGTGATAAAATGATTGCTCATTGCTTTCTAACTTCAACTATTTTGCACAAGTATGATTGGGTAGATTATTGTATGATTGTTGCTCAACACTTATTATTAGGAGTTTAATAAACATTGTACAAGATAATGTTGATCGTACGAGTACGATACAATTATCTTTTTACATTGTTTTACAAGATTTAGAGATCTTACACATCCAATAATAGTATTGTGTATTTACGACAATTTTTGCCATGCACTTGGGTTTCTCTTATCCGATACAAACATATATTAGTATGAAGATGTTAGTCGTTAAACTAATGAGTTGATATGAATGCTTCATGTATATACGATAATTACATCATATGAGTTTGAAGATTCGACAACTATTGTTATATTGCATATATGAATCACACCAGTAAGTTGCATAATACGTATATGTAGATCTAATTAAGGTGCTTTTTGACATGTGTTCAATACAAAAATATTGTCACATAAATACAAAAATTACTTCATATACGTACAATGCTAGTGATAGTTTAATAACTTGAATACAAAGGAGCTATGTACAGAGTCAATAGCTTGTACGACCATGCATTAGCCTTCTAATTTTATCCTAAATAGGTATCATATTTGTATGATGACCAAATTATACCAATATAATATATAAATCATTCTAAGTTATAGTTAAGACACATACCTGAAAAGTGAGTCATACAAATATGGAAGATAATATCATATAATTGGTAAGAAAATCAGCTCAGTGTCAATTGGTTTTCTCCAATAACTTATTTGTCTTTGTGTTTAGCATTAATATTACTCAATATTTATATGACTCAAAGGTATTATGATTCACGATCAAGTGATTTAACTTATATGTATGCATGAATGAGACCAGTTAAATGCAATTCTAAGTGCCACTATTATAAAGGGAAAAGTTTAATATTTTACCAAGTAATGTAGTAAAAATTATGAGCTCCAAATGATTTAGCTTTGTTATAAGGAGCTTATCCACTCGACTCCTAATTCAACAAGTTGAGCTAATCCTTTGAGCAAAGATCACCAAGCTTCAATCTAGTCCAATGTGCTTTGCTCCAACATTAACATTTTCTTCTTCTACTGACTATTACTATAGAGTTTCAACAACTCAAACAAACATTAGATGGCTTAAGCTAGGTTTTATGATTATCAATCTCATGAGCTCAATAATTTACAAAGGAAGACAAATTTGATGCTATAGAAAATGTTATAGTCTAAGAGGTTTTGCTTCAAAGATCTAAAATTAAATATATGACTTGGAGGTTTAGTTTGCACAAAACTATACGTGATGTGGAGATTTTAGTTGGTGATTGCAAAATATGATGACAGATCTTTTTGTCATGGTTCTATTGTCAATATGATGAGGAAATTGGTAGGAATGTTATTAATAGAATCCCAATAGATTGGTTGAAATACAAGAGTACTTTTGGTATGTTATTTGCATAGGATTAAACGGTAAATTTTATAAGATAATAATGAGATTGACAATGTTATATATTGTCGAAATATAGGTGCTTAAATTGACTAAATGTTGCATAGATGATGATGATGAAATTGATGACTATATTAAAAAAAGAAAGAATAAAAAAGAGTGCATGTGAGAGAATATTGGTATGAAATTGATTAAAGAATCGACTTAGATGGTTTGGACATTTTAAATATGAGAAAGGGTTATTGGAAGTTGTTGAATTTCCTATTATTAGGAAAATAGCAATATCAAAATAAACATAATAAGAGGCTAACATGAAGGGCTTGACATGCTTTGTTATTAATGAAGAATTTGATAGAGTGATGCCACTAAAGGATTCATGTACATGGCCTCACTTCATGGGATAACATCAGCTTATTATTGTTATTATTTTGTGTTTTTATGTGGCATGTTGATTTATTTATTCTTTTCTATGACTTGGTTATGCAGTTGATAGCATGCAAATCTTCTATTTTTTTCTTTTGGTCTTATTAAATGTAGTTGAAAATTGAGAAAGGGATATTAGCAATTTTATAAGAAAGAAATATAAACATATTTTTATTTTTAAATGTTTGGGCACTTCATATTCACAAAGAAAACTGAAACACAAATCACGAAGACATGGTTTTTTTGGACATTAACTGCTTCAATTATTTGAACATTAGAAGTTTTTACATATTGTTTGTCTAATGATGGGACAGAATCAATATGTTTGGTTTACCATAATTTGTTGTTAAACTTATCTTTACAGGATGAGAAGCAATGGCCATTGATGCCTCCATTGCCCTCATATGGACATGGGAGGGAGCTCAAAGGTCCTCGATATGGAAGTTTAATCCAAGGTCAAAATCTAGTGGATGTAGTTATAACAGGTATGTAATTCCAAATTCATACAAATAGTTTTTTGATCACTTCTTTGATTCTATATTTTATTGAAGGAAATGTTTTAATAGAAAAGAGTATTGCTAGGTTGGCTAATAATAAATTGGCATTTTCATTCCGCATTCAGTATTCATTCACACCTTTGGGATACTTGATTTCATCCTAAACAAGTTACTCATATGTGCAAAATTCATTTAATAGCTTATGTTTAATTGTATATTCATGCAACACATGTACTTGGCTCAAGAAAATCTAATAGTGATGCTAAGAAAATAATTTTGAAGATTTATATAAGAAATTAGATATTAACTGGAAAAAATGGCACATATATAAAGTTGTCAAACCTAAGCAGAAGAAATCTAAAAACTCTTGTAAAATGTATTAAGGATGACCGTAAAGAACTACTTGATGAAGAGAATATTAGATATAATTAAAAGAGTTAGTTTTATAAGTATTTCAATGAAGATTGTGAAATAATGATTAATTCAGAATAGTTTAATTATTCAAAGAAAATATATTTTTTTTAATAAACAAACCCATAAAATAGAAATGAAGGTAATTTCAAAGAAGATAAAATGTGGTAAAATAGTAGGTTCAAGTCTTTTACTAGATTGAAGGAGATATCACTACATTATCATTAAAAAGAAATATCAATAAAAAAAGGGAGATATCATTAAGAATTTAATATATGTACTTATACCTAGAAACTTAGGAGACGAGGGATCTAGTTTATAATATAAGACATTTATATTACATAATTAGTTTGGTTATATGTTAAGAGATTTAGCCATGGATGCTACACATCCCTTGAAAGATTTAATTTAGATAAGATGAGGACAAAAAAAACTTCATTTAATCTTTATGGATTTAGAGTAAATATTTATAAAAGCTTCGTGAGAAGTATTTTACATTGACTTAAAAAGATGTGTAAATATTGTTTATATTATGCTTATAAAGGGCATTTATTATAAACCAGTGCATGTGTATTATAATGCTCTTAATCTCCTATCACGAACTTAAGACTCATTTTTTATGATCTTAATGCTATTTAATGATATTTTATTGAAATTTATCGATTTTAAATGATTGAATCCCTCTTATATTTGGTCAATTTTATAAACATATTGTTCAAATACAATATTTATATCTTATATTTATTTTACATAGTTAATTACTTTTTCATCCACATAGTAACATATCATATAACTATTTACTATTCAAACCACATAGTTTAAGCAACAACATATGCAACGAAAAATAAGAATTATGTTAATTGTTTTGCAATTAGAATAGATTGATTATACATTAAGCATCCCCATAATAAGATTATATAATGTGTTCAATTCTTTTTTATGGTTAACATGAATGCACTCGAAACTGTGAGTGTCAAAATATAGGTTTGAGCCAATCACCATAGACCCAAGTGATATAATAACATAATTGTAACATGTGAAATAATACACTGTTTGGATTATATTATATGCAATGTCATGATTAATTAGCTATCTACTCATACATTATAAAGCATATATCACATTCACATGTTTATTGTGTTTATTAGTTTTTTTCATTATCTTTAATTGATACTTTTTATGAACTTACATGTCTTATTATCTTTCAACGTAATATCACATTCAGTCTTTGTTTTATTATACTTTTATAGGTTAACATGTTTTATTGTTCTCTAAGATAATATAATATTCAACCTTTCTATTTCATTTTTATGTGCTCATGTTTTATTGCCTTTTAGGTGATATCATATTCAAATTTGTTTATTTCTCTTTTATTGATTTACATGTCTTATTATCTTCTAAGATAATATCACATTCAATCATTTTTATTTTATTATTTTACTTATATAACACATGTTCATATATTTCTATTATATATATATATATCATACTTATCTATTATGCAAATACTTAGTCATACACATGCTATCATGTACTTTCTCAAAAGTTAGCATGCATATTATGTTTATCATGTAATAATACTGGTAAAATATGTCAAATAATGCAACACAATAATATATTATGTAATTGATTCATGTTGACAGATAACATCACATCATTATATTAAAAATTACAAGATTATAATTTTATAATTATCACTATATAAAGTATATGCATGTACAAATATGTCAGATGCCTATATAAGGTTTTGCTTATTATGCAATAATATATCAAGAATATAAGCATATACAAGTGCTATATGTCTACGTTAAAGTTAGAAACATTTAATATTTAATTCTTTCATCTTTTTCTTTCTTGTTTTGCAATTATACATAGTAAATATATCATGCTTCTATCATGAACTTTGTGTATTGGCTTTATTATGTTTGTTGCATTATTTGATAATTTTAATAATTACAAAATTTGGGTTTTCTACTCTTTTGAACTTTAAATCTTAAAATGCAAAGGAAGCTTATGAAAATAGCTTACCAAATTTACACATTAATGGAACAATCTTGTTTTATTTGTTCTTATTTTCTTAATTCTCCCTCGTTCTCTTTCATTTTTTTCTCTCTCCTCACGACACTATCCCTGTGCCTTAATCTTGAGGGGATTGTTGACTTTTTACTCCCTGGTTGCACTCTTACTTGCCCAGGTTTCTCCCTTTCTCTTTTGCTCTCTCCCCTTGTTGTGGTTCCTTGAAAGCATCATGCTAGAGTTCTTCCTCAAATGCACAGCGATGGCGAAGGTGAAAGCCATGGCTGTTTGCTGCTTCCTTCTCATAGTGGTTCCACCTTTGAGCGATGTAATGAAGAGTAGCTAAGAGAGATTAAGGCTAGGTATGCTAACCAGGAAGGGAGACATCAAATGGGTTGGGGTCAAGAAAACATCATCAAGGATCCTGATATGGGAAATTAATGGTCTAAGGTATTTATATATGTAAAAATATTAACTAATTAACTAATTAATCACTATTTCGTAATTAAATATTTAAATTTTAAAAATTCATAATAAATATAAATAAATTCCAATTTAGTTGAAAAATGTTGTTAACTCTTCTTAGCTTATTTCATTTATAATATGTTTATTTTCACACTTCAAAATACTTTATTTTCTAATCACTTCTAGCACATTTTACAAGACGCTCAACATATGTATAAAATTTAAAATATTAATAAATGTTTAGAATAATAGGAAATTGAGAATGTTACAATCCTTACTCTTTCCAAGAATTTAGTTATTAAAATTCAAAATAACTTGAGGCATTTTTTGATTATCTCTTTTTTTTAGTTCTCATATTACTTCTCTTTTATTTTGATTAGTTCACAATACTTGATCATAAGAATGGATTTCTTTACTATTTTCTTTTTTTAGCTAGAAACTTTATTGGTTTCTTAATATAGCTTAGATTGGGTTGAAATTTGTATAAGATTTAGATCATATTATATTATATGTGAAGGATATATTATATATCTTATCATTTTAGAGACATGGAGTACATCATGTACTCCTAAAAAAGATGGTAGAGTTATTTGAAGTAACATTATCGATCCTCTCTATAATTTGGAAGGGTCTAATATGATTTGGCCTTAATTTTCCCCTTTCTCCAAATTTGGCCACACCCTTGTTGGGTTCATATTGAGGATTACATGATCTCTTTTTTTGAATTTTACATTTTTATTCTTAATATCAAAGCATTTCATTTGATTATCTTGTATCTTTTGAATTTGTTTTCTAATTATTTGGAGCTTCTAAGTAATCTTTTTAATCAACTCAGGTCCTATCACAGAGCTTTGAGTTTCATTATTCTAGTTTCAAAACCTCAAATCGTGCCATCTTAATGCTAACATTTTCTATGGACTTATATTACTTATTTCCTTTCAAGATGATATCATATTCAACCATTTTTTATGACAATTTATAACCTCACATGTCTTATTATCATTCAATGTAATATCAAATTCAATCTTTTTATATCACTTTTATGGGCTCACATTTTATTTTTCTGAACACTATCACATTCTAATTTTTTTTATTTCATTTTTATGAACTCATAGACAATATCACATTCAAGTCTTTTTATTTTATTATTTTACTTGCATAATACATGTTCATATATCTTTATCACTAATGCATATATCATACATGTCTATCATACAAATACTCAAATATATATATATATAGATATTATTATTATGTACTTGCTCAAAAGTAGACATACATATCATTATCATGCTCATTATGTAATAATAAGCAAATATAATATATGAAATGATGCAACAAAATAGCATATTATATAATTAATTCATATAGATACATAACATCATATCATTATATCAAACATTATTTTTATGTACTACATAAGACTATAATTATATAATCGTCACTATATCAAGTATATGCATATATAAACGTGTCAGATACTTACACAAGGCTATACTTATCATGTATCAATATATCAAGCATATGTATGTATAATAGTGTCACATATCAACCCCAAAGTCAGAAACATCTAATATTAAGTTTTCTCTTGTTTCTCTTTTTGGCCTTGCAATTTTATATAACAAATACATCATAATTCTTTCATGAATTTTATGCACTAGTTTTATTATATTTATTGCATTATTTGGTAATTTTTGCAACTAAAAATTTGAGTTTTATGCTCTTATGAATTCTAAACCTTAAAATATAAAGGAGCTTAGGAAAAAAAGTTTACTAAATCTTTCCATCTATGGAACAATCATGCTTTGCTTCTTTCTAACTTTCTTCTTTCTTCCCTATTTCTCTCTTATCGTGGCATTATTCATGTGCCCTAATTTTAACGAGACTATAGCTTCTCACTCCTTCGGTTGCAGTCTCTCTTGCTTGGGTTTCTCCTCTTGCCTCTTCCTCTCTCCTCTTCTCTTAGTTTCTTAAGAGCTCTTTATTGGAGTTTGTTCTCCTCGATGGTACCACAACGACGAAGGTGAATCTATGAAACGTGCTTTTGTTAGCCATTTGTGGCTTTCTTCTCATGGAGCCTCCATCGGTGAGCGATGTGACAGAGAGTGGCTTGTAGAGATTAGGGCTAGGGATGCTACATTAAGAAGGGAGATATAGAACGGGTCAGATTTGGGAAATTGGGGTTGGGGATCTTGGTAGGTGAAATTAGAGGTTTAGGGTATTTTTATATATAAAAAATTTGATTAACTAATTAATTGCTAATTTTTAGTTAAATTTTTATATTTAAAAATTTGTAATAAATCCATGTAAATTTTGATTTAGGCAAAACAAGTGCGAGCGAGCTTTATTAGATAGCATACTTATTTTTGTAATTTGGTTAATTTTGGTTTTTGATCACTTTTGACACATTTTACAAGACATTTAGTATACACATAAAATTTGGAATATTAATATAATTTTATTGTATTAAATTGAGAATGTATACTCAAATAAGGATGCATTACTGAGTTTTTGATGATTGGACTTAATTAAGGCCTTAGTTTAAGTTTTGATCTTGATTTTATTAGTTATGGATAGTTTTTTTAGCCAAATTCAAGATAGAGTGTCATAGTACTTATTGCTGATAATATTGTACTTGTTAATAATAATAATAGATGGGGCTAAATTAAAGTTGGAGTTATGTATGATGACTTTAGATCTTAAAGCATTTTGTCACAATAAATCTAAAGCTAGATAATGGAAGCTTAATTGAGATAAGAGCATAAATGTAGAGTTTGCTATTAGTGTTCATAAATATATGAGAAGTTTTGTTTTATTTGGTTTATATTCCAAAATGATAGTGAAGTTGATTGGATATCAATAATAAACTTCGAAAATTTTCAATAAAATGGAAGAGTACTTCTTGTGGATCGTGTGATCCCAATATTTTATATGGTATCCAATGTTGGCTTATTAAGTTTAAACATATAATTAGAATAGTTATTCCAGATAACTGATAAGATAGATTGGTGGACATAGTCAAAGGGGTAGGGTTAAGAATGACCATATTTGAGAGAACTTTGATACAACTTTGATTTAGAATAAGCTTATGAAGAGTTATCTTATGGTGGACATAGTCAAAGGGGTAGGGTTAAGAATGACCATATTTGAGAGAACTTTGATACAACTTTGATTTAGAATAAGCTTATGAAGAGTTATCTTAGATGGCTTAGATATGCTAAATGTAGGCCAATTAATTGACTTTAGGAGATGAATCATATTGGTTTTTGTCTTGTAAGGGAAGAGTTAGATTAAAGAGGATAATGAGGGAGACTATTAAAGAAGAATTGATATTATTAATGAAGAATTGCAATAAATAGATGACAATAATGCTAAAAAATTCTTTGTGCCTAACCTTATTTTGTTGGATGAAGGTTAATTATTGTTATTGTAGCAAGTGCAAAGAATTTAGTTATCATAATTGCCCATAGAGCACATTAATGCCAAAAAATTATGTATTTAACCTTAGTTGGATTAAGGTTTGTTATTGTTGTAAAAAGTATAAGGAATTTGTTATCCTAATGCTAAGACGAATTTTGCTCGATGGTCTGGGTGATTTGGGAAATATAGCCCTATTTGAAACCTAAATGAGTCTTCTTTTACAAAAAAAATTAAAGATTGGCATTAAAAATGATGCCTTAACTACATTTTGGTGCTTAATATTTTGGTTTTCCTATGAGCTTGGAAAAATGATCTCTTTGCATTATATTGAACTTTTGTATTATTCTTTTCATGTACATTTAGAAAACAAAGGATGATTACATACATTTTATATGGAATATTATGTATACATATGCATTTGTATAAACATATGTGCATGTGCATGTGCACGTGTGCATGGGTGCATCCAAAGTTGAGCATAAAAAATCAATTAATAGCAGTGCTGGAACAACCATCTCTCTGATAAACGTCATTAATGTTTGTATTTAAACATTGGTGTAACACTTTCATTTACATCCAAATTTAGCTAGAACACATAAAAAACATATAAATATCAACTATCATATATTAGTCAATGACTCATGGATTTTTCTAATTATTCATATCTTTTGAATAGGGCACAACCATCTGATATGGATAAAGTTTACTTTTTTTTTTTTGGGCAACATAATCTTTGCTTCTGTGTTTTGTAATAGTTGTATCATGGATTTCCTAAGTTGTATCTTATCACTAAGCATTGGGCATGGATAGGGCCTCTTTTTATAAGTTTTCTGTAATTCAATGGACAAAGGCATGGTATTCTGGACGCAACCTTTTTGAAGGCAAAATTTTTATTATAGATTTTTTGAACTTCAATGATTATGGTCATATGCCATGTTTTGAACCAGAAAAAGATTGCCTATGTATGTTTGTACCAAGTATTTTAAAGACACACGGTTTTAATGCATTTTATTGGTAGTTTGGTAAATTACTTGAAGTATGTACTGCCATAAATCATTAAAACTATGACGTTCCTTATAATTACGTCTTCAGGAATTTTTTTTTGTTCCTTTGATCCTGTAGTTTTTGAGTTTTGTGAATGAAATATGAACTAACAATTATTTAGTAATAATACTATATCATCTCTTTGCAGGGAACAATGGTACCATAGATGGGCAAGGTCAACCATGGTGGACAAAGTTCCGCAAGAGAAGTTTGAGTTACACTAGAGGTCCTCTTGTGCAATTAATGTGGTCAAAGGATATAAAGATTTCCAATATAACTCTAAAGAATTCGCCTTTCTGGACTGTTCATCCTTATGACTGTAAGAATGTGACAATAGCAAATGTTACAATTTTGACCCCAGTTTTTGGTGCTCCAAACACAGATGGTATAGATCCAGGTAAAGTAGTCATCTTCTTGTACCTTTTTAGATTTTCTGTATTTTTTTGTTTTTTTACAAATCTATATTTGTTGAATTGGCTTATTTCTGAAGAAGGTTATGGTTATTAAACTGTATTCTATTCACAAATGTTTAACGTTCTTTGATTGCAGATCTGTTTGCTATAATTTTTAGTGTAACTGCTGTGAACATAGTTTTCTCTTGGAGTAGCAAACTAAAAGGATTTTTGTTTTCTCTTATTTGGAGCAACTAATATTAGCCACGCTGACATTACTCCACATCCATTTAATGGAGAAAATTATATAACTAACAAGGGTAGAGATTGACTTACTAGGATATGGTGAAGTGGATTCCTAGGCATGTTATCTCCTTGAGGTGCTAATTTAACTGTTGTCATATTTGGTCCAGCTACTGCTTGAAATAGTGAGAAGAATAGGCTGTCACTGAGTTTTATTTAGTGATGAATACATGAAAAAGAAACTGGCCATAGGCATTATCTGCTGCCTAGTATAAAGTGAATATGAGGTATTGTTATTGGTGCAATTTCTAACATGATAAGCTGGCTTGGAGTAGTGTAAGATTTCTTTCATAGGTGCATTTTCCAATAATGGGGCATCTTTGAGTTAAGAATGTGAAGTTTTTCCTTAATAAGATGATTTGGAGCTTAAATATATTGATAGCTAACTGTGGAGGTTGGATTTGATACATGATTGTTATTGTTATTTCGCTTTCTATAACCTTGGCTATATAAGTTTACAACCTCCTAAGAAATTATGTAGTTATACTTATCATTAGGAATGCAATGGTTCTATTTTAGAAAGCATTTTGGAGTGTCTCTATAGAATAAGACAAGTTATTTTGGGTTTTTTGGTTATTCTCTTTAGTTATGAGTTTCTTTTATGATTGGTATAATCTAGTTTTGAAAGCAATAGTTGAGGCACTATTTAAAATACCATACGTGTTGAAGGTGCTCCCATGTGTGTGGTTTGAGAGGAAATGTTTGATCAAATGGGTTTATTGTATGCGTTATATGAAGCACATTTCTTAAGGCTTAGGTATCTATATGGGATAAGTATCTACTATTAACACTCCCTTATTCTTTCTCAATATATATTTGATATCACATGACAATTTCTTCAAACAAATTGATGCTTGTTTTATATATCAAACATTGCTAGATCACATTTTTATTTATTATATGATACTTGTATAACATGATTGATATTGTAAGAACAACCTTTTTTAGGCACAAGGAAAAAAAGAGAAATGAAGAATCGAATTTCTTTAACATTGTTTATGGGCTGTTTATTCAATATTGGACTTGGAATAAAACATCTCTTCAATATCTAGCACGTTCCATCAATTAGAAATAATTAATAAAAAAATTATCACTATTTAGAATATATTTATATTGTAATATTTGACATATCTTACATTATAGTTGTTATGTTGATGACCTAACTTGAAGAATTTTGGCCCTTTTATTTTTAAATTATTAGAAGTTGTGAGGATTCGAACATTATGCATCTTGATTACGAACATGTGCTGTACGAAATGAGCTACATATTTTTTTGTATGTAATAATATGATATGTCTATTATTTCTTGTATTTAAATTCAAGTATTATTATTATATTTTATTGTTATATTTTAATGTATAATTTCTCTATTTCTTGATAATTTGGTAAATATGTATTGTCGCATCTTTCACATGCTTTATGCTATATAGCCTTACCTTGTGCTTTGTTAGTCCTTTTTTTCCCAACTCGGCCTAAGGTCTCCAAGTTATATGGTGACAACTACTTTTTCTACTAGGCTTACCTTCTGTCTTTGACCAAAGTGCTGATCATTCAAATCGTTCTCTCATAGTATAGTGGGAAAAATTGTATTGACTTAGCAATTCAAATTTGCATTTTGTAGGTATCAGTTAATGACTTTTATCACTCCTGGCTACCTTCATTGCAGATTCTTGTGAGGATGTGGTGATAGAGGATTGTTACATAAGGGTTGGTGATGATGGTATAGCAATTAAAAGTGGTTGGGATCAATATGGAATGAAATATGCAAAACCGTCAACCAATATTTTGATTCGAAATGTCACCATTTGCTCATTGGTAAGGTAAGGTGCTTCTCAAATTATGCAATATCTTACCTGAATACTTCTGCTCGAGGCAAAGGTTACTCATCTGTTGTTCGTGAAATCTTTCATCTGGCACCTTCCTTAATTAATGACTTTCCATTTAGGATTTGAGGATCATACTGCCGATTAGGAGTGCCTTAACAATAATTTGTACCAACGTTTCTGATATATTCCCCTTTATTGAGCTTAATTTTGTTGCAGTTTGTCTTTCTTGATTTGTAGAGTCCTAGAATACCTGATGAAAAGTTACATTCTCACTCTTTTGGTTACTTGAACTTTTTTTTTATAACTAATCAAAATTGGTTTGTTGAAAGCCAAATAATTTGGGAAAGCTCCCCTTTGAACTCTTTTTGCAAAAAATAGGCACATCTTTTGGAGAAAGCTCATATTCATAGTGCCTTACTTGGCCTGCAACTTTTTTATGTTCATCTTGTTCTATGGTCTTAGTGATGCCCGAAAGAACCCAAGGACTTGTGGTCTGTACATTTCTATGCTTGTTTCTATCTTATACTTTTTATGAAAAACTGCGTTGTACAAATCTTGGTTGGCCATATGGATCGTGTAAACTCTTGGATGAGCTGGACTGGTTCATTTTAAGAGCTATCGATCAGCTTGGCCAAAGATTCTAGATTTGTGCTTCTGAAGTCTTGCCTACTAAACCTTCAGAAGATGCAAGATTCAACCCTGGACCTATCAAGTTAGAGGAATCAAGCTTAGACCCACATGAGACAACAGGTGTCCCAATGCAATCAGGTCGCCCTCTGACCGATTTCTTTTGCTCTTGGCTCTGCTAGGCTTGCGGCCTCCTTTGATTGGATAGAGAGGGTGCAAAGACGGTAGAAGCACCCATGATAGCTATCAGCTTAAGTCTAATTGTCGTTACCGTCAAATGATCTCATGTGATCTGCATTGGTGATCCTAACGCAACCTGAATGTTGGGTGGCATTTCTAGACATGTTGAACACCTTGCTATTGCCATTGGATCTGCCATCCGGTGCTGTGGGTCACCTCCAAGCACTATTCCTTACCATATTCAGCATGGCACATACTGCCATGGCTGAAGCCATCTCCCTTGATGCTTACCCTACGAAATCA
The DNA here is from genome assembly GCA_023846275.1 of Vanilla planifolia. Taxonomy (NCBI): domain Eukaryota; kingdom Viridiplantae; phylum Streptophyta; class Magnoliopsida; order Asparagales; family Orchidaceae; genus Vanilla; species Vanilla planifolia. Next base: position 7,977,851 of record CM043870.1, read on the forward strand.
GAAATCCAAATGTAGATGCAGAGCAAAGCCTCAAATATTGCTTGTAAATTTCTGTGGTTTGGCACATCTGGCTGTGATGCTTTATTGTGGTTTAATCATTGTATTTCTTAGGTTAATTGAGTGCTACTTATAAATCATGATACGTAGTTTTTAAGCTATTACCAATCAATATAAACATACAGTTAAAATGGCCTAGAAACGTGGTGCAAACATTAATGGAGGACACTGGTTCAAGAAAATAGAATATGTGACTAACCATCTTTCGTTAGGATGTGTAAACAGAATGAAGTAAAAGAAAATCTCAAATGATTAATTTGTGGAACTAAAATGAAACTGAAGATCAAGTGACAGGGAATCAAAGCATAAGACGTCTGACTGTATTTCTCATCACCATCATGAAAAATATTGTTGGCATTACATCATAAACGTGATTTTTTTTCTTGATCCTATTCTTGCCTGTGTTTGTGAAATTAATTTTATTTGCTACATAACTTCACTTTCTCTCTAATAGATTAGAATGCTATCAATGTTATCAGAACTGTGTAAAGGTTAGCATTATATTATATGGTTTTCAATAGAGGGCATTAATTTCCGTTAAGGGGACTACAACTCCTACCATTTGGGGCTTGGAACTTCTAAAATTATATTTTTTTTCTTGTTCTGATGTCATTATCATTGTATTTAGCTTTGACTTTTCTGTCCTTCCTGTCTACTATTGTTGAGGGCTGTATGAGGTTGGAAATCTAAATTGCATAATTGCTTAACTCGATTTTTACCTTTAATAATACTGTTTTCTATCCTTTTACCTTCCATTTTCTTTTGCTTGTATTCCAACTACCTTTAGTTTTTGTTTTTTCTTTTTTGCCTTCTGTGTAGTAATCCATGACAAGAATCTTTTGAATATATTCTTTAATCATCTTATTTTATATTCATTACAATATCAACATACTTTTGATATATTTTTTTCTAGAATAGTTATCACCAACCCACCTTAAAATATTTTGTTGTCTTGTTTAAGATAAATTATAGATAGATTTTTTTTTTATGTCTATTCTAATTCTCAAGTAGATTTCTCAGGTTTCAAAATAAAAGGTGCAATTAAGTTCAAAATTCATTATGTTTTCTCTAAGATATACTTCAAAAATATATACATGGATACCAATATTTTGTAGAGCTATACAGGTAGGTTATTATGGTGAAGGATATTTTATAGTAAAAAAAATGGGTTGAAGGCATAGTTGCATTATTTATAGAACATAAAAATCTCTTTGATTATTTTGAAGGATTGATAAAATTATTTGAGAACTATGTCAAACATGAGGGATTTACCTCAGAATTAACCAATGTACTTTTTTTTTGAATTAGGAGCGTTAAGCATAGTCTATGTAAAATTTTTAATAGTTGTTTTTATGTGTGTGATGTTATATTATATCATTGTACTCCATTTCTTAGGATGCCCCACGAGGAAAAAATTGGGTGACTTGATGCTAAATAGCTCTTGTTTACGTAGGGCTCACAAATGTTAGCAGCCCAAAATGTCTATTACATTTAGTCTTATCCTATATTTTGTAAGAAGTTATTTGCACTATTTGATCCCTCGGTAATCTAGTTGCAAGACAATAGCTTATGACATTTGCTTCAAGATGTATCCCTTTAGTTCAATTTTAGTGGTCATGTTCATATATATATGTATATATATATATATATATATATATATATTTCCTTCTTATTATAAGGCCAAGATTGCAAGCTATGATTTACCATGATCTCAATTAGCCAATCCAAAACCATATGGTAGATTATGTGTCATGCATCATAGGGCACTTGTTACAAATCTGCCAATGGGAATTGAATTTGCTAAGATTTATTCATGACACCTTCTTTCTACATAATCACATATGACACTTGTTACCTTACAAGGGCCCATCCTTTTTGGTAAAGGTTCTTCTCCTCCCTCTACCAGGGTTATTTCTCTCTTGATGATGACATCCTGCCTCCATTAACAAGAGACTCCCTTGCCCCACCAATTTCATCCTCTCTTTGCTTCATGTTAATCTTGTCGACACCATCCAAGAAACTGTAAAATTGAATTGAAAACTAGTGTGCAAATCACACAAAACGAGGTGAATTGTGGTCATAAAAATAATTTTTGTTATTTTTAAATGTATTTGTTTCTTAATAAAAATTTTAGGTTTGTAAAAAACCTTGATTATATATGTATATATATATATATATTATTTTTAATATGATAACAAATTAAATATAAAAATTAAAATGAGACGACATTATAATTTTGAGATAGTTTGGTTCAAATTGGAACATACGTCCACTGTCAACCGAGGTCGGGAAAAAGACCACTGACAAAGGGTTACAACTTGAGATTTTTTCTTACTGTTCATCTCCAACTTACTAGTTTTTGCAGGTTTAACCATAACCTAGGCTTTTATGAGCTCAACCCTAACTTGGTTTTTTACTAGATCAAATCGAACTAAGGCTTTTGCAAATTGGGCCACCTAACCCAAAAAAAAAACAAAAATATAGCAACAAACAAATTTTCGACAAAAACTTATTATTTTTTTTATGCATATTGATGAATGTAAAAAAGGCACTAATAACTCAAAATTATGAAAAGAATTGAGAAAATGAAATCTTAGAAGAATTAGGTTTAACTGAAAGAATTTGGAACTTCAAGTAATCGTAAGCCATAGGTACTGCAAAGGGAAACTTATGCCAGTAAAATATGATGTAGCCTTTATTTGAGATGTTAAAATCTTGTTCATATTCATTAGTTATTTCATTTACAATGGTTAGGTATTTATAGAAAAATTTTTGTCATAGTCGTTAGAAAGTGAGTGAAAAGCTATTTCAAAAGTTGCTTCCAAACAGTTTAAAAAGATTTTAAAATATTCCTCCAAAATGGCTGCTGCAACGGCATAATAACGGCTAGTTTATTAGCTGTTAGACTTAATTGATCAGAGTTGTTGGGTCGGATTGAATGGAGCCGTTGGATCAGCACAAGAGATCTCGACTGTCCGAGAAAATGCTGTAAAGGCGGATATGTTCTGAACGGTTTGATCAATCTTGATTAGATCTCGGTCACTTGATCAAGTCAGATGAGATCTAGATCGTTCGATTAATCAACGGTAAAATCAGGATTAGATCATGACCATAGGATTCAAATAGGAGAGATCTGGGTCATTAGATCAGGGATATATTATTTCAAACGACGGAAATAAAAATAGCCGTCCAGTGAAGTCGGACGAGATCACGACCGTTGGATGGATCAATCGATTATAGCAGATGAAGCAGTAACCGTCAGATCAGTTTATCAAATGGACGGTTGGATCAATTAAGATAACTGCTAAAAAGGCGCAGGTGATCTCCACTGTGCGATTGCAAAAATGCGCAATCGAACGGTGCTGAGTGCTGCTGATTTTGGATGCAGACAGGCACAAGGGATTTTAGTCCCACATTGCAGGGAATGATTAGTGTTTGGAATTTATAAACATTTGTGTGGAGGTATCATGCAGAGCCTAAATGGGACTGGCTTCCCACTTGTGCGCTCAGGAATTGATTACCTGGGCATACTAGTAGCACACAGGTTTATACGGATCAGGCCCGACCCATACGTACTTAGTTCAAGTGTTGTTTGGCTACATCCACTGCCTTACCCCATCCGGTTCAGGAATTCGCCGTCAACCAGAACTGGTTTGACCCGATTTGGTTCCAACCGATTCCCGACCCTTGACCTGAGGCTTGTGAGTGCTTGCTCAGGTCGAGTAGCCTTGCATTCGAGCATAGCTTGGAATGTGACATAATTTTTTTTATTTATTTAATTATGAAAATTTTAATAGAATTATTTTTTGATGTAATCAAGATTTACCAATCAACTTAACATAGAATTTAACAAGAATAAAAAATTATGATTTAATCAAAGAAAGAATGATTCAAAAATAGAATTATCAATGAATTATTTAAATATTTCAATAAAAAAAATTAAGAGATTGAAAAATTGAATCCTATTCGTTTGCTAAATCAAGGAGATGATTGAACAATTTACATGTCTGAATCTGATTTGAAATTGATATGAAAGGAAAGTTTCTTAAAATTAACAAGATAATATTCTATTTTATAGTAAAATAAAACTTTATCAAAGTTAATGCTCATGTCTTTGATTTTTTAAGTTTTTTGAACACTCAAAGGTGTTTTGAAGATCACTAATTCACCATCTTTAAAAGTGCATGATTTGGTCTTTACATATAAACATATTTCACATTAAACAAATCTATTATAATAAAATATTAAATATTTAAGGCTTGACTCATCAAATACAAAGGTGATTCAACAAAAATTCTTGATGAAGTAAATATTTTGGGTTAGCTGAATTGTGAGCTCTCTGCTTCGTTTCCGGGGCTCATCATGTGGCTCAAGACTAATGTTAATTATTCTATCAAATTTTGTCGAGCTCAACGACTAAACCCATTCAGCTTCAGCCTTCATCAAATATCACAAATTCTTTGGCACTCAGCATTTAGTGTTTGAAATCTTTTTTCATTCATCAAGATTCTCTCTTCTAAAACAGCCAATCAGTTATCATCTCAACGGTCATTTATGAACTCAAAAACAATATTGATCAGTAGGCTCCTCCTAGAAACTTAGTTCAACTGAAGGGTGGGAGGATCTTCGGATAGACTTCTACAAGGCTTTTACTAAGTAGAAGAAACCTTTGTACTTAAGCTAAAACGCTCTTTGTCTTCCTCTCTTTCTTGAGATCTCTTCATTTACTATTGAAATTTATTCTACCTCTCATTTAGAGAGTCATGTAACTCGAGAGGAGGTCCTCTCTTGTACCAACTCTGAATAATGAAGCTCTTTCTTTTCACCAAAGAAGGACCATGGTGTTTCCTTTGTTTGCTCTCTTTGGCCAGATTTTTTATTTTCTTCTTTCCCTTTTCCAGGTCTCGTAAATTTTATCATTTTTTAAACTCACCACGACTATTTACTACTTAATCTTGTAATATTAATTATAATGTCCTTTACCTTCAACAATTTCTTTCATTAAGTACATCTTTAAAAGTTAAAACAAACATCAATTGTACATCTGTAAATAACTTCGCTTCCCCCTCTTTCTCAGAAACTGTAGGTATAGGCAGATTTTCCTTGACGAACCAATTCATGTAATTGCTTAGTTGAGAGGCTTAGGGAATTATTGTGTTCTATTTGATTGCGGTGCTAAAAGCATAACTTCGGTGCTAAAAGCTTCAAAGCCCCAGAAATAGTTGAGAAGGAATATTGACATCACTTCGGTGCTAAAAGCATCAGTCTTGTATTAACCTAATGATTTTTCTTTTTGTTCTGTGTCTCAAATCTTAAGCATATCATTCTAGGAATACACGTAAAGACTGTTCAGGAACAAGTTTTTAATTCATTTAAGATTGATAATATTCTGATTTTATTGAAGTTATTTTTGTTTTTAGAGTTGAAAAAGCATGTTTTTTCTTAACATACTCGTGTAAAAAGTTGCGATAAGGTCGTACTAAACAAAGCCTTAGAAACCCTTCTTCTCATTGATTTTGTATGAACTATGCCTTGTAGTGCTGGAGTTTCCATCGGCAGCGAGATGTCCGGGGGGGTCTCCAACGTGACTGTTGAAAATGTTCGCATATGGAGTTCTCGACGTGGTCTTCGGATAAAAACCGCGGCAGGCAGGGGCGGCTACGTGCGAAACATCTCTTATCGTAACGTCTCCCTCGACGACGTACGCGTGGGCATCGTCATCAAAACCGACTACAACGAACACCCAGACGATGGCTTTGATCCCACCGCCATACCCAACATCGACAACATCACCTATGATGGCATCCATGGCGAGAGAGTGCAAGTACCCGTGCGGCTCCAAGGCAGCGAGGACGTCCCCGTGAAGGGAATTAGCTTCCACGACATGTCCATTGGTCTCGCTTACGTAAAGAAGCACCACTTCCAGTGCTCCTTCGTCGAGGGTCGTGTCATCGGTTCCGTTTACCCCATCCCATGTGACAACCTTGACCGGTACGATGAACATGGACGGCTGGCAATGCGCTCCGCATCGCAGAATGTTAGTGACATTGACTATTACATGTAGGAGGCAAAAGGATTCTATTCCTCTTCAACTCTTTTTCTTCCGTTCATAGTTTTGGACGTTTAGGTTTTTGTAAATGTATTGATGATGTATTCTCTAACTTATTTTCAAACACTTGTGCCGAGCACAATCGTAGTGGTCTATGAATCTATATCAATTTAAGAGACTACGTAAATGCTTTTAATTGAAATGATTTTAACAAGCACATTGGAACGTAGGACGAGCTGATGTCTAAGAAAATACAAAAGATTTCAGATAAAAATATAATATATCTGTTAGAAATGTACGTACGCTTTTGTTAATGTTGTGGTTTTAGTGGATGATTTTCTTCTATTAATATAATAAATAACCGCATAATGTTTTTAATATAATTGGTCTTATAATTATCCAAAAATGAATGCTAATAGACCAAAAGTAATTTAGAAACATTGATGGGCTTGGGCTGAACCATCTTACATTTGTTAAGCGATTGCCAATGTTTTGTAGGTCCACAAAAGTGAATAATTTAGAAATTGGCCCACGCATTGCTCCTATAAATGGCAGACTTGAAGACTTTTCTTTACGGGAACTTCTTTGCCTGCAGTACTTTCTCGGTCTTCTGCTCTGTTCTTCCCTTTTTTCCTCCCTCGATTTCGAGGGTTTTTCTTTTATTTTCTTGTTCTTTCTGTCTTTTTTTTCTCCACTTAGCCTTTCTCCTCCACCGAACCATAATTCTGAAAACCTTTCATTTTTTCCGATTCGATTGGATAGAGCTTTAATTTTATCTTTGAGTAACTGTGAGGAACCCTAAGAAGAATGCAGCAGCAGAGGCTCAAGCAGCAGGCTTTGATGCAGCAGGCACTTCTACAGCAGCAGCAGCAGGCTCTCCTCCAACAGCAGCAGCAGGCTCTCCTCCAACAGCAGCAGCAATCTCTCATTCAGCAGCAGCAATCCCTTCTCCAACAGCAGCAACAGCAGCAGTCACTCTATACCCATCCCGGACTCTTAGCTCCTCCACAGGTATTCGCCTTTTTCGTTTGCATTTCATGAGCTATATTTGTGACCTCTCTCTGTGGAGTATGGTTTTTCACCCTTGATTAGGGTTTTAGGGAGTGCAACTTTTGTTTATGGAGAATTTTTAGCTTGTTTAAATTATCTTTTCTACGTAGATAGATATATCAATTTTCAGTTAGTTTGTTGTTTTTTTTTTTTGTTTTCTTATCTTTGTTACCTTTAATGTTATAATCTGAGGCTATATTTTTTATTTGTACACGCCGTGTTTCCTGTACTGCTGCAGCTTAACAACTTTTGGCTTCAATTCTATTTTGTTTTGTCAGTTGGAAAGGGTAGCTTTGCTTCCTGTTTAATATTTTTGGAAGTAAGCCTGCCTTCGGTTGCAATATGTGTGCAATAAAATAAAAAGAGTTGTTAAATTTTATGCTGTTATCTTTTGATACGTTCTTGCTTTTGATGTTTTGGTTATCTTCCTGGGTAATTTGGAGTGTAGCAAGTACCGTGTGGTTGAAGTTTTCTCTCACTTCTTAATAGTATTTATGTACTGCTATAGGTGGATTGTTTATTTTAGTGCTTGCCATATTGGTTAATCTCCATAACTAGAACCCTAAAGACTCTGTCTGTAACTGGAATTTTCTTTGAAACTTGAGTATGGAAAGGTATTAGAATTATATTGGAGTGGGTATTTATGGGCATCCATCTTTTGATGCATTCACTCCTTTACGTTCATGTCACTTTTTGCGGTAGCTGACGTACCTCATGCTTTATGTAGTGCAAGTTTTTGTTGTTTTTCTATGACTCTTGATGTTATTGCTATACTGCAATGGGGTGATTAAGAACTTGGGTGTTTGAATTTCATCTTTTTTTTAATGAATATCACTCATAAACAATTTAGCTGTTATCCAATTTTTCTTTGACAAAAGGGGTAAAATGGCTACCCCATCGCATCTTCAATGAGAGCTATTATTTCCAACCTTAGACTTTGTTGGATTACTAAATCCAATCTGATACATTTTTAGCAATAATAGTTTGATTTAATTTATTGTTGTTTAACATTTCTATTTTGCAGATAGAGCCAATTCCAAGTGGAAATCTACCTCCTTTGTTTGATTCAAGTACATGTCGCAGTGTGTGAGTTTTATAGGGCCTTTCTTGCTGTATTTTCCAAATGTCCTAGTTAATTCCTCTGCTATTCTTGTGATGATTACCTTTGATTTTAAATAAGTTGTTTGGTATGTCCTTTTAAGCTATATTTATGTGCAAAACCTCAATCAAAAGTTTGATTTTTTAATTAACTGCATGTTATGTCTTCTTACTAACTTCTGCTGCATGATTGTTGGGAGATACCACAGTTATGTTGGAAATGTTCATGCTCAAGTTACCGAAGCACTTCTTCAGGAAGTTTTCCAAAGTGTTGGTCCTGTTGAGGGATGTAAGCTTATCAGAAAGGAAAAGGTTTGTGTGCATTGTTTTAATTACAGATATTTTTCTGTAGTTGGTCTTGATGGACTCACAAACCTAGTTAACTGGAGAGTTTACAAGGGTTGATATGTGAATTGAACAAGTCTTTTGAAGAGTTGCAAACATAGGGTTTTTTTTTTCCCAAGATATCAATATATGTTTTGTTTTAGAATCCTATTTTTTTTTTCTTGTTCTTGGTTGGAGCATGGGAGGGTGGTTGGCTTCCTTGTATTCATGACATAGATGAGTCAAATTCAACCCTATGTATCTTCATTTATAAACATTTTGAGAATCTAATATTGTGCAATTTTCGACATAAGAATATAAAATGTAATTTAACATTACAATCGAAGTGTTTTGTGGGAAGTGTGAAAGATTATTGTGCTGATATTTGGAAATGAGCACCTTACCAGTTGGTAGCTGGGTTGTATAACTTTTGTGCTTCATTATCCATCTAACTCTACATTTATTTTTCTTCTTTGGCATGCCTATATTCCAATTTTTTTTAGTATGCTCATATTTTCTTTTTTTTTTTTTTTGCAGTCTTCTTTTGGGTTTATTGATTACTTTGATCGTAGGTCGGCTGCAATTGCTATAATTACACTAAATGGGAGACAGCTGTAAGTGCCATTCAATTAGCTTTTTTTTTCTTATTCTTATTTTGCCATTCTAATTTTTTATATGCATCTCAAAATTTTTAATTTGCAGATTTGGCCAACCTATAAAAGTTAACTGGGCATATGCCAGCACACAGAGGGAAGATACTTCAGGTTTTACTTATCTGTATTTTTTAGCTAAGTTAGTTTGTTTCTCATTTACTCAGCAACTTTGGAACTCTACAGGGCATTTCAACATTTTTGTTGGTGATCTTAGTCCTGATGTTACAGATGCTGCCTTGTATGCTTGCTTCTCTGTGTATCCCAGCCTCTCGTAAGTTGCTATTGGATTTTCCATTTGCTGTTTTTTTTTCTTAATTTACATTAACTGTTTGTATCGTAATTATTGCCTGATGATTTTTGTTATGATTTTTAATCTCTCTCTCTCTCTCTCTCTCTATATATATATATATATATATATATATATAATTTTCTTATTGTATGGTGCATTCTTGATGTTGAATTCTGTTGCAGGGATGCTAGGGTTATGTGGGATCAAAAAACTGGGCGCTCAAGAGGATTTGGTTTTGTTTCTTTCCGGAATCAACAGGTGCGCTGTTTTCCAGTCTTTTGTGTATTTGTGATATTCAGAACTTCAACCTGATATGCTTTAGTTCCTTGACAGGATGCTCAAAGTGCCATTAATGATTTGAGTGGTATGTTACTTAGGAAGGAAAAATTTATCTCGTGTTAAATACAGCTAGACATTTAGCTGATTTTTAGTTTTTTATAATTAGTTAGTTTCTTTCTCACCAGATTTTATTATTACTTATGTTGTTTTGTTAGGTAGATGTAGATTCATTTTGGTATGGCTTGGGGTTTTTGTTTTGTGATTTTTACACTTTCCATAACCACTACCCAGGTAGATGGTTAAGCAACAGACAGATCCGATGTAATTGGGCCACAAAGGGTGCTGGTATTGGTGAAGAAAAACAATTCTCAGATTCTAAGAGTGTTGTGGAGTTAGCAACCGGTTCTACAGGTGGGTGCTTCTTGTCATGGTATTTCATTCTTGGAATTGAAGCATTTGATGTAAATTTTTTACAATGAAGAGTTTTTAGTGCATAAGTGTGTTCTTTGCATGCTTCTCACCATCCTTTTTTGTTATATGCATTTAAACTTTGTATTTTTTTTTATTTGGCTTTTGTTTTTAAGAATCATAACAGTAATTTGATAATCATTTTATTATTTCCTATGATGTACTTTAGGATTCCAAGGAAAGTGATCTTTTCTCTTTTTTGAATAATTTTTTGCAGTGTCATTATGTTATCTATCTATGAAAGGATATTTTTCCCTTGAAACTCAGCCATTGCTTATTTCTATATAATAATTATGAGGTTATGTTCAAAACTCTTATCCTTAGGTAGATATTAAACATTTCTTCCCATATTGCTTAGAGATGCATACCTTGTTGAAAAATAGATGCCTGACTTTTTTTTTTTTTGCCAATTCACATAAACAAGAAAGTGTTGGTGACATAAAATAGAGTTCAAGATAGTTCAGTAAATATTGACTGGAGAATTTCAAATTTTGCTCTACTCAGTCTTGAAGCTTTATAAAGTTGATTTTACTCCAATAAATGATTTGGCAAAGGTAAATATAAATATTCTTTTGAGCTTGCATGGACACCACCTTTTTTAGACAGCCTTATACTTGGTGATTTTATAGGCCTTTCCACTTGCAAAGAACAATGTAGACAGCAGCAAGTTAGAGCATTTTCTTGAGGGTGGAGATTCTGTCACAATTGAGCAGTGAGTCTGGTATTTGATTTTCATTCTTCCCATGCGTTAGATAACAAGTCCTTGTGGTTCAAGTTTACTCCCAAAAGTGCCCATCTTCTTTTTCCAAGCTTTCTTTGGGCATTGTTTACTCTTTGTTAGTGTAGAATGGACATCACTTTGTTGGGGAAGTTCTATTGTGAAGATGATGTCAATGTAGGACCTTAGAAGGGGTTACGTGGGGAAGAAAATTAGTCAGAGGAAGGAGAAGTGAAGAAAATGGCTTTTTGTTAGAGTTAATTGGAGCTTCTAAAAATGTTCTCAAATATTACTCTCATCATTGGATCAAGATTTTGATATATAAATATGTTGCAAGTCATTAGTTTTACTTGCTCGTTATGTCTGGGAATTGACTCACATTATCTTATTTCCACTGATTTGTTATTGGAATCAATGTTGACTTGAGTTGGAACTAATTACACATGAACCAAGTAGGATTTTTTCATTTGAATTCAGGTTAATGTTTCTGGATAGACCCTTGTTTGCATGATGAAGGATGATTGAAGTTGTCAAGGGTTGAAAATTGAGCAAGGAAATTGAGGGAATTGTTGGAGTGGGAAGAGGTGATTGCAATGACAATGGTGATGGAGGATGATTGCAAGGAATCACGATGACGACGCTCGATAAGGGATGAGCGATGTCATTAGATTGGGGAATGGTTGGATTGGGTGGTGAATAGATTGGTTGGCATTGAGTTGGGCAGCAGCTTAGGTCCATAATGGACCTATTGTAGAGGCATTGAGGCATGGTTGGCTTGCATTGCTAGAACGTCCTTCTCATAAGGGAGTGGGTTATATGTATTTTAATATTAGTTTACATTTGATATGTATTTTCAAATTTTGATCTTATTGTTTTTTACATTAGAAGATTTTATAAAAATTTTTGCTTAGTTTTGAAAATATTTGTGTGATAATTTACAATAAATAAATATTTAAGAATTTTTAGATAGTTCAACAAACACATAAGTCTACATCTACCCTTAGTTACATAAGACAAGGTTTATTTAATTAAACTATTTTTTGTTACAAGATGGGTAGGTGAACACCTTTACAAAAAAGGTCTACAAAGACTTAAAAACAACTTAAATAAGTTATACAGTAAAATAGTTTACAAGAGCTAAGAAACAAAGCAGCTTGAAAGAACAACTAAGAACTCAGCACTTTTGCATATAAAGCATATATAACATTCACCTATACAACCAATGCATAAACAAGTGGCATACTATATATATGAATGAAAATATGCTATATATCATTGTTAAAAAAATAAGTGATGCTGCTTTAAAAAGGGATTTTAGGAATTTTTTTGAATGTAGAAGTAAGGTTTTCTTTACTGAATGTAAAGATTTAATCTTTCGATATGAAAATCTTGTATTAAGTTCTTCTCTAAAGGTTTATTAAGATATTTATTGGCATAGAACCTTCATTGGATCGATTAAAGCAATTTTAAAGTTCAAGTAACTATTATTTTCATGTCTTGGAAAGGCTAAAGTAGTTATTACAGGTTTATGCTTTTATTTGTATTGTTTGATCAACTAGATTGTACCTTAAAGATCACAAAATGAATTATATGTATTATGCATTAAGTAATAACGTACTGCATGCATGTCTCTGTTTAAGATTTAGATATGAAGAATAAATTATATTGTATAATAAATAAATATTGTATCGTATGAAATCTTTAAGTTTTCATATACTTAGATTAATGACATAAACATATTGTACTATGACAATTACTGTACTGTTCGAAATTCTTGAGATTTCTCTTCTCAGCTCAAGAAACTAATCGTACTGTACAATAATAGTTATCGTACTATATAAGCATATTTAAATTTCCCATTAAGACACTTAGTGCATAATCTGATTAATAGTTTTATCTATTTAAATAAATTATACTTAAAAATATAATGAATCTTTTTGTCTGATGAGGTAGAGTACTTGTTAAATTTATCAATTGGACAATTTTGTTGTTCATCGTATGCTTATGTTAATACTAATTGTATTGTACGATATGGATACCGTATTGTATGATAAGTATAATTTTAGCATAATTTAAAAAACTAAGTTTTCTTTAAACTCTTATACATGATTAAGCTTTAGATGATGGAAGTATATTTACAAAACTAGTAGGATTTTAGAAGATACTTGGTTGATAAGTGAATTCAACTCTATTTATAAAATGACTTGTGCATATTCATAATCCTAGGTGCTACATATAAAATAATATAGGTTTTAACCTTCTAACTCAAGTAAAAGAAAACATGTTCATGACAATTGCCACATTATCGAGAGCAAGGTTCAACCATGTGTCCAAACACTTGTGAAATGCATCATCATTGACTTATCCCATAATGAGATATAATACCAAAGTATCATTTATAACCATCCCTTTTTTATCATCTTGAGGTAACAAACTTTAGTAAAACATTAGTAAACTTCAACTTGTGGTTTTGTTAATGGAGTCAACATCCACTTGGCTAGGGACATAAAAGGTCTAGTGGCACTCTCAAGAGAAAATCAGATTTAGTTCAAAGGGGAGTATTGATGAGGTGTGAGAGGGCATGATATATGATGATGTTGGCTTGGGGGTTGGACACTTATATAAGGAGTAGTGTCAGATCTTCTCAGAGTCACAATGACAATGTTAAATAAGTGGAGTTCAAGTGACTAAATAAAGAGACTTGCACGGTTAGACTTGGAAATCTCAAGAAGCGTCGATAGTTGCAAGGTAATTGATATCGCAGCATTGAACCGAGTCATGATGGGGTGGTGACCCTACGTTTGGTGATGCTTAGGATAGTGGTGGAAGAGAGGAGGTGAGCTTTAGGTTGTAAGCTTGTGGGCATTAGTTGATGAAATTGTTGCTGCGACGAGTAGGGATGGATGGCACAGGTTCCCGATGGTGATCAGAGGAAGCTATGGTGGTAATAGACTAAAGGAAGCCAACAATATATCAATGATGGGGGGATGGCTATGATGGTTAGGATCACAATGGTGCTATGCAATTGACAATGATAGTGGTAGAGATGATGAGGTTGGATCATAATTTGGGTAAGGAAAATGTTAGCTTATACCTTGGAGAGTTACTTCTATGCATGCATGCACAACACAAAAACTTGACAATTTTGAAATTGATGGCAAATCAAAGCTCATCATTTTATTCACATAATAAGAGCTTAAATATGTTACAATAGATGCCATAATTAGAATTGTAAAGACCAAATTACTCCTTAAAGATTGCAAAATTCAAAAATGATATTTGAAGATTGCCAAAAATAAAATAGAAAAATCCTTTAATCTTAACCTGTTACAACCCAATAACCCAAATAAATTTAATAAAGCCCCATTTTTAGTCGTTTGTTAGGCCCTTGTTTTAGATTTGGTCCATGATCTGTAATGGGCATGCTTCTTGGGTTAGTTCCTCTTGCTTTTTTGCATCAATTCCTTCTTAACAAAAATTCTACTCCATGGAATTGAAGTCCATGTAATCCTTTAATAGGTTTAGCATTAATTTCTTTGTGCCTTCCATGGTTAGCTAAGTGTTTTTGATGATGACTAGTCCCACCAACAAACCAAAAATCAACAAGAAAAATGAGGTTAAAAAGATATATTACTTAAGATAATATTCATAGTAAAGACTCTAATAGTAGATAATATAAGAAATGGATCATTTAAGGTATTTGTAGAGTTAAATCATAAATCTCTATCATTTAGATCCCTTTTATATGACAATAAATTCTCAATATTAAAGAAATTACTAATGAATATGATAAACTACAACATTAGAACATAGGCATTGTGATTCAATTTTTTTGATAATTTCAATTGGATCATAGTTTGTTGCATGTAATTTTTTTATGTTTGATGGTGGCAAATTCTTAAGATGAAAATGTGTTGACACGTAGACTCCTTTACCATTCAAATTTTGAACAAATAAAAATGTAGAATAAAAAAGATGAGCTAGAATATCTATCAAATTAAATTAATAGGTTCTTTAGGATTTTGGTCATAGATTATTTTAAAATGTGATACTTTTTTAGATTTGAAAATAATTTTATTGTAGATAAACTCAAATGTGTGCAATGCAAATCCTAATTTTGAATATTCTTTCCAACCAAAATTTTTTGTAAATTTCTCAGCATCCTATCAACTACGTCAATTTGAATATTCATTTGAGGATAAAGTATAGACGAGTTTCGATGTCATGTTAAGCAACTTTCATAAAGTTTTTCAAAAGTATGAAATAAATCGTTCATCCTAACTTAACATTGTGTGTTTCTTAACAATTTTCTTGAAAAATAGTTTGATGTGGGGTTGTGTCATCGCTCTTTTGATATGAGATGAAGTAAGTCATTTTAAAAATTCCATTTAAAATCATGATGTTATCTGCATATTGGGTGGTGACAATCCTAAAATTAAATCTATTGATACATCTTTTTCAAGTTTTACTCAAAATTGAAAATGGCACATTCAATAGTTCTTTGGTTGCGGATTTTTATTCGATTATTCCTATGGTTCTTAGGAGATTTAGATGTCTTATCCAACTTATTCTCTTTAAATGTGTGATAATCATCTTTTCAAGGTTCATCTTGGAGAGATGAGATTGGGCTTCAAGTCATTGGCTCTTGTGTAAGCTAGGTAATTTGGCCATTTAGAAAGTCTTCAATCATATTTTGTTTAGAAATTGAATTCTTTATTACATGATACAAATGTGTTTATTGTAGTCCTAGAAGTCTTTGAAGTTTTTACTTGATTTTTTGTTGTGACATTATGAAGTTTTAATATGTTGATAGAAACAAGATGAGAAAAATATATTTTTGATGCAACATAGTTTAATATTTAATATTAATAATTTTTTTGGTATTAAAATAGATAAATTAAATAATGTTGAAAAGAAAATTACTTAGATTGTTATGTGTTAAAAAATATAACAATAAATTACAATTAGATAATCTGAAATGTTTGAGTAATAATTGAAGTAGTTCTTGTCAAGAAAAGAAATTAGATCATAAACATGCAATTTTTATATAAGGTAAAAAATAAGCATGTGACTTACCCCCTTTGTTATCGTTCAAGGGTTAATGATAGTCTCAACTAAATTAAGGCTAGTTAGTTGAAGTAAATTAAGTTGAAAATATGATGTTCTTTGGATTTGCAATCAAACATATTTACTATGCTTATCTTGGTGCAAAAAATTAAGGCTGTATCAAAAAATAACGAACTCTTTAGTCTTTTTTACATAGGGTTACCTCTATTTAGCAAATCTTCTATTTTGTAGTCCCTTCAATTTCTAGTTTGGTCCCTTATAGTGATAGATCTCGTTTGATGTGGCAATCTTTAAGTGTTTGGATCCTTTTTTGGAATTGACATATTGTAATTGTTGAAACACCATGAAGGTTTTTTGCTCTGATGCTAAAACTTGGAGGATGATTGTAAGGAATTGCGATGGTGGCAAGCGGCAAGGTTCGATTGGCAATCTCAAATCGACTAGTAGTCAAAGCAGATAACGTTCTATCGATTGGTAACCGTTTAGGTTGGGGCAAAGACTGAGGCATGGCAAGCTCTTGCTTAACCATGTGGGAATAAAGGTCTAGTGGTAGCCTCGATGGGTAATTGGATCAGACTTGATGGGGCACAATGGGTTGAGAGAGCATGTCAACACTAGCTCGAGATAGCGTGTTGTCAAATGCTTCGGCGTTTGAGAGCAGCGTTAGACCAACCCTTCTAGGTCGCGATGATAGTGCGAATAGGCAGAGTTTGGAAAGACAAAGGGAGAGGCTTGTGGCAAGAGATGCGTGGCCATTGATGTCATCGATCAATGAGTGAAGAGGTGGTATAAGTGAGATTTGTGGTAAGGATGTGAGTAGATCGACTTGGGGGGTACAATGGCATCAATAGTGCTGAGGTGATCTAGCTTGCAATAATGACCATAATAATAGTTGGTGGTTGTTTTGTTCAGTAATATCCAAGACAATAGTAGCAGAGAAGAGGCGAATTGTAAGCAACGAGGTAGTGGGCGGCAGCATGACATGTTATGAGCAATTGTAGATAGCACAAGCTCATTGTGATGATTAGAGGAACCTATGTTCATGACAAGTCGGAGATGATTGTATGGAGTTGCGATTGATGGTGCAAGGATGTGTACGATATTTAAGTTTGCCGTTGTGTGACATATATGAGGTGGCAGAGATGGGAATATTAGATCACAATCCAAGTAGTAGGGATGGCCAGTCTACGCTTTCTTTGTGAATTCTTTCAACATAAAACCTTAATGGTTTTTAAATTAATGACTAACTAAAGCTAATTTTTTTATTCACATAACAAAAATGTAAACAGGTTAGAATAGACATCATAATTGGAATTGTAAAAACCAAAATACTAATCAACTTTAAAAAATAATAAAATAATAATAAAAACAGTGGGAATAAAAAATTTATGAGAAGTCATGTTAAGAAGATGAAATATTTTTGCGTCTTATAAATGATCCATTATAATCTAATAACCTAAATAGACTCAATAAAGTCATATTCTTTGCCATTTTAGGCTCTTAAATAGCAAAATATTCAACTTAAAAAAATAATAAAAATAAAAACAATGGGAATAAAAAATTTATGGGAAGTCTTGTTAGAAACAAAAGATGAAAAATTCTCGGATCTCATGAACAATCCATCATAATCTCATAACCCAAATGGACTCAAATAAAGTCATATTTCTTGCTCCTTTTAGGATTTTATTTGAATTATTTGAATGTGGTTTACGACAAATTTGAGCTTTTTGTTTTCTGGGCTCTATATGCTCTTTATGTTCATTCTGATGTGTTGCATCATGCGGCCAAGAGAGGTTTAAATGAATGGAGCAAGCTTTGGCTTAGGCTGAGAAGGATGAAGTCTGGGGACAAAGTTGATGGGAGTGTTGCATTATGTTAATCATATTATTAACGCCTATGCTAGCTGAGCACATTTGCTGTTGTCATTGGGGCAACTGTCGTTACAGTGGTCAGACTTCTGACAGCCACAACTGTCATACGTCACAAGGCAGGATTGGTTTGCCCACTTTTTTTTTTTAATATAACACGTATGCTAGCTGAGCACATTTGCAGTGGTCACTGGGGACTACTGCCGTTAGGGTGATCAAACTTTTGACAGCCACAACTGTCATACTTGCCTAGGCAGGTTGAGTTTGCATCCTATGTGTGTGTGTGTGTATAATTTTTTGGTAGACTCTGGTAAATTGTCATATAGCTGAGTGTTGGAATAGAGAACTGAATCTGATAGATCCAAATTTTTAAGGATTTGGGATCTGATCCAATAACTGTTTAATTTTCTCAAATCTAAATGTTTCAAATCCAGTTGGTTCCAAGTTCCACTTGGTCTAATTTTTGGCTCTTCAACTGAAAAAAGAATTTAATCCAGATCTGGATTGAGGTGAACAATCTAGCAAATGGACCAAAACCAGGAATTTTATTAATGTTTCAGATGAGAAACATTATTTGTGTGAACCATCAGTCCATTTCTTGTAAAGGTTGGGCTTTTCTAGCATTGTAAAGGTTGTTTTGATTGCATCTTTTTCCAAGGGGAGTTTTCACGAGTATTTACATACTTGCTAATAAAAGGACTTCTGTATTGATATTAAGGTTTTTGTAGTATGTTAACTGCATGAGCTTTTAGCCCTGTTTCTAATGGGAAATACAGGAAACCGCAAGCTCCCAAATCTGTGAATTGTTGGAAATGACCTCCCTGGTAAAAAAAAAAAATATTTGAAGATAAATTGCTTTTGCAATCTTTGAAAGAGGTATGCAACCTAATACTCCCCACCGCACACCTGCGACCTTGGGCCATGGGTTCTTTTGTGCACCACCTTCAAATCAGCTTGCATAGCCCTACTATTTGCACCTTGTAAGTGCAACCTTTTTGCTTATGTTTTATATGTTGGGCTTTTCTAGCAACGAGTCTGCCAATACTAGGCCTTATGTGCAGTTCCTGTCCCTCGTGTATCTGCACTGGTCCTTCACAGGGTTCTCGTGCAGCTAGTGTTCAATGTGATCCCATATATGATCTTTTCACTTCATATCTACCTCTTGCCCACATTCTATAGTGCATTGAACTTACTTGACCATTGTTGTGTAATAAACACTTTTTGTCACACTTTTAATCTTATAGTTTATTCTAATATAACATTAGTTTAACAACATCAGCTTCTTTATGCTGAAGATAGCCACATGTTATGATGCATCAGACTTTGCTCGATCCTCCTTGTTCTTAACCATTTTTACTAGCTTAATCCTGTGTGCCTACTTTGTCTATTCAAACGTGACAACCTGAACTTATATGTGCTCTATGCTTGATTCATCTAGTATGCCTACTTATCCCATTCAAACTTAATTTGACACCATAAACTTCTTTATGCCTTTGTGCAGAAGATAACAAAGATGGTGCAAAAGATGATTCTCCAGAGAACAATCTGCAATACACCACAGTGTATGTTGGAAATCTTGCTCCTGAGGTATGTTGATCTTATTGCTCTTTTTATTACATTATTTCATCATGCAATTCTCCCCTAACTTCTCCAAACCCCCGACCTGCTAAATCACAGGTCACCCAAGTTGACCTCCACAGGCTCTTCCACACACTCGGTGCTGGGCAAATCGACGAAGTTCGGATTCAACGCGACAAGGGTTTTGGCTTTGTTAGGTATAGCAAGCACCCTGAAGCTGCTTCTGCCATCCTCACAGGCAATGGGCGCATTCTTGGCGGAAAGCCGATTAAGGTATTTTTCTCTTCTCCATAGTTGCAATCAGTGATGTTTTTGTATTTTTTTTTTTTTTTTTTTTTTTTTTTTGTTCTTGAAATTGTTAAAATATAATCTTGTTTTTATGGTTTAATTATAGCTTATCAAAGCATCAGTATGAAATGTTTTGTTTGCTTTGCAGTGCTCATGGGGAAGTAAGCCCACGCCAGCTGGAACAGTTTCGAAACCTCTTCCCCCACCTGTAGCATTGCCTGCCTTTCCTGCTCTTTCTGCGGCTGACTATTTAACCTATGAAAGGGCTTTGGCCATGAGCAAAATGGGGGCAGGTCCAGCTTTATTACCCGGCCAAACCGATGTGACACCCAAACTGGCTAACATCCCATTGGGTTCAGCAGCTAGCCAAGCCATCTACGATGGAGGGTTTCAGAATCCAGCTGCTGCTCAACAGCTTATGTATTTTTGATATTTTGGGTTTATGCCCGGCTTTGTTCTACAACCTGTGGTGCTCTTTGGTTTGCACTCAATTTGGTGTGGTTTTCTTTTGTTTTCTCACTACTGTAATGGTCTCAAGTAAGTTTATCTCTTATGCATATCATAATTGTGGAGTAATATATACAAGTGAGATCTGTATGTAGTCAAATGTAGGCTTTTTGAGTTGGATGATTCCAGGTTGCATTCATGACTGTAATGGTTGTACTTTGAAGAAGAGTATCATGCTTTCTTTTTGCCTATTTTGAATGTTTATGCATCAATGTTTTAGCTTGTTTTTCTATTCAGCGCTTTGTATGATTGTTTGAAGGTTTTAATCTTGTAATCTACTATAAACAAAATGCTTCTCATAAAACCATTTTAAAGATAGCTTAACAAGGCAAAATTTCCTCGTACAACTTGATGTATGATGGGCATGGCTATGCCGCTGTGACTCCGGTGAAGAACAGGCGGCCACAGTTCTCGCCGGAGATTGAAGAGCTGGAGATTTCTGCCGGTCTGAGAATGTCAGATCCACACTTTTCCATGTACTCCTCGGTCACTATATGCTGATACCTGCACTCCATGCTGCAGAATCCCTTCTCTCCTCTGTAATAACAGCCAAATTTTAGAATTAGTTCATCTGTCAAACAAAAAAATTATTTTTGAATTTAGTAAAAGATTTCCTTTTTGCTCTGCCCCAAATGCTTTTCTTTTTTAAATTGAAATTGGGCACTGAAAAAAAAAAAGAAAAAGAGGTCCTTTTGAGCTCAGATGAACTGTGATATGAACTGCTATGTTCTATCGGACTTCAAAGTGCTTCCTTTTTTATTAATTATAAAAAGTTGGATCATTTTATTGTTTCGAAGTAATTACCTGTACATATATATGTCCCTGCCGTGCAGCTTCTTTCCGCATAGATAGCAGCAACTAAGGAAGTCCACCGGGAATCCTCCCGCGATCTCCGCCGACCTCGTTTTGAAGGTGACGGCGAGATTAGGGGGTACGGGACCGGGTTTCTCCAGTGCGGCGACGATGGCGAGCCCGACCCCTTCGGCGTTCCTATTTTTCCACCCCTTAGGAGACCGATCCTGGCCGCTGTTAACCTTGAAGAAAGGGAACTCTAAGGCGGACTGGCCGGCCAACATCGCCGTAGAAGGTGAATTGTCTACCGGAGAGGAAGTGATAGTTTGGTCCACCGCTTTAGTCCACTGCGCCTTTTATAAGGCCCTAAACTCTGGTTTGAAATTTCTATGCAGCTTTTTAATAAAAATTAATATTAATTTTTATTCTGTTAATTTAGAAAATTCTAAATTTAATTATATCTGTTAAATCATTTACCTCATTTGACAAGGCAAAATTAGCAAATCTAAAAAATTACAGAAAAATTAATAACTTAAATTAATAAACTTATTAAAATAATTTCTTAGCACTTTTTGTAGATATATAGATCAACATTTTATCACAGTCATAATTATGCTAATAATTTTTGTAATTCCATAATTTTTTTATTATATAAATTATTTTACTCATAATGTTGATAACTTGTATTACCATTATATAAATATTAAAAAATTATATATTCGTATTCAACTCATGATTTGAAATGCTCGTTTTAAAAATTAATATTTCTTAGAGTAACTTTTGAGTTCAAATAACGATCTTTCAAAAACAAACATTATTAAGATGTTGATGTTTTTTAAAATAGAAATTTTTTATACACTAATTTTAAAATATAACTGATTTTATTAATTATCACTATCATTCATACTTATTATTATGCTAGTAATATAATTACGCAATTTTTAAAGTATTATTTAAGCCCTTTTCAAACGGCAATTACAAACATAAACCGTCTAAGCATTCATTATTGAATGAATATTTTATCATCTCTAGAAAATAAATTTTTTGCATATAAAAATAAATTACAATAAATTACTTTCTTCTATTTCCTTGTCAATCAAAGAATACAACAAAGAGCACAATTCTTAATAATTAAAGTTATAAATGTATCATTGAACTATATAATATTTGAATTATGATATGATAATGCCAATTTTAGAATTTAATTTTTTTTATATTATAAAGCAACATCATATTCCTTCGATGTTATGTATTTGTTGAAAGTCTTAGCAAGTTTCCCTTTTCCACATTCAACAAGCAACATTATTTTTCTCATCCCTTAGTTGTACCATCACAAATATCACTATTGATCATAATAAAAAAATTAAAATAAAAAATTTGTTTTACTAAGTGTAGTAGAAAATGTCAATTTATTGGAATTCTTGTGTTGCATTCCCACTTTATTTGTAATTATTGATAATATTAATATTAGAAAATGACTTGAGGTTTGAAAGATGATTTTTTTAGTTATTGTGATTCAAAACTCTTGCTTATCAAAGTTTATTATATGATTACATAGTAAATATCATGTATTTTGAAGAGAAGAAAATAAATGTTAATTGATTTTGTGATCTAGAATAAAATAATCATAGTCTATTTAACATAATGTGATATTATGTATTATAATAACAATAGATGAACTATGAACAAAAAAAGTAATTATAATATTGTTTTGTTTATTAATGGGGTTCTGTATGTGTGCATATAATTAAAAGAAAAAAAAAATTACAAGACTTAAATCTATTATATCTTTCGAGTGCTAATTTTCAATGTGTACTACCAATATTATTTATATGTATGTAAAATTTTTATTTTTCACAAGAAGTTTTGAAAAATATTACATAATTTAAAAAAAATATTTAAAAAAATTAATTGATAGCTATAAATATCAATTTAGGTAAAACATTTAAATTATGTGTAAAAGAAAAGAAATTTGAAAAAAATTGTTGTGTTATGAAGTTGATGATGTATTGTCATGTGCGTGGCATCGTTCAAGATCCATCAGTCAGGAGAGTTAGATCGATACAAGAATTAGAGTAGCATCAAGAGGAAGAAGATGCATATGTTATAAAATAAAATAATAATAATTATAACAATAACAATAATTGGAATGTGACATTCGAACCCAAGTGCCATAGTGACATACCTAGTCAAGTTAGCAGGTCACCGAGCACTCAAGCAAACCCCTCATGAAGGTTTGATGACAAATGGAGAACTCACCACAACTTGTGGCCCACTCCAACTATATTTAATACTTATAGTCGTACAATATATATGATATAATAAACCCTATAATTAAGCCAATAAAGTATATGAATGATTGTTTTGCTATGATTAAATAAATTACTTAAAAATGGGATTTTATATATTAAAATATTATAATAATTGATGAAATATTGAGAAGTATGACATAATTTTAAAATTGATTAAAAATATTATTTAAATATATCAATACAATGAATTTTTTAAGATGAATATAATAATATTGAGCTTAGAATTTTTTAAGATTTAAATAATTAATTATAAAATTTTTAAAAAAATCAAGATTTAAATACAATTTTTAAAATTTCAATAAGAATAGAATTGTAATTTCATAAATTCAAGGTTCAATCATCTTACACTTGAATGATGTTAAGTTGTGACTATAGATTATTAAATTAGATAAAGCTTGATTTTAAATAATAGAATCCCAAAATGAGTAAGCTAGCAAAAGACATAATTGGTAGCAATTACTTCTAAATAAATCTAATGCATAAGCTTATATGCTTGATGAATAAAAATATATAAAGTTGTAACTATTTAATCCACTTATTGGCTTCATTCATGCTTCGTCTATGTATATAAAGCATGCAATAATAAATTTTTACCTGCATAAGTTTTTATTTCACGTAATGCTTAAGTTGGATGGAAAAGTGAAAAGAAAAGAAGAGTTATGGGAGAAGCTTGCAAACGTGAAATAATAAAGAGATGCACTTGCACATTTTCAATCAAAGAGACTTTCTCATTCATAAGTGCATCACATTTTTTTTATACTTTAGATATTTTATTTTCATGATTTCAATAGATTTTTTTAAGAGTTGCATAAATGTGAATCACTTTTTTATGGTTTTGAACTAACTCTTCAATACAATCAGATAACTTATCATTAGCTTCAGATAAGAAATTATTAAAATTGGATATAGATCGTATACTTTCATCTGAATTATTAAATATCTATTTTCTCTTCTTTTTCCACTCTTTCTTTTTTGTTGTATTTTTTCTTCTTTTCGTCGAGATTTGGGATTGATTCTCATCATAGAATTTGTCAAATTCTTACATTATTTCAAAGGAAGTTGATAGATGATAGATTTTTATACCAATTTCTTGAGACAAATTAAAGAATAATTGAATCATTTCTTTTACATTTAGTTATTTAATTCTTTTGGAATGATCTTTTGGTTCATTACAAATTATAAAAGGATGCTCAAACAGAAATCATAAATCATCACTTACATTTTAAATAAAGGTTTGAAGTGCATTTTTCTATACAAAAAGGTGCTGACCATAAAAAATGAGTAGGGATTCCATGATAACAATTTCAAAAATAATTCACCATAACTAAAAAGAGAAAATATTAGGATCTTCTCTTAGAAATTACTTCCCTCGATGTAACCCTCTTTGATATTATTTGTTGGAAATTTGTGAGTGATGATGTCTACAAGAGGGGGGTGAATTGTGTAAATTAAAACAATTTAATTTGAAGCAAAAGATTAAGAATCAAATTAAGCCTATTATTTAGGTTAAGTTCTTTCTTAGTTCCATCTCTTACTCAACCAAACCCAATACCTTTTATTTCATTTAACCAAGACCTAAACATCGTTTAACCTTCTTTTAAGCTCAACTCAAGCTTTTTAAGACTCATTTGAAAACATGAGAGCTTACTTGCCTTGGAAGCCATATAATGTCATTTTCTAAGTCTTTACTTGCATTACATATCCATGGAGGAGCCTTGTACTCAACCTCTTGGACCAACCTGGACTTCCAACACTTTTTGGCAACATAAATGTCTATTTAGGCATGGCTTTTCAAATAAAAAAAATTCTACAAATTTTAGGTAATGATTAATAGCAAAACCAATAGTACTAATCTTAAGGTTTTTAAAAATTAAACTCTTCCTCTATTTGAACCTAATCAAGACTTAGTCAAGACTCCCAAGCCCTTTTTTATAAGAACCTTGAGAACTTTCCCTCAACTTAAAGCCATCCAAGGTCTCTTTTAAAGCCTCATCATGCATTACAAGCCTATAATGAAGCTCTTCTACTCAACCTCAATTCATAACCTAAGGCATTTAGGCTTATTTCATTACAAAATTTCAATCTTAGGTTTGGTTTTGCTTAAAAGAAATCTTTCTTAGGTCATAAGGTTTCATGGAGTAATTAAATAAGAACATTCTTATGTTTTTATACTAAATTTATTAATTACAATTATTCCTAACTAAATTCTACATCATAATGTGTAATAATTTGAGTTCTTAAGTTATATTAATTACATATTCATAATAATACTCCCAAGAAAATATATCAATCATAAAAGAAATGATAACATGTTTTTCCTATATTTTATAAGCCATTAATTTCTCGATTTATAAGTATGATAGTATTTTTAGCAAAAATAACATCATGAATATTGATGTTAACATAAAAGTTAACAACCTATGTATGTTAAAGTACATCAACAACCTTAAAGCATGTGCCAAATAATATTAATCATAATTCATGCTATCATTAATAATACTCATAATTTAATATTTTTATCTTTGAGAAGTTTTAAAAGATCTCCAATATAAATCATGAACTAAGGAATTTATTTCAAAATCATAAATAATACTTTTAGGTAGCATGCTTTCAACATCATGCATACATCTAATACTTTACCAAATTGTATAAAAACAATCCTAAAATGATAGCATCTCTTTATTTTCAACATGATCATTCAATTTAGTATGAAAAAACAATGTAAGATTTTGGTAGAACAAACCTAAGCTTGCATGCATCTTAATTACTTCACTTCAATCGAAAGCCTAGCATTAAAATTCAAGTAATATAACATAAACATTTCATTATTTTTCATCAACCCAAGATATACTTTATAGCAAAATACTCAATTTTAATTTCCAAACATGCATCTACATTTAAGTGCAAGGCATGAGGTTCCTACCTCATAGACTAGGTAGAGGTCTACATGACTTCAGAGTCCATTCTCTTCACCATTTTAGCTTACAACTCTCCTTCTGCCTTCTTGTTCTCGACCTTGGCTTCATTGGTCTTTATAGTTCAGACCTCCTTAGGTTAATTATGACTAAGGTTTAAGAAAATATCTATTCCTAGTATATCACGAATTTTTATAACCAACTAATCTCTTTCGTAAAATTAGCTAGGTCAATTAAGTTAAAATTATCTCATTTCTCCCATCCATGGTTATGACACCTTATCTTCTTCTTCTTCTTTTCTTTTTACGTATTCTAATTAGCTCTTAATCCTATCTACAATAGGTCTTTTAGCATTTATCCTTTTAAGAATTTTCACAAGATATTCATTAGATAATTCTAATGTTTTATTCCAAAATTAATTTCAAAATTTAAACTAGATATGAATTCAAAACTTGAAAAATTTTAAATTTAGAATTTTAAATCTCCATTTAAAATTTAAATATGAAATTAAAAAGAAAAAGTGTTAAATTAATAAAATTATTTATAGGTTGTAATAATTAGTCAAATTGAAATAATTATTTTATTATCATGAAACAAATTGTACAATGACCAAAGGTACAACAGAAAAAACTAAGGAGCAATAGTTAGCAAAGTGATGGTAAAAGTTTAAGATTTGTTTCCATCAGTTAAATGTAGTTTAAAGTAAGTTGAGGTTGTGATTTGAGCTAAGATTGATATTAAAATAGCTTGGAGTAGATTTAGAATGCTTATAACATTTTTAATGGAATGAAGAAGAATGATATTTTTATATCTAAGCCTCATTGTACAAGGATGATGAGTTCAATTATCTTATATGATTAGTTTAAATCAACTAGAGAAATATGTTAGATTAGTTTAATTTAAAGTTGTATAGGAAGTTATGAGCTGATCATATTGTACAATAACCTCAATCATGTAGTATGATGAATGTAAAATAAGAAGTAATTAGTTTTCATAATATAAGGATGATAAGTATATTATACTTTTATGATTTGGTTAGGCGTGTTCATAATAAAAGGATTATATCTATCTGATATGAGATAATATAAGTGATTAAATGTAAATCATACAAATACAATATTTTGATTATTATGGATAATAGGTTAAGCTATAAGGGAAAAATGGCTTAAGTTTAGTTGACAATAGAAATTGGATCATATAAGTATGAGGATGGTGATCATGTTGTGCGATGATAATTGAGCTAGTTGGCTTAAGAAATTAGATGATTCTAATTAGAGAATTTTATACTGGTTCATATATAAGAGGATCATACAGATATAATATTCTTGATCATATTTGATGATTAGGTTAACTGTTAAGGAGCCATAGTGGATTATATGGCATGATCTTGTGGGTCATACTATACATATGTTTAGTAGTTGAAGGAAAGCAAGAGAAGTGAAACTTGTTAGATGATATGGTATATTGTATCAATATGATATCTTTTTTTATTTAAGATGCCGATTAGAAGGGAATTTTAATCATACAATATAATGTGAATGATCGTACTATGTGATCAATAGAGAATAAGGCATTATTTGTTGAATCATACTAATCGAATAGAGGAGAACAAGTATTATACAGGACAATCTTAGATATTGTATTAAACAATAAGGTGCTAAATGGTATGGATATTGGGAAGCTTTGATAATTATCCTATATGATCAGAATGTCATACAAGTATGATGTAGGTAAGCATGCTAGAAAGATTTGAATTATATTGTATAATCAACGATCCTACAAGAATGGTGTAGAGTGGTCATTTAAGAATTGATAAGAGGCTAATAAGATTAAATTAATTGAAGCATATCACATGTTGGTATAATACATTGATTATTGTACATACATGACCAAGGAAAATAAGATGTTGGAAAAGATATTCTCTTTGATTCAAGTAGACAAATCTGATCACATATAATGTAGAATAATAATTTATTTTAAATTTTATTTTATTTTATTTTATTGATAATGATTATTAGATCTTATTCTCACATGGATATATGATTCTTTTGAACAACATTCTATCATATTATGTTGGTAATCATTAAGGCTTTCATTTGGAATGCCATGATTTCTATTAATATGATATCATTTTTTTTATATGATACTATTACTTATTGCACATCAATATAAAAAGATAAATAAAATTGAATATAAATATATTTGGTATAAATAATTGGTAATATTGGCATATTGCATGATATGACATGTAAAAAAAGTAAAAAATGGTTTCCTGAGATATTGTCCTTCATTATTTAGGGTGAGGATGCCCTTAGGGGTGATATGACTTCATACGATAGGGAGAGAATGCCCTTAGGGTGAGGATACCTTTATACATATACCATTATCATTTTGTGTAGGGCAGCCAGGCAAGGATACTTCTATTTTAGTTAGATACAAGTCAAGATCGTATAGTATTGATTACTAGATTTAGAAGCTAATGATTTAAAGAAAAATTAAGTCCTATGAAATATAATATATGAAATATTAAAATAAGATATCATTCATGAAAAAACATTCTTTTATAGTTAGTATTATTGGTTTACTCATGATTCATTCTTTTACTTTTAGATATTATTTTATATTGATATCATCACATGATATTTTATATTAGGTTTTTTTAGTATATTTATCTATTAAATTATTTTAGAGTCTCACTAGTATTTATATCATAAATTATGTATTCGTAGTACATAGAGATGAAGATATTGATGTTATGGAGGAGAACTACACTCTTGGGATATATGAGAGGATAAAGTTTTGTATAGAGTGTAGTCTTTTTGCTTAATAATACAAGGTTCTAAATGTTTTTAGTTGTATTATATATAGCACTTATGTTTACTTACTAATATATAATAGAGATTTCCACATCTAATTTGATATTTAATTTGCTTTACATTATTTATTTGGATGATAATTTGGGTTTTTATCACACTGTCAAATCCTTGCTCATGTTTGAGTATCCTCACCAGTTATTTTACCTTGATCATTAGGATAAATGTTTTAGTTGAGTGTGGTCCTAACAAATCCTACACCTGAGCCAACCTATGAACTCGATAACTTGCTTTCATTAAACCTCCTCAAATTCCCATCTCCAATCTATGCTAATGTGCTCCTAAGTTGACCAATGAACTTGATAACTTATCTTTACTAAAATTCAACCAATACTTAGTTTTTGAATCATGTCAACCCAAAACCTTTATTCAATCGATGAATCAAATAACCCATCTTAACTAATAACGAATTGTCAAATTGCATCAACCTAAAACTTTAGTAAAAAGACATGAAATTGATTACTCATATTTGACCATCAATAACTTGAAATCTTAAACTTATTTATAACATCCCAAAAGTGGGGGTAATAAAATTTAATAAATTTTAACCTTAGAATATTATAAAAAAGAATATTAAAGAATAATTGATGATCTTAAAAAAAAAGATCAAGTAAAAGAATTAATGGGATGAACAAATTCATAAGATGAGAACTTGTTGCATGAGTATAATTACGTCAATGTAAAAGTACAATAGAGCATAATTGGTTATGGGTTAGAGTCGTTCGACAGGTGAAGGAAGGGTTGATCGTATAGTACAACCATAAAATGTCATAGGACAATCAAGTAAGAGAGAGAATGAATGTGAAACAAGTTTTAACACACAAAAGAGTGGGCTAAGGATTGTACATGATGATCATGATATCATATAAAGTCATTAATGCATTGCAGCAAATGTCGACATAAACAAGCATCATCATATAGTACAAATGATGCTAACATACATGTATAATAGGACGTAAGGTAGAATGTTCATAGTAAAAATATGATAGAAGAAATATATCAATACTATAATGTGTAAGAAGAGTTTTATAAAGATACTAAATTATATAATATGATAAAAGTATGTCATATCATATGATTATGTGATAAGAAAGAGAAGTGAGCTCAATTTGAAAGTGTTTAAAAAAAGATATCTTAAAATTATCATATAGTATGATATATTTATCATATCAATACAATTAAAATGTAAGAATAAGCATCATCATTAGATACAATTATAAGGATTTATTATATAGTATAACAAAGATATCATAATAATACAATAAGAAGAAATAAATATAGATTTAAGTAAATTTGGGAAATGTATAATATAAATTTGGTGATCATACTCGTATCATTTTAGATGATGTAAAGACATCTATATAAAGAGACATAACTTTAGAGTGATTTGAAGGGTTAGAAATATGAAAAATATTAGGTCACTCTTGTGTTTAATAAGTCAAGTCATAAATATCTACTATTTAATTCTAGTGAGCTTGTTTAGTATGAATTAGATTTAGTTCTAAAGAATAAACCATGCACTTTTTGGAGATAATGAATTAGTAGTTTTCGAAGTTTCTTAAAGTGTTCAATAAGTTTCAAGGATTGAAGACATGTGCATCAACCTTGAAAAAGTTTTTTTACTATGAAATAAAATATTAGCTTATTGAATACAAAACACATTCCTATTCATCCTATTTTCAAAACCTAATTTAAACATCTAATTTGTTCATCCTTTATTTGATTTAAAAAACTTATAAGATTTTATTTTTTTACTTTATAATTTTTCTAATTAAATTTATCTAATACATATTTATTAAATTTAATGTCAATTGTTAAACTTTAGGTAAACAAAAAAATAATTATATTAAATTTTCTTAATTAAAAAAATTAAGCCAAACCCCTAGCATAGCCTAAGTACAAAGCATTATGGCCGACCAAGCTCGAGTAGGTTTAGAAGCTTCAGGTCAAGAGATAGTTGGAACCAAATTGGGTTAGGCCCAAATTTAATCAGTCCTGAACCTTGCTGAAGTAAGACAAAGGATTGAGTCAAGCTAAACATAAATCAAGTATGCAACTGAGTCAGGTTAGACCTATAACCATGATTTAACTTGTATGCATATAAGTGTTTCCAGTGATGAAATCCCAAGCACATAAGGGGGGAGCTAACCTCAAATCAGCTTGTATTATTCACTCACACAAATTATTATGAAGTGTAAAACATTTTCATCACTACAGTGTGGGACTATATGCTTTTCTTAGTCTAGTGCTTACGCACCTTGCATGAATTTCTTTCCATCTGATCATTGATTTAGTGGCTAAGGTTTCACCTACCTTTAAGCCTTTGCTTTAATGCACCAATTAGATAAGCAAGATCATGTTTGACTTAATTAGATGGCTTTTATTATTTGTCTTTGAAAATATCTATACTTGAATAAGATGACCTATATCTCTTTATTTTGATTCTATGATTAAGATTATTCTCATATTTATCATTGATTAATTGAATGATCTAGAACTCATCTGACTTGGTGAGATGACCCAGATCTAATTCGTCTTGATTTAATCATTCATAACTCATCCATTTTTATAGCCATTGATCTGACAATCAAGAACATCTCTGATTGGATCCAATGATGCCTATTAATCCATCTTAATGGTTAACTCACTAGCTATTATTTGAGCTATTACATTAGTCATTTTGGAAGAAATATTTTTACCTGATTTGAAAAGCTTTTTAAGCTATTTGGTAACAACTTTTCAAATATTTTTCCCTTGAATTTCTAATAACTATGATCAAAATTTTTTATATAAGCCTAACTCTTATTTTGTCACATGGCATATGTGATCATGATATTGATCTTATCTTAATTTATATTACTTATTTAATAATATTTTGGTACAATAGACTGTATGTGATAATTATTATATAACTTCAAGATTTCTTATTAGGCTTTAGTATACTATTATTTTTTACATGTAAGATTAAGGAGATAAGAGCTTTTATATGAGCCTATGATTTTGGGATCTATGAATTTACTTTATACTTGTAGTTGTTTACATTTTACTT
Source organism: Vanilla planifolia (assembly GCA_023846275.1). Classification (NCBI taxonomy): domain Eukaryota; kingdom Viridiplantae; phylum Streptophyta; class Magnoliopsida; order Asparagales; family Orchidaceae; genus Vanilla; species Vanilla planifolia. The sequence goes on from CM043870.1 coordinate 8,010,085, forward strand.
AGTGATAAGGTATTTATCCATTTTAGTTTAATGATGTAATAACTAAACATTTATATTATTTTGGAATTCATCGTTAGATTTTGGTTTGTATCAGATTTATTTGAAGGATTAGAATGTTAAACAATTTATTATCTTTCGATGTTTTTATTTATAGATTTGGATGTTAGATACTTTATTTTGTGCATGTAGATTATTTGTATATTGGTGATACATTGGAACCTTGTATGAATTATTGTAGATGTGAAGTTATTTAGCCCAAAATGAACTAATTCCTAAGTCATGTGGATGATCGTCTAATAAAGGAACTCGGTTCATGGTGTGCAACATAATATGAGCTTGGTGATTAGATTAGGGGATAATGACTCCCAGTTTAAGTATCATGCTTGAGGAGTGAAAAAGGTGACTAGTAAGTGTAATGGAAAGTATAAGGGTTGTTGCACCCAGTGATAACAAATGGCCAACAAATGTTAGGTGTGACATTTATTCATCAATCATATATGCTAATGCATTGGATGTTTAAGAACAATTATTACAAATTATGTATTTTTCTAACCTACCACTTTCAATATTTTATTATTTAAAGTCAAGCTTTCTTAATCTAATAATTTGTCACCACAACTTAACGTTCCACTCATATGTGCAAGTTAATTAAACCCTAGCATCTCAAAATTGTAATTTTTCCTTCATTGAAAACCTAAAAAGTATATTTATATTAATATTCTTCAAAACTTTATAATTAATTATTTAAACTTGCAAAAGTTCTAGCTCAACACTATTGGATTTGACTTGAATATCTCTTCCTATAGGTATACTTAAATAAGGATTTTGGCCAAGTTTGAAACTACAACATTCTTCCCAAGATTCCATCAATATTTTAATATTTTAATGTTTTAACATATATCCTATTTCAAGAAATTTGTTACATCATATCAAAAAATTCATAAATAAAACCTCATTGTCTTAATTATAAGGTTTTTTATATCTTAAACCTTGTATGAATATAGGAAATTACAACTCTGTGCTATATGAAGTACTCGAATCATATAATATTATCCTTTTTAAGTATGCACATAAAGTTGATAAGATAATTTATCACCTCGGATGATTAGTTCATAAACAAGCATCATGTTGTATGATCCTTGGATCAAATAATATGACCAGTTCAAGATATGTAATGGTTAGTTTGGCTAAATTTTAAGACATTTTATCATAGCCATTAAAATTTATTTAGAACCATTGAAATGCTTTCTAATGCTTATAAAAAGGGGTCCAAACAAAATGAATAGGATAATAGAATTTGCATATTATTTGGAGGAAACTATACTTAAATATTACCATACACATTAAGGAAATTGGGAGAAAAGAGGCCAAGTCTATGAGCTTCACTATTCATCATTTCTTAGTGCCTGTTACTTTGAGATAAGTTGAAATTAATCCTTTATTGCTTTAACATTGACTTAGTATGTTTTTTTTATATCTAATTATTAGGTTATAGGATATTATAATTTGAGTTTTTTACATTGGTTCTTTGTCTCATTATTAAGACTTTATTATTGATCTTTTATTTGATCTTTTTGTCATTATAGATTCTTTTGGCTCAATAATTAGTTCATTTAGCTTGGTACTTGGTAAAGTCATTTGGCCCAATTTTGGTGAGGTCCTTTCTCCCAATGTGTGATTTTTCTCTACCCTCTTTTGAGAAAGACATTTTAGTGTCTTGACTTAGTCTTTTTTATTGAGTGGATGTTTATCTAGTGTTGGATTGAATCATCTAAAAGTGTTTTTTATACTTTGTTAATGCATTCACACACAAGGTGTTTTAAATGTAAATAAGTGTTTCTAAATTAATTTTATAATAATAATTAAAAAACTCTAAAGGACTTTCATTTCTTTACTAGATATCATTATGTTTATAATTTTATAATTTACATTTTGTATGGACATTACAATGCTATAAGTTTAAAAATTTCTGTAAATTTCTCCCATTAAAGTGACACCAGTAGTGAGATTCCCATTAAAAATCTATAATAGCATCTAATACCATAATGATTGTTTGGTGGGAAGGCAATGAATATCTTCAACTAAAGGTTTTTGGATCCTTTTAAGCCACAAGATGAAGGTGGAGAGGTATGAAAAGAAAGATAAAAAAGTTAAATGGTGATAAAAGCCAAGCATTATAATTTACGTTGTGCTCAAAATACCTTGAAGTTACTAGAATCTATATCTAATATTATCATACAAAGATTTAAAATCATGCGTAAATGAAAAATATAAAAATATGAATATAGATGAAATGAAACGTCAATTAAATCAATAAGTTAATTTGGTTTCATGTCAAAAATAATTTTAAATGGGGATAACTTTGTTGTTTTAGACATTATATTGTTTTAAAGAAATTCTAATGACGGTAAATATAAATCTCAATTTCTAATGCTTTTTTGAACTAACACCTTTAACATATTTCCCAATGCTCTATTTACTTCTTCAATTTGTCTATCAATTTATAGGTGACAATTAGATAAAAAAATTAAGTTCAGTGATTAGTAATTCTCATAAAGTTTTTTAAAATATAAAATAAATCTAACATCTTTATTAAACACTATGGCATTGGTAATTCATACAACCTAACTATTTCCTTAAATAATAGTTTTTATATGTGAAATGGATCGTTAGCCATATTATATAAGGGATAAAATATACAATTTTAAAAAACCTATAAACCACTATAAAAGTACTGTCATAGTTTCAAGGCATATATGATAATCCTAAAATTAATTCCATAAATAAATCTATCAATGGCTTACTTTGTATAAGGACAAACATTTTCTTGATCCTTACTTAGTAGCTTTAATTATTCTACAAGCATGAGATTGCACAACCATCTTTCCCATATCTTACTTCAAAGATAAGTAATAACTATATCCTAACAAAAATATTATCTTATCTCTTCCCATATGCTCTATTATATCTCTTGAATACATTTTAGAAATTATAATCCTCTCAAAGAAGACTGTAGAATATATTTATATTTTTATTTATGTTAAATTTATCTTAAGTCAATAAATAAAAATTTATTGTGATATAACTAATTACTAATATGAACTATATACATTCCATTTTAATAGTCATGCCTAGTATCAAAATGCAATGAACAAGATAGCATGTAAAATTATTTCAATTTAAGAATAATATATATAAACTTAATAGTGTGCTTACACGCCAATTATGCTTACCTAAATTTGAGACAAAAATGCTTTAACCATCTTCTTTCTCCTTAAGTTTTCTTATAATATCATACATGCATAATAATTATTATATAATCTTTAATATGATATGACTGTTACCTACTTTTCAGTTATTTTACATCTTAATAATCCCTTTTCATTCCTTAAATTTTTGTCTTACATCATACTTGTATGACTTCCTGATCATACAACATGGTTTGCAATGATTCCTAGTTTCTTTACTCTTCTACAATTGATTGTATAATAAGATCACCAATATTATCTAGCATGATCATCTCTCTCTCCCCTTGGATAACTTATACAATTTAGTAAATGATCCATTAAAAATTATTGCTAGTTTACCTAATCATCCAATGCGATCAAACTCATCTTACTAATATGATCATTATATATAAACCATTGTATGACACAAGAATCTAACCATAGAAGCTTTCTACTATGGTGATCCTAATAGAAGAATAATGAAGAGATGACAACAATCAAAAACTAGAGAAAGATTAAGGTTTTGTCTAAGTGATTGACCAACAGACACAAATAAGAGAATTGAGAATATAGAAAGAGATGTGACATGATATTTAGGTTGGGAATGCAGAATCCTATCCCTTAGGGACTTATATATTTATATTATAATAAAATAATTTAATAACTAATAAAACAAATTCCATATTTACACTTTAAATTTTAATAATTTGTAGTATTTGTAAACAAACTTTAATATAGACCAAAAGAATATCAATGAAATATTCTCAATGAGCTTTATTCATTAGTATTATTATTTCAATAATTTAAAATATTTTATTTTTTTAATTAATTCTAGTATGCTTAATGAGACGTTTAATATATTTATAAATTAATACCAAAATGACTCATACTTGAAAATTCAAGATGTTATAAGATGACTCTTACTTGCTAGAAATAAGCATACCCTTTTTATTAGAGAATTTTATGTAGCATTTGTCATAATTTAATTCAATTTTTATAATAATTATGCATATGTAGTATCACTTTATTATCATTTTAGTTTGTGACTTACCTTCTTAGATGTTACCTTTGAGTATTTTGTGATAGTATAATATTTATATACATTGTTGTAATTAAATATATTTTTTTAGCATTATTTTTCTAATTTTTTCATGATTTTACTAATAGAAACTTATTTTATGTATGTTATATTATCAATTGTTCATGCATATTTTATATCATGTTATTTAATTATTTTCAACATTGTTATTACTTTGGATGCATATATACAAAATACTTAGATGCTTGCTTGAATGAACATGGTTGATGGTACCATATTGAGAGGAGGTCATGATGTTGATAAGAAGAAGCATTAGGGATATGATATAATTAGCTTACCAGGTTGATGATCTTGAAAGGTAATGAATCTATTCATTCAAGTTGGTAAAGAATGTAATAGTCATCATAGTATACTAATATAGCTATATTATTATATATGTGTTCATCTCATAAATAATTCATGATAAAAGAATGATATACAAACTATCTTATATCATGGCAATAATGGTTATCTTTCATTTCTATCATGGTTATTTGCTATGAGTATTATTGTGCTTAAGATTCATATTTTTGATGGTGTGAATATATTTATTGAGCTTTTGCTCTTTTTTGTAGTTTGACCTACTAGTTTATTTTGTAAATTTAGGTTTGTGATTTCATATTTTTAAGATCCAATTAAGATAATAAAGAGATCTTTATCATAAGGATATTGTTAAAAGTATTTCCTTAAGAAAGCTATTATATTATCTTTTTTAAATTTTTTAGTATTTTATTAAGATTAAAATTAAAGTTAGAGTAAAATAAGCTCTTCACATTTTCAGTGATGGATATATTGTTATTATTATTATAATATTAAGCATGAAATTATAACTTTGGCTCATGTGTAATTCAGTAAATATTAAAATACTTACACTCTATGTATCTAGCATGTATCACCCTTTAGACTATGGATGTGATAACCTCTCCTTAACATAATGAGAGTTACTTGTGAACCACTTATTTCATCTCTAAAATATCACCAAATAATCACTCTTTATCCGCTTTGAGTTATAACATCACAAGCTCACCAATGTCTTCTTAATTCACCCTTGGACTACAATATTATTTATGAAGGAAATGACTCAAATATCATGTATCATGATCAACCATAAGTGGGCCCAAAATACCAAGATATTAACTGTTTATATCATCTCATACCAACCTAAGCTTCAATAATAAATGTCATTGTTTTATATGTAAAACCCCATATATTTCACCATCATTTTTAATGAATTACTATCCATTCCTATATTATTTTGCAGAAAAGTTTATTAGTATCATTTTATTGTAGTAGTAATTCTAGCTATAAAAAATCTCTGATGATCATTTTATGTTCTCTTCAATTGTTCATGTCATACTTATATTTAACATGTGCATACCTAAGGTTACTATCACTAATTTATTCTAAATTCATGATATAATAATAATTCATTTTTATATGCATTAAGTTTTAATGATGTTCCTTCATCATTTTATTTTCATCTTATAAGCATCCTTTTATTTGCACTACTCATTTGATTAATATCCTTAAATTTCATATTCAATATTCAATACTATGACTATGTTTGACATAGATATTATTGAAAATCAAGTTTATTAATAAAAATAAAATTTAAAAAATATTATTCTTAAACATTATTAAATATTGTGTGTTTAATGAATGTATAGTTGATAAGTATTTAATGAAATAAATAATATTTTGAAAAATCTAAAGTAGTTTTTGATTTTTTTAATAAAAGAGTTAAGTAAAATTTTTAATATTATTTTAAGAAGAAAATAATAAAATTTGATTCTCTTTGAATTTTATTATTTTTTTATTAAATAAATATTGTTTAAAACTTGATCACTTAAATATCCTATAATGTTTTAAAAATAAATTTTACAAAAACATTAAATTTGAAAATAATATATTGAACCTAAATATCATTTTCAACTTAATCTTATATTATGAAAACTATATTCTTTTTTTAATAAAAACTATTACATTATCTAAAAAAGATTACAATGCTAGCTATATTATAATTTGTAGCAAAACATCTTATAAAACCATACCACCATGATCAAATGGTTGCAATTGAATTGCTAATGCTAGTTCATCAACATCTTGGTAAGATGGTTCAAAGCAAATTTCTTCGTTTTGATATGATGATGCGCCTAAGTCAATAGTGAGTTGGTTTTGTACATCTCTAATGAGCTAGATTGTCTTAGTTTTAATGTAACTATTATGTGAATAGTAAAGTGCTAAAGTGTATGTTAACATACTTGTCTGATTTATATCATTTATGCGAATCATACTTGTTTGTGCTGGCGAGTGTAGAATCTGGTTGATGTATTAGTCTAATCTGATTTGCCTTGGTGATCATAATTTATGCTGGGCTCTATGCTTCCGTTCATTAATTTAGTGGGATGATTAGGAGTCATAACTGATTTGATTAGAATAAAGACAAATTGTATCAAAAAAAGATATCAGGTTTTACTTTCTTTAATAACTTGGAAAAAAAAAAAATAAAAGGAACAAAGGTATAACAAAAATAAACCAAGATTGTCCCCCTTATTGTGGGGTTTCATAACAAGAAAAAAATAAAATGAATAAAAAATAAAATGGACAATTTTATTGAATATCCAAAATCAAAATCCAAAATTGATTAATAAATCAAGCAAATAAATACTAAATAATAGTACTAAATACATAATAAAATAATAATAATAAAATAAAATAAAATTAAAATAAGAATAGATTAAGTAAATATTAATTAAGTAAAATTAAGTAAATAGTAAATATAAATAATAAATATAAATAAATAAATTATTATTTATTTAATTTATTTTTTATTATTATTTAAAATAAAATATTCTTTATTATTATGTATTCATTATTATATATTATGTATTATATATTATATATTTATTATTATATATTATATATATTATGATTATTAAATGATAACTTGATAAGTCGTCATCAAAATTTGGGAAGTCAATCACTGTATATCAAATTTTTATAATTTGTTGTAAAAATGAACATCACTTGCAACAATCAGACTTATATTTTTTTTTTTGAAGAGGATATAATAACTATTATATTAAGGCCAAGCTAGAATTACAAAAGGATCCTCAAGGGGGATTGAAAGCATGAATGAATAACAATCAGACTTATATGATATACTGATATATCAATCTGATCATAAGCATGAATGAATATCACATCTTGTGATTATATCTTCTCAATATAGGATGAAATCATAAGTACAAAAATAATGTATAGTGGTTGGGTAGTGCATGATAAAATCAAACTACATAATTGTTTGAGGTGATTAAATATATTATGAAGACTTGAAAGTCACCTTGAACCTAAAGCCATTTTTTGAACATAGTTTCTATGATATCCTTGTATAATTAGGTTTTGAATCTTGTATAAGGTGTGAATATAGGGAATACCTACACATTCTAATTATATCAAGGCAATGATAAGGAGAAAACTAATTAAGAGTCTAGTTACATGAGATCATTAAATTTGTAGTAACTACCATATAAGAGAATGAGCTACTATATTGGCTTCTTTATTCTGTAAGCTCTAGTTGCTAATGAAATCCTGTGTTGCCTTACTAATTTGTTACAAAACCTCTATTGGTCTCCAATTTATATTAATGGAACTTGTAAGCATACCATAAGCTTGCTTGTTATCCATCTTAATGATTGTGTTGTGAATGTTTTGCTCTAAACACAAGTACAATATTTTATTGAAAAAATAAATTTTAATCACATTATAGTTTTTCATATTTCTTCAATAAAAGCATGAATGATTTTACCTTTACAATCCCTCATTATAGCTCCAACAATTGTTTGACATCTTATAATAGTAGTATGAATGTTAATCTTAATCTAGCTAGTTGTAGATGGGTATTTTTTTCTAGGTATTTTACTTTCTTTTGTTGAAATGGGAGATGTAATTCTAGTTGATAAAATAAAATATCTTGTTTTCTTGTATGGATTGTGGATAGCACCTAAATGTATTCAAACATTGAGAATTAACATTGTAGATGATTTATGAAGATGAAAGATTGACTAACTTTTTATTTCTCCCCTTCCAAAGATTTTAGTATATTAATAATGAAATGTATTGCATGATTTTTCAAAATGTAGAGCTCTTAGACATGCTTTCCTACCATTGTTTAGTATACTAATGATTGAGATCTTGTTTTATAAATGAATCCCAAATGTTTTGGCATAGAAATCCTAGATTTCATATGCAATGTTAAATGCACTAAAGTGTGATCAATTGTATCCTCTTTAGGATATTGAGGACATTTTGAGACCAAATAGATGCTCAACTTCTTGAGCTATTCAATGAAAAGTAGTAATTTATTAATGATTCTCCAAATCGACATTGATATATTGGTTGGATATTTAAAATTTTCTATCTTTTTATAGAGGTTGTTCTCTTAGACTTTTTGCACAATTACCTTCCATGCAAATTTATGACTAAACAAACCCTTATTGCTTTATGTCCATTATGTGTATTCTATTTCTTTTTATTTGAATGTCAAATTTCTTGTTAGTTCATACTTTGTTTCAAGTAATTTGTCATTTATTTATCTTCTTGCAATGTATTCATCACCTCAACCCATAAGTTTTGTTCTATCATCAGTTTCTAATTCCTTTTTATTGCATAAGCTTGAGTATCTCATTTAGAATTTTGATACCTAACTCATTCTATTTTATTGGGTAGCATTATTTGTCCCATTTCAACAAATGATGTCTATGAATATTGATGTGGTCTTTCCATAAAAAATAATTCATCTTCAACTTCAATCTTTGAATGATTTGCTTTGGAGGGTGTATGACCATGAGCGAGTAGATTGGAATGGAATTTAGAACATGTTTGACAAGTTCCAATCAACCACCCAAAGATAACAAGCTCTTTTTCTAACCAACCACTTGTTTTGCACCTTTCAATAATGTATTGGGAGTATCTACATTTTTTTTCCATTGAAAATTAGACTACCCAAGTATATAATTAGTACCTTACCTTCTTTAAAACTTAAGATCTTACCTATCCTTTAAATTCTAATTGATGAGAATCTGTTGCTAGGGTAGAATCTAGATTTATTTTGATTAAGTATCATTCTTATTAGTAGTTGAAATAGGTCCATGAATGTATGATTGTCATTTATAGATTTGAGACATTTCTTGTTGAAAATAATCACTTCATCTAAATAGTTGAGATTTGTTATATAGGATAGCCCTAAAAAATAAGATAATGTTGAATTTTCTTCATCTCATATTATTGTTTGAAGGCCCTATTAAATGCTTCCATTGAAAAGCATATGAGAAATTAAGCTTCCTTGCTACAAGCCTCTTGATGGTTGGAAGAAACCATTAGGAGAACCATTGATTATTTTTTACATTCATGTGATGCCAATGATGTTCATGATTAATCTTGAGAACTTGGCTAAAAGTTGAAACCTATGTAATACTTTAAATAAGAACACCCAAGATAGAACTGTTAAACATATTTTTAATATCAAGTTTAAAGATGTAATTATTCCCTCTAATTTTCGTATTAATCAACCTTATCAACTCCTAAGCAATAATAATATTATTAGTGGTATCCCTTCCACGAATGAATCCTACTTACTCTAATAAAATAATCTTGGGTAAAATTACTTGTAGCCTATTGGCTAGTAGTTTGCATATTAATTTGAGTGCAAAATTATATATGCTTATTTTGTTGAATTTTTAAAATGTGATAGGAAATTGCAATTTTGGGATGAGGACCATATTTACACTAAAAAGGCCTTTAGAAATTAAATTTCTTGTTAAGAAATCATTGGCTATTGTAAGGATATTTGTTACAACTATATTCTACAACATTATGAAGAAAATTCCATTAAAGCCATCAGTAAGAGCATTTTCTTTTGTCTAATTGAAAATGGTATCATTGATCTCCTCTAAGGTGAACTTCTTCACAAGCAATTTGTTATCTTCAACTTAAACTATGTGAGGAATGTTTGTTAAGATACCCTTATTGTGTTTGAATTCCTTCTAAAATAGGAAGGATTAGAAGAACCCTAAAGCTTCATCTTGAATCCCGATAGCTTAATTCCATTTGAGTAAAAAAATTTTATGATGTAAAGGTAGTTTCTTTTCTCTTTCATGAAAAATTTTGCATTTTTCATCCTTTTTTAACCATTATGCTCTTACCTTTTGACATCAATAGGCTTCTTCTTCAACAAGTTCATCAAGAAGGGTTTGATTTACCTCATTAAGCTTGTTCCTACTTTCCTCAAAATTGATCTCCTAAAATTTATTCTCACATTCCTTCACATTTTCTTCTACCTATTTGATTGATTTGAATATGTCCCCAAACATGTTAATATTCCAATGTCTTAAGAAATCTATTAGACACCAATTTAAAAGCTAATGCTTTCATTCTAGTTTTATAGGAAGTAATTATGCAATTTTCTTTGATTTTTTTCATAGAAAGTTGGATATAAAGTTTGCATGTTTTGAAAAGTAAATTGCCTAAGATTAGTAAAGGGTAATGATTAGAGCCTATTCTTGATAGGTGTTGAACTTTTGTAATTGGAAAAAGGTTCATCTAATCCCTATTAGCTAAGATCCTATTCAACCTTTTCCCCAAGCCCTTTTTCTTCTATCGACCTAAGTGATAGGAGATCATGTGAAGCATAGTTCTATGAACTTGCATACAGTAATACAATTATTGAAATCCTACAAGGCCTCTTGTGATGGAATTAAGCTTCTCTTATATTCTGTAGTTGATGCAATCACACTAAAATCTCCCTCAACAAACAAAGAGAAATTCATATTTTCACTAATCTTCATTAGTTTGTTCTAAAACTCACATCTTTGATATCTCTTACATTTTGCATATATAAAAGTATGATACATATTAGATTGAGATCCAAGATCCCAAACTTATAATTGTAAAATTTGCTCTCCCTGTTGAATGTTATCACAAATCAATTTATCATTCTACAAAGCCCAAATTTTGTTTGTGAAGATGCCAATGCTTGAAGCCTAGTGAAACTACCAAGTCCATTAATTTACTTATTTGTGCCATTTGTTTCAACAATAACACCAATGATAATTTGTGAAGCTTGACTAAATGTTTGAGGCATGCCATTAATTTACAATTCATAATGCTTATGATATTCCATATAAGATTGTTATCCAATGATTAACTTGTGATCGACAATTTGCACTAATTTTGTAATTTTTTATTACCTTTAGAACTTTAGCAATGTTTCATAATTTTCTTGGCTTTTCTGTTTTGATTTTTGTCTAAATAGAAAGGAAATCATCTTGCTCTATACAGAGGAATCCACTGTTTGTTAATCTCTCTTGAAATTCCTTATTAAAAATGTTTAATGTTTTTAGATTTGGAACTGCCACTTTAGCTCTTTTTGTATGTTTACCTCCAAAATGAAAATATTTTGCTCAAGAATTTAAATGCTTGTCTATCATTTGGGTAAAACCTAACTTGTCAGTCAAATTAAAATGGTGTGACTGTTATGTGAGTCCAAGCTTATTGATCAATTCATTGTTTTGGGAACGTAAGCCTTTCTTGACTAATTTGATTAACATTTTTGTATTGTATTGGGTTTGTTTGTTCTTGAATTAGAGCTAAGTTATTATGCTCTTATTCATTATCCACCAAATAACTCGTCTTAATAGTTTATTTCTTATTTTTGCTTTGATTGTCTTTTCCTTTTTATGATCGAGTTAATAATTTTACCTTCTTCAACCTTTGGCATTGAATACTTGCCCATGAAATATATTTGCATATGGAGATTATGAGTCCTAATTGCAACATTGTGAACAATATAGTGGTAAGTTATTGTAATTGACTATTTGCCAAAAACTAGTTGAGTAACCACCATTCATTGTTATTCATATTATCTTTAAAAGTTCTTTTATTAGATCCACTTCCATGCTCACCCTTGTTATGCTTGGCTTGGTGAGGTTTAATATAGCTATATCTATTTTTAGTGGTTTCCCTATAATAGATGCTTAATTGCATATTGTACATAACTATTCATTTATTTCCTTCAACTTATTTAAATGATGTTATTACTATTTCATCAATTTCACTATAATTTTAAATCTTATATAAAAGACAATGGAAACCAATTTTAATTTATAAAAAATAATTTTAATCTTTAAATCATTTGTATTCTTATCTTTATTAAATTAGATTTTTTATATTGATCTTATATACATATAAAAAAATCATATTTGATATGAAGTGTAATGCATAAATAGATATATTAAAGTATAATCTCTCAAATATATAATGCATAATTTATTTTAAAAAATAAATAGTTCTTTAGTTAATAAACAATAAAAAACAACCAATTGACAACATTTGTGTAAAAGTAAGTGTCATAGAATTAAAGCACCATCAAATTCAACCTAGCTTTTGAATCAATCAACTTGCTTATCAAAAACTTTTTCTAACTTAAAGACCTATCTCACTACATTTATAAAACATGTTAGATTGAAATTAACATTGGTATGACTCGATAAAGACCAAACTTGAATCGTCCAAAATATAAATAATTATTATTAAATTATATGTGTTTTATTAAATTATTAACACGAGTTTGTTGCAAAAAGCCCTAGCTTCTCATGCCCATCACTAAGCTCCTGACCCCTACAATTGCATCACTGCATTTCTTTCATAACATGTTCCTTCCAACCTAGCTGCCTAGTTATTGTCTTCCTTCTACAACGTCATATCAAAATTGTATAAACCCAAATTCCTTATTGTTGTGATGTGCCTCCCACAACATTGTGTTTCTTCATGCCACTTCAGCAATGTTATTGTGTCATTGTCTTTATGTTTCTCTTATCATCTTTGTTAAACTATTAGTTTTTCACTCTTGCTTACCTTTCATTCACTTTGACAAGGCTTTGCTTGCTCATAATTATCTAATTATGTAATATCATAAGTAATGCATTTATCTAATAAATATACTTGTTTTGCTTAAAAAAAAGTTAGATTAGTTTAGGGTGCCAGCCAATCTATCATTTTATAGAGATAGCATCAATTTTTTAATATGAAAAAATATAAATATTTCAAAAGTACTCAATAACAATCACTTTTTTTAAAAAATTATTGAATAAATAATTATTGAAGAATTTTTAAAATTAGTGGAATATAATTCAAGCTCTACTTGATCCCAATCCAGCCCGTTTACTAGTCGTGCCTATGCCGAACGAAGCCTCTCAGCTAGTCGGCTACTGCAGCAGCTCCGCTCCTGTCGCTCCTCTCTCATCCCTCGTCCGCCATACGCCGGGGGGCAGAAACCCTAAATTAAAAGAGAAGCAATTAAGGGGGTTTTGACCTGCTTAAGAACGGAAACTACATTCTTCAACCCATCCTCATAATTTTCGCAGAAATACGTATCTTTCCATTTTTTGAATCGAAAACCTTTTTTCTTTGCGCTGGAGCCAAAATCCATAGTCTATGCACCTGTTACTGTGGCGGGGCTCTTCGGCAACAGTGGGCAGTTTGAATTTATAATTCCCTTTACGGCGATGAATTGGCAGTTGAGGTAGTAGAAAAGGTAAAATGCACGCACTGGTTCCCGCCGGCGACATCGACTACGGTGGCAGCGCCCGTCCTCCCATGGAGTATGGGCAAGAGCAGGAACCGGGGGTTCAGAACGACGGTGGTGATGATGATCTGGAGGGTTCGCTCAGGTTTGGCCTCCATGTGATGTTAAATTTTCTGTCATTTTCCACTAATTTAAGTTTGGAAATACATTTAGCTTGGGGTTATTTTATGAAGCGTTTGCTTCTAGAAATTTATATAAACAAGAGGAAAGCATGGTCCATGCCACTTGGGCTTGATATTATATTGTTATGTTTTGAGGTCTACCTTTGTGTTCATTTCTGAGTGCTGTTATTGACTTCTCCACGAATGAATGTAAGCTATTGTTTATCATTGTGTTTTGTGCTTGGAGCTTAATAGGTTGCTCGATTTTCCTTTCATACTCTTTCTTTGTGTTTCAGGAGCTTGCTTGTCCAAATTTATTCCTTTTCAAGTGTTCATTGATCTCTCTTTGTCTTTATGTGTTCAAAAACTTCTTAGTCAACAGGCTCATATGTCTTCCTATTTTGGTTCTTGAACTGTCTATCACCCTCATCTAAGTGGAGGATTCATGTGACTAATCATATTTAGTAATGCTAATTCATGTTGTTATCATTCTGTTAAATCTCTTTTTTTTTTGCCAAAGAAAGGTGTTTCATCAATACACTAAATATGATATTGCAAAAAAATTGAGTATGAATTCAACTTGTCATTTCTGAATTTTCGTATCATTTTTAGTTGTTATTATTTTGAATAAATTGTTTTGTGGTGAGTCATCTTATTGTGGTTTAAGACCACCTAATTATAGCCTTTTTAGTGAAATTTCAGATGCCTTCGTTGTGGAATCAGTTCAACGGCAACACCCCACATGCGTCGTGGCCCTGGTGGACCAAGGACCTTATGCAATGCTTGCGGAATTGCTTGGACAAAGGTAGATAATTGCCTTTTATGGCATAATTATGAAGTTATTGCTTATCAAGTTGAACACGTCTACCAAGACTTTGTGGTTTATAACATTGGATCTCTTTATTTACTAATGCAACTGAGTGTTCCTCATGTATATGTTAATTAACAACTTCAATAGAACCAAGGAGTCCAAAATTGTAATGTAGAAATAAACATTGATGCAATTTATAACTATGCTATTGTTGAAGCTATGAATTTAATTTGGAAGATTTATAGTATAACATGTATACATACATGTATATATATAAGTATATATATATATTTATTTATTTATATTTATATATATAAATTTAGGTTCTGTTGTGATGATTGGCATGGATTTGCTTAAGTACTCATAGGATTAGATATAACAAGTAGCAAAATAGTGACCTTTAGAGTTCAAAACACAAAAGAAGATACTAAGATTTATATGATTCAATCGCAAATTAGGTATACATCTATGAAAAAGAAGAAAGATATTTTACTAATTAAGAAGTCACAATAGTAATATGCAAGTAAAGGGTAAGACATTATTTCTTTTAAGTCTCTAAGTATGCCTAAATTCTCACCTCAAAAGAAGCTCTTTAAATTTTTTTTGATAAAAAAGATTTATGTATGAGAAAAAAGATCTTAAACAAAGGATGTATTAAAGATTTTAACTTTTTTGTCATTGTGAAAGATCACTTGCAAGTAATGACGATGATACCAAAATGAACTCTCAAAAACCAAAATGTTGGCTCCAGGTTGTTGACAAAAGAATATAAGGTTATGGTTTATGCTATGCTTCGTATTATCTTTGTTGTTATTTATGTATTTGAAAATCATGAATAATTGAAAGATATATTTTATCAAAGATATATTAAATTAATAAATTTCTCAAATTTGTTACAAATTTAATTTAAATATTAAAATATAATCTTATTTCCTCCAAACAAATAGTATCTTATATTAGAATTTAGATATATAAATGTTAATAAAAAATATTATTAACTCTTCCCCTTTATACAATATTGTGGTTCTATTTGAAGTATATCCTCTTGATTTTCCCATTCAAGCCTTAGCTATCAAGCTCTTCACGCAATCTAATAAGTCTCGTATTCCTTTTGGACTTGGCACAAGTGGAAAACCTCTTAAGCTCATTTGCTCTAATTCAATATGAAATTATAAAAAACCAAAATGTCCTTGCACAAAGTTAACCTCATCAGTGTTCATCTCTTTGTCTTAAATCTCTTATTCCTGGTGGACTTAGTGCAAGCAAGAGACCTTTTAAGTATATCTATTGTATTCCAATGCAAAACTATAGAAATTAAAGTGCACTTGCATAGATTGTGAACCTCAGAAGTGGTTGCCTCTTTTTTTTTTGAATGTTGCTATGGTGCAATCTGACGCTTAGTCTAACACGTCAATCTATATTTATTATCATGATCTCTTAAAGTCTTCTCAATTGTTGTCCCACAATGTTTATGAACTTCAATTCCACTTTTAAACTAACACAGTGATTACCTAAATCATGGTGTTTGTTCATATAAATGTTGAAATTGAAGCATTTATCCTTATAGTTGTATCTTGTGGCATAAAGTTCATCAATTCTCCTGGCTTTCATAATAAATAATGCCATTTTGCAAACTTGAAGGACCTAAGTATCCCTTGAAGACCATATTCATTATGATAAATAACACTTAAAGATATAACATTTTTTTTAGATTTGGAGAATTCCTAACATCTGTAAATGTTTTGATCATGCCATCATGAATCTTTAGCTTTATTGTGTTAATACCAATTATCTTCTTTTCTATATTGTTTCTTAGGTGCAGTTTCTATCGCATGGAAAATTCTTATGTGAAATCATATGAAATAAACAAGAGAAATCCATGTTCGGTTGATTTCTATACATATGGCCCTCAATCACCCAAAAAAAGCATCTAAACCTAGATATAAGAATTTTTTTCTAATATTACATAAATCTGTAACTAAGAATTTTTTTTCAACACCTATGTTTGCTAACTTGCCCTAGTTTTTTTTAGCTTGTTGCTTTGTTTTCTTCAAATTAGTGTAACGAGTTATAATGTTATTTTTCCTTGCAGCTAAAATGAGCTATATCTTTATATCTTTCACAAGACTTGTTTTTACAAAATAAGCATTTGAACCCCTCTTAGTAAATCCCTCCTACACAACTATCCCTTTTGCTTGCATTTTAATACCATCATTCTCAAGTTTAAAAATCACTTTCTATGACAAAAGTGAATTTTTAACACTTTTCAATCTTATGATATCTTTGTTATATAATATGAT
This sequence comes from Vanilla planifolia, assembly GCA_023846275.1. Lineage (NCBI taxonomy): Eukaryota > Viridiplantae > Streptophyta > Magnoliopsida > Asparagales > Orchidaceae > Vanilla > Vanilla planifolia. The sequence goes on from CM043870.1 coordinate 8,027,245, forward strand.
ATCTAAAAAATTCTAGTGATTCTTAATTTAAGAGTATAAAAGTTATAAAGAAAGATCTTCATCATCTATTTTTATATCTAAATTTTTGTGTCTTTAATGATATATTCAACTTATATGATGGATATACTTGCCAATATGATAACATATATAGCTTTTGTTTTATATTAACCTTCTTGGAGAGATGTTTGGTCATGTATGAAGTTTCCAATATGCATCACAACTCATGTGTAGTCATGTCCTCTAAAACTTCTATCAAAATCTCATTTTCTTGCTCTTTTTTTTATCAATCTCCTTTAATTTATTGATGATTTCGTATATGTTTTATTTTCTTATTAGTGTCTTCTCAATTTCTTATTGGACTAGTAATTGTCTCATCATAGTTCTTCAATTCTCATAGATCTTTAAGTTGTCAAATTTCTTGACCTTATATTTCATCATTGTCAACATTTCATGAAAACTATGATACCAGTTTGTTGCAATGAATCACATGAATGTGTGGAAATGTCAACAAGATTGAATGCGACTAGTGGTAAAGCAGTAAAGATTAGTAACATAAAAGAAGAGGCTGATATTTACTTGGTTTGATAAAAACTTAAGTTTATGTTGATGGATATAGAAAAAAATATTCTATTGATCAAGAAGCTATAAAAGTAGTATACAAATAGGAGATAGAGTTCTATCTTTCTCGTGCCACAAAGAACATTTAAATCCTGATTACAGAAAAAGTCTTTCAAAATTTTCTCTAAATCATCTAATTTGTCAAATAGAGAAAAGATCTTAAAAAATAACTTTTCAAAGATCCCGGTTTTTGACTCAACGAGGAAGTCACCTACATGCAATGACAATGATATCATGATAAGTCTTGAATGTTTAGGCAATGAGTCTAAGCTTTCAACAATATTGGCAAAGAAAAGTTTTTCCATAAGAATGGAAGATCAAAATTCATGTTGTGTCACTTGTCATCTTCATTATTGTTATTTATACATGAAAATCATGGATAGTTTAAAAATATATATAATATAGGATATATTTAAATGATATCTCTCTCTCAAGTTTGTCGTAACAAACTCTAATCTAAATATCTAAATATTAAATTTATTTTCTCCAAATAAATAATCTCTTATATTTGAACTTTGGATGCCTAAATAGTGAGGCAAAAGTTTTTGCATGGTCAGGTTTACTAAAATTTGAGAATTGTTGATTCCTTCAAGGAATGTGTATTTGATGGCAAGATTGATAGCCATCTTGAACATCTTGAAAAAAATTAGGATAAGCATTTAGCATGATTTTACATTGATATGCACAAAAACATGAGGAGTTAGTTGTCTTATCTTCTTTAGATGAGGTTTAGTGCCTATAAGAATTCCAGAGATATTAATTTCACCATGCAGTAGAATGTCATACAAAGAATCTGTATAATTCACTGAAGTACATATCGGTTGGTGGGCTGAATATGTAGAGTTATTGCTGGTGTAGGAGTATTGAAGAGTTTCATTGGTTCTCAAGTGGTTTTATTGAGGTATATTGATTGTGAAATGGATACAAGATGGAGCTCTTCTCACAAGAGAGGTTTAACAAGGCTGTGTTTTTCAGGAAGTGGCATTAATGACCTGGTTATGGTGTGTGGTTTCAGTGATAGGATTTTTTATGGCTTGTGATTTTGGTACTTATGTTTTTTGGGTGGATTAAAATTGTATCATTTTTTTTGTTGAAACAAATTGGTTGGATTTGTCAGGAAAAATGAAGCATACAACTTAGCAAAAATGGATGTCTAGTAACAAAAGGGAGAAGGGTATGGATGTGGTAGATCAAAATGGAAAAGCAAAATTGAGGCATTGCACTTTTCCCCCAGAATCAGGAGGAAAATTGATGGAACACTCTTCAAAGCCAATAATGGCTGCCCAAGCATTATTAAGCTTCATGATGGGAAGGCCTTTGGTGTGAATCTGATAACAACAAAGGAGAGATTGCATATTGGGATGGTAAAAAAAGTTAACTAGTGCATCACGCCTCCCTTAGGGATGCTTTACAATATTCATCATTACACAACACATGTTTTTTATATGTAATTTTAAAACATATGAATCAGGTACTAGCCAAAAAACCTTTTAAGGAACCTTATTCATAATGGTCAAGACAGCTTGTAGCAGACCTTGGTAATGGATTACTGTAATGTAACTCCAACTTAGAGTTATGCTTGGGCCCTTGTCAGGTGCATTGTGGATCATGTGGTAGGGTTGGCTGACAGTAGAAAAGCTAACTTATAGTTTGTTAATGGAAAGAACATTTTGCTTTCAGAGAATGGTACACTTTTCTAGCTTACTGCTCTTTAGTAACAGTGTCTCGTGGATGTATTGATTGTATTCATGCTGTTCGTAAGTTATTTGCACTTGAATAAATTTAATGCCTGAGGATTTCTTGTGATTTGTTTTCTCATTTCTAGGGCTTTCGCATTTATACTGAGTATCCATATGCTCATGTGTAGCCAAAACTTGTCACACATCTTTGTTGCTGTTGGCTACCTCAACCCATTTGAGTTAAGCATACCATATGTTTGGGGTGTGTGTGGTGGTAGTGGTGCTTAGTCTGAGCATGCAATATGCTCAAGCCAGTATATTAAGGAAGCTTCTTGGAAGTTTTTACTCTTAGATAGATGTCACGAATGCTTAGCACATTTTGTTCTTTCTTTCCATGAATATCTAATTCTGTGTATGACAAGTTAATGTTTTTGTGTAAGTTCTAGTCTAATGCATGCTTTGAGTAGATATGCACTTATTTAAGCTTTAGTTGATAAGGACTTCGTATAAGAACTCTTCCTATTGTCCCTTTTTGCGAGATGTTCTAATTGACACTCTAAGTGGTTTAAGGCTTACTTTGTGCTGGCATGGTTCTTGTGGAATACTACGTGTCAACACTGGTGGACTCACGTTGAGATAATTTCTCATTAAGTTTCCCTAATTTCTTCTTCCTTGTGTTACAGTTCATGGTGAAAAGCTGAGACAGATTTTATTATATGATACCATGTTTAGGCTTCTGTTAATAACTTCAAAAGTGTTTATTTATGAAAATCTGCATACTAATTTTCATATTCAAAACATGTAGAGATTGTGTTCTTATATTGTTTTGTTAGCCCAAAGTTGAAAAATTATTCTGTCAACAAAATAATGTAAAAGTATATAATCACATATTTGATGTTAAACATGTTTAGAAGTTGATAGAACTTTATAGCAGTGTAGAGCATGTAATCTTTCACAACTTTCAGAGCTTCCAATTTTAAAGCCTCTATTATCATTATTCAGAATACATCTTGTGCTTATTTCATGTTTAAATTATTGTTGTCTTAGTTTCAGCAGCTTAGAATATTGTGAGCATGTTAGTAATTTAATGGTTTTTCAACAATCTTAGAACTTTGGCCCCAACATGGTACATGTGCTGAGCAACTCTAGGCCATCCACCTTCTCCTACAGATCTTTTTTTCTAATTTCTACACTACTACTTCAATGTTTAAGCTTCAATATTTCATGTTCTGCACCCAGGCACTTCCCTTTTATCAAAAATCAGATAAAAATTTATTACTTTCAACTGCCATTTTATCCAATCCCACTACATTAACCCTACCATATTATTTCATAGCCACTATGCCCCATAAACTCCAAAGAATGTTAGCTGCTGAATATACATATGCTGTACAATTTGAATGTAGCCATATTTTCGTCTTCTACTTCACAAGTATTGCTGCAATAACCCCTCTGTCCTGCTCTACCTCTCTACTCCATTGTGTTTTTTGTTGGGTTGCCATAAGAATAAACTACTCTATTGCACACTTTGTTAAGTGAGAAGCACAAATTTTTCATTACATCTAGTTTTATTGAGATGTAATGTTGATAAAGGGCTATATACCAAAGGATAAGCTTAGGATTGAGTTTATGGGTCAGAGAGTTGAATTAGCTCTAACTGAAGAGAATGCTTGCATTCAGATCGTTCAAATATGTTAAACTCAGGCTGGAATTTTCTTTATAAATGCAAAGAAATGGAATAAAACCTTATATAAGGGAAATTAAAAAATTTGAAGTAAATGGAAAATTGCTATTAACAAGGATCTTTCTTACTTGTGGTCTTGCTATTGATAAATATCCTCAAATTCACATTTCGGATTAAGATTTTGTTGTTTTTCTACTGCTCTATGTTTTGACACAAAAATTTGTTTTAATAACCATTAAATTTTATGATTTGTCTAATATCAGGAAATGTTATATATTTTATTAGAGCATGTTGCTCCTTTTTTTGAATAAAGGATGTTTGGGGTACTAAATAAAAATGTAATAGGGATGAAGTACTGATAACCAACGTTTAAACTGAGTATCAATTTATTGCTTGCCTGATTTTAAAAATCAGTACGGTAACTAGGTAAATTATGTAATGTTTTTGATTGATAATCCGAGTAATGTATAGGAAGTATTTATTGAACTTGGTAAAAAAAAAACAAAAAAAGAATTGAATTAAGTCAAATCCAGTTCTGGTTATGATAATGTTTCTAAATTATTGCCATATTAGATAAATCTTGATGCATAATGGTATGATTACTGTTTTGTTTAACATTTCAATGCTTATTATGATAAACTATTTATATATATTGTGCATTTTATAGTTTTATACATACTTCATAACTAGAAATAGTCTCCTTAAATATGGTGAAGGAAAAATAATTTCATTGGACCTGAAACCTAGAGAACCTCTACAATATGATTTCATTATATGCCCGTGGTTTTACTGTTGTCTGCTATATTTAAAAAATACTTCAATTGCTTTAGATGGTTTTGTCACTTTGTTTGGTTGTACCTCATATCACCACAATTTGTTTTGTGCTATTAATAGCAGTTTTGCAAACCTTTTAGATTTTTGAAAATTCTCCTCTCAGCATAATTCTTTCCTGAATGATGGTTATTCTAGACTTTGAATAAGCAGGGCAAGATGAGGAAATTGATCGAGCCTGATATGCGCATTGAAGATACCAATGCCAAAGTGGTGCCAGAAATTGATATGGAATTCGAAAGTGAAGACAAAGCTTATGAATTCTATAACAAATATGCTGGATTTGTTGGTTTCAGTGTTAGGAAGAGTTCATCAGATAAGTCCTCTGAGAATATTACAAGGTCTAGAACTTTTGTGTGCTCCAGAGAAGGTTTTCGTAAGGATAAGAAAGGAGCCAAGGAGGTGAAGAGGCCAAGGCCAGAGACTAGGATTGGCTGCCCAGCACGCTTGACAATCAAAATCACAGCCAATGGTAGCTATCGTGTTACTGAATTCATAGCTGATCATAACCATCAACCTGCACCCCCGTCAACTACGCACCTGCTAAGGTCACAAAGGATAACTATGGAAGTTCAAGCTGCTGAAGCAGAGTTTTCAGACGATTCAGGAGCAACACCTAGAACTATCAATGATTGTATGGGGAGGCAAGTTGGGGGACATCGTATTATCAACTTTCTTCCTGCAGAATACAAAAACTATCTCAGTTCTAAGCGTATGAAAACCATGCAGATGGGAGATGCTGGCTCTGTGTTGAAATACCTACAGACCATGCAGCATGAGAACCAGTCTTTCTATTATGCCATACAGCTTGATGAAGATGATAAACTAACCAATGTTTTCTGGGCTGATGAAAGATCACTGATTGATTTTAATTACTTTGGTGATGTTGTATGTTTAGACACCACTTACAAAATAAATGGTTATGGAAGACCATTTGCACCATTTCTTGGTGTTAATCATCACAAGCAAACTGTTATCTTTGGGGCAGCTCTGCTTTATGATGAATCTGATGAATCTTTTAGGTGGTTGTTTGAGACTTTTAAACTTGCAATGCGTGGAAAGCAACCAAAGACAATAGTTACAGATCAATCAATCACAATTAGTAATGCAGTAGCTGCTGTATGGCCGGGAACAAGCCATCGACTCTGTGTGTGGCATGTCTACCAGAATGCTGCCAAACTCTTGAATCATGTTTTTCAAGGTTCAAAAAATTTTGCTAAAGATTTTGGCAGGTGTATCTATGATTATGAAGAAGAGGAAGACTTTCTGTTAGCATGGAGAACAATTGTGGAGAAATATGAACTTGGAAACAATGAGTGGCTGTGTAGGTTATTTGATGATAGAGAGAAATGGGCTGTGGCATATAATCGGCACATCTTTTGTGCTGATATAAAAAGCAATCTTCAGATTGAAAACTTGTGCAATGTACTGAAAAAGTATCTAAGCCCACAACTTGATCTGCTGTCATTTTTCAAGCAATATGAAAGACTGGTGGATGAACATCGTTATTCTGAACTGCAGGCTGATTTCCATGCAAGTCAAAGTTTCCCTAGGATTCCTCCTTCAAAGATGTTAAGGCAGGCTGCTAATCTTTATACACCTGTGGTGTTTGAAATATTCAGGAAAGAGTTTGAGATGTTCATAGATTGCATGCTATTCAGCTGTGGCGACGTTGATACAATATCTGAGTACAAAGTTGGTTTCCCAGACAAGCCCAAAGAACATTTTGTTAGATTTGATTCAAGTGACTGTTCTGTTGCATGCAGTTGTAAGAAGTTTGAGTTCATGGGAATCCAATGTTGTCATGCATTGAAGGTTCTTGATTTTAGAAACATCAAAGAGTTGCCACTTAAGTATTATTTGAAGAGGTGGACCAAGGAAGCAAAAATTGGGAAAAGAAGGGATGGTGAAATTTCTGCAAATGATGGCGAACCTAAATCTCCTACAACAACCTCTATACATGTTCCTTTGCAATCATATGCTCAGCAGCAAGGGTTTAATGGCATGAACCAGTTTGGCCAAGTATGTCTTGTGACGCTATCTATATAAAGTAAGTTGTGTTCATTTTGACGCTACAAGAAGCTGATGATCCTCTTATGCATTTCATGTAGGATTCTCCAGTCCCCAACCTGCACCAACCTTCATTTCATGGGAGCGCTCAATTGGCTCAGGTAAAGAAACTAACCGTAGCTCTCTTCAGCTCAGTTAAAAATATTAACAGGCGTGGGACATCAGGTGCCATTTATTTATAGCTAAGGTCTTATTCGTCTGGAGGTGCAGTTATAAGCATTCGTGGCCCTTAAAGTTTTACTGGGACATGGTTCAGTTAACTAATTGCTTGGTTAAATCATTCTTAGAACCATCAGACCCATTCCTTGAATCTATGTGACCAGATCTAAAGGTTCTTCAACGATTGTGAACCTTTTGTAGCTTTACTGTTTGTTTCAGGACTTGAGATCCATTCGCATTAAGGACGTAACTTTCTTGCCTTACGACTGGCATATATATGACTATAACAATGATATGAATAACAACCAAAATCCTCCGATCTTCTTTCTTGATACAATTGTCTTCTGTCCATAATATTTTTTTCTTTAACACTGTCTTTTTTGTTAGTCTCTTATCATGTCTTTTTTTGATTTTTTTTTCTAAGAAAGTTTTAATAAATTGTATCTTCTAATATAAGCACTAAATGACATATTTGAGGTTTGTTTATTTCATTGAAAATATAAGTGGGAAGTGATTTCTCAAGTTAATATTTGTTTCACTGCATTTGGAAAACCACTTAGCTCCCAGTGAAGTGTTATTTTCTCACTTTTCTACTTCAATTATTAAATTTTGGAATCCACTTTCGACGTTCCCATCATCCAAATGCCAAAGGTGGGCTATTGTTCTTCCTTGCCACTTGCAATCGCCTGCATTTAGCTGCCCCCACTGCCTGCGGTTGACTGTTGTTAATTGATGCCCAACTTTGTCATCCTCTTAAATTGACTCGTGCTCTTACTTAAACTTTAGTTTTTGAATCAACCAAGCAACTCATCGTACTAAATGACACTTCTCTGATTGATAATCTAATATCATTCTTAAAAGCAACTTCTTGAGTTCCTTTTTCAAAAGTAGAAGCCCCACTTCTCTCCTACTAATGATAAAGCACTCAAACCCTTAATATTTTTAAATATTTAAGCTGGTTCTTAAGCTTGTTAGTGGAGATGCAAAAGGATGAAATTGGCAACGTTGTGCTGAGTATTGTCCCTTTTGTATTGTATAAGGACACACGTGTGGGTGTGGATAGGTGCAAAGGTTGGTGCATCTTTGTTCTTGGGGTACTATTTCTTTTGCAGTGGTAGGGATGTGCAGTTGTGGGTGTGTGCAAAGTTTGGACGAGTGCATAGTGGTGCTGGTGAACAACAGGGTTGGTTGGGCAGGAGCATGGACAAGTGTGCAACAATGCAAGTGCATAGAGTGATAAGATGAGCAGACGTATGGGTGGGTGCGCAAATGTGTGAGTAATTGGTTGTATATGTGCATACGCATAGATGCAGAGTGGACAATTGAGTGATTGCATGAGCCTAGGTAGTGTGTGGGTGTGGCTGACTAAGTAAGATGTGCTATACAACCACTGTTGTGCAAAATAGTTGTAAGGTCGGTGTGTACCAACCTAGTGGGGAGGTCAACGCAAATGTTGGGAGGGACACTAAGAAAGAGGCAAGATTTGTTGTGGCTACAGTAATGTAGTGGCTTCAGATTTGTAGTGCTATTGTAACTGATATAGGTGGTGATGCCGATGGTAGCTAGAAAGAAGGACATTGATGATAGAAACAATGATGAAAGATTGAGATGATTCAATATCATAATTCAATTAGGGACAAAAGATAGTTTGTCTTTGTGGAGAGGATCTCTTATGTACACATGAATCTTACAAGACCCATAGCAAAATAGTTTTCTCTCTTAGAAAAAATAATAAAATGATAATTAAAAATTATGAAGATGATTAGGCATGCAAAAATCAATTGGATCTTATAAATGATTCATTATAACTCAATTCAATCTAGTAGCACTAACAAATTTACTAGCTTCTATTCTGATCTTTTTTGGACCCTTGATTGAGATATGGTTTACGACTTATGGTGAAGTTAGATCTCTTACATCTTGGATTTCGTTGGATCTGCTTAATGTGCTACATTGATTCTTCCTCACCCAAAAGAATTCTGCTTGACAAAGTTAAACTTTGAGTATTCTCTTAATAGATCTAGTGCTAATCTCTCTATGCCCTCCATGGTCTACTAAGCATCTTTGACAATGCTGATCTAATTAATGAACTAAGAACCTCTTAGGAATATCAAAATAGAAGAAACATCTGTTAAGCTACTATCAACAATAATGAAGAGTCTGGTGATCAGTTAAGTGACCTACAAAAGGGTTAGCTTACACTATTTTACTATATAAATCATCTTTATTTGACAACTTTCAACTTTAACGACAAATTTAATAAACATGTCATTTATCAACCTTAGAATATAAGCATTGTGTTTTGGTTTTTTTAATTATTTTAAATACACCACAAATTTTAGCATGTCATTTTTAGAATTTAATAGTAGTGAGTCTTTGATGAACTCAATAACAATCTCTTTTATTAAATTCTCTTTCAGTCTTACTTTGATTGGTAGATTCAATATATTTTAAGTTATTAGATTCAATTTATTATCTTACTTTTTCATATAAATTTTGAAAATCATTTAGTAAATGAGAATGTAATATTAAAAAATGACAAGTAAAAATATTTTCCAAATCTATAATTTTTTTGAGATTTTGATAATATATTATTACAAATTGTGATAATTTTTTAGTCTTAAAGGCAATATTATTGTATGCAAATTCAATTATAGGTAAGTGTAAATCTTGATTCCCAATTCTTGTTCTAATTAAACTTCTCAATAAATTGCACATCTTACTGGCTACTTTTATTTAAGGGGGGGGGGTGAAATATAGATGAGAATTTCAGCTTTGTTCCAAATAATATTGAAATTTTTTTTGAAATATATAAGATAAATCTCACATCTTTATTAGATATTAAATTATTTGACAATCCTTATGATTCAACAACTTAAAGAACAATTTGACAATATGAGATGTATTATTGTTTTTTCTATAAGGAATAAAGTGTACTATTTTAGAAAATTTATCAATTATCACAAAAATACTATTAATATGTTGTGTAGTATGCAGCAATTCTTAACAAATTTCATGGGTAGGTCCTTATATTTACTAAGAATTTGTAAAGACATATATTTAGCATATCTTTGTTTAGTGGGCTTTGTTGACTTGCAATGTTTACATTAGGTTATGATTTTATCAACATTTTTTTTAATGATGGCCAATAAAACCTAAATTCAACTAAGCATGTCTTGACCCATATGAACTATTATTCTTCCTGAGTAATTCAATTATATTAGGAAATCTCATAGCAAGGTTCTAGGAATACATAAACTTTTTTCTAATTAAATACCTATCAGTTAAATGAAAAAGAAAGTCCTACTTTAATGGATGGTTTAACATATCTTAATATATTAGATTCAATCTATTGCCATACTTTTCTATGTAAATTTATATCTTAATATATTAATAGTATGGGCTGCATCATTGGTTTTCTTGTAGGAATTAAAGTGTATTATTTTAAAAAATCTATCAACTATTACAAAAATATTATTATTATATTATGTAGTGTGTGGCTCATGAAAAACAATCTATTGATAAGTTCTCCCAATGTCTATTAGAAATTAGCAAAGACATTTATTTAGCATGTTTTTGTTTAGTGGTCTTTGTTGACTTGCAAATTTTACATTGGGATACGATCTTATCTTCATCCTTCTATAATAATAACCAATAAAATCTAAATTAAACTTTGCTTGTCTTGACCCATATGTCCTATTATTCTTATGAATAATTCAATTATTGGGAAATTTTGTTGTAAGGTTCTAGAAATTTGCGAACTTTCTCCTAAGCAAATATTAGTTAAATGGAAAAGAAAGTTAAAAGTATATACTTGTCTATTAATATTTTATAAATCACATGAAAGTCAAGACAAATCAAATGATCATCTTTCTAACGATAAAAACCCAAAATGTTAAATTGAAGTGAAGACATAACTGATGTTACTTGAGATAATGCATTGGCTAGACTTTTCTAATATTCAAGTTTATATTTTAGGAAAAGTAGTCCTATGAAAATTCTTATGATTTATCTTTTTTGGATATTAATGTACTTTAAGATATAATGATTAGCATTTAAGATAAATTTTTTATGGAACAAATAATGTCTTTAATGTTTTAAAGTTTAATGATATAAGATTTCTTATCATAAGTAGAATATTTTTCTTAGCTTATTTTAATATCTCGTTAAAATAAGATACTCGATGCTATTCTTAACTCATAATCCTACCAATTTAGACTCTTAATGCATCATAAGTATCTTCAAATACTTTAAAAAAGTTTGGTTGTTTTATGATTGAAAATGAACTCATTAATACTTTAATCTCAGTAAAGGTCTTGCTTGTTCCATTAGTTTATAGAATTTTATCTTTCCTCAGATTAGTAATTAGTTTATCACTATACTAAAATTTTTAATGATTTTCTTAAAAAAGTAACTAATCCATAAAAATTATGAATATTTGTAAAACTTTTGAGAACAAGTCAATTTACTATTGTCTTTATCTTTTTAAGATTAAGTGCAAAAGATTTTTAGTAGGCACAATAAAACAAAAAATTTAGTCTTCATAAACAAATGTCTTTAAATTTATAGATAATTTTTTTATCTTCAAATTTTTAAAAACTTATTTAAGATATTCCAATGAGGATATTTATCATTGTTATATATGAGAATATTATTAAAATACAAAAAATCTTCCACAAAAAGTTTTAAGATCATATTTATCAACTTCATAAATGTATTATAAGAGTTTTATAATTCAAGGAACATCATTAACCATTTATATAATCTATTTAAATTTTTGAATATTATATTATTTTAATTTTTAGGCCTAATTTTGATATAATAATAGCCATTAAGATCTACTTTTGAAAATTAGTTGACACTATAAATTAAATTCAACATATCATTAAGTTAAGGAATGAGAAACTTATATTTGATTATGATCTTATTAATTACTCTATTATTAATATACATTCTCTAACTTTGACATTTTTTAGATGTCAACAATGCAACTACAACACATGGGCTTATGTTCGTTTATAGGAATCCCTTCTTAATGAGTTTATTTACTTGTTTTTTGAATTCGACATGTTTAGTAAGGTTCATTCTATGATGTGGTGAATTTGAAAGTTGTGAACTCAAGTGAGAACAATAGCATTCTAGTTATCCCTCTTGGGAGGCAGCTCGTTTAAAAGCTTTTATGGGATAAGATAAGATCAGTCAACTTCTCTAATAATTTATTAGATTTTGTAGAAATATGATCTATAGATTAGTTGGTTATAATCTCCTTGGTATGTAGGAAGTACAAAAATTTTTTATTAGAAAATTTTTCCTATGATAATTAAATCTAATATTTTTTGATTTTAAATATTGCTCATCTTTTAATTGGTGTCCCTAGTTAGATTGATTGTTTAATAGTGATCTAACGACTAAAAATGTGATAAATTGTAACTTATTTTTCTAAGATGTAATAGATTTTAACTTAGAAAATTGATTAGAAGGATGAGCCTTCTTAGTTGGCCTTAATAGATGCAACTTAATATGCAAGTCATTTTATTGGAACACATTAGTATCATGTCTTGCAAAATTTAATATGCTCAGATCTTACAACCAAGTTTTGATATTAAAATATTTGTTCTGTCTATATGCAGAATACTATACTAATTCTTTTCTCACTAGCCCTTATGTTTAGTTGAACCAAGCATTAGATGTAGTTGGTAAAAAAATATAATCCATTCAACTTACATGGAATTATTCTGTTGGAATTTAGATAGAAGATTGGCTCTTTTGAATATACTTATGGAAATCACATCCATTGTATATTACCTTATATAGTTAATCTCATTACTGAAAACATTTTTTCTCCTCCAATTCTTTGTTTCGTTCTTAGACACAAATAAGCATTGCATGACACCTACATTCTTATCATCTTCCTTAGAATATCCTTCCACAACAGTGAGGATGGTGTCTTCTTCTTCCATTTTCTTATGCTTTGGTTCATCCTAACTTTCTTCCATTTTCTTATGCTCGATTGGGTCAACTAGTTTAGAAATTTATTAGGTCATAAATATCATGAAATGTTGGTGCTTCAACCTTAACTTCATTATAAATCTCCATTTGATCATTCATGTAATTTTAAGGTTGTTGAGTTCTCTTGATTTTCCCTAAGATTATGGTGATCTTTTTGGGTGAGGTAGGGTTTGGTTCCTAGTAATAAAAACCTTTAGTTTCTTAACTTGAACAATTAAGCTAATCAGTGTGATTTCAATTTTATTTAACTTATAAGATGAATTCTCTATTGTATGATATAATGTGTTTATCTCAATCTTAAATGTCTCTTAAGTTTTTCATTTTGTTTTATTTTGTTGGTATTATGTAATTTCAATATATCAAAATAAGGTATCAAGATAAGAACTATTTTTTTTTAGTTGTAGGTAAGATTTAATATTTAATATTATGTTTTAATTTAAAACTTTTAATATTAAATTAAATTAATTAGATAATTATGTGAAGGAAAAAACTGATAATTATTTTATCTAAAAGTGTAGTGGCAAATTAAAATAGATAGCTTAAATTTGGCTCGTGTAGTAATCTCAATAATATTTATTAATAAAAAAAATTTAGAATTTTTTTTATTCAATTTATATTTTAGGTGGGTGAAATATATATAAATGAATCACTTTTTTAAGTCATTACTCAAAGGTTAGTTCGATTAAGGTTGTTCATGATAATTGCAACAAAATATATCAAGGCTAATCTTTATGTTGAAAGTTAAAATTATACTAAAAAATGATAAACAATTAGATTATTCTTAGAGTTACCTTCTTTCAACAACTCTTCTACGTATGTTAACAAACCCCTTATGATGTAAGAATTTTCATGTCCTTCGATCTTAATCTAAAAGTTGGATGGTTGTGGTAGGTCATTTGAACACCTAGAAACTCACTCACATATCAAAAGTTTTTGGAGATGCACAAGGACAAAATCGATGTTGTTCATGTGGTAGGTATTTTTCCTTTTTTTAAGGTGCATGGGTGTGTGGGTGTGCGTAAGTGCAAAGGCTTGTGTGGCGAAGTTTGCAGGGTACTTTTCCTTATGGAGATGCACAAGAACAAAATTGATGTTGTTCATGTGCTAGGGTAATTTTCCTTTTTTTAAGGTTCATGGCCGTCAGTGCAAAGGCTTCTGTGGCTAAGTTTGCAGGGTACTTTTGCTTTTGCAAAAGGCTAGCTACATGTGTAGATGAATGCATAATTGAGCAAAAACATCGAGCAACTAGATGGACAAATGCATGGGTGTGTGCATAGTCAAGCTTGTAGCTTCATAGGTGCATGGAGCGGTAAGCCATGCCGATGCTTGAGAAGACGTGCAAATGTGTTAACAGTTGGTTGCACAAGTGTGTGAATGTGCAAACCTATGTATTCTAGTGCTATTGTGCTGATGATATTACACAGATGTGGGGTGGGCTATGTCGTTGCAAACAATTGAGCTGTGCTTTCTAACCATTATTATGCAAAATTCTTGTAAGGTCGATGTGTCCCATGCCAAGTGGGGAGGTATGCATGGATGTAGGGGCTGATGATGCACATAGTAGGATCCATAACAAATACAATAACGTCATAGCTCATTATTTGTAGAATAATCAATGCATGTTGAGTTGTCAGCAGAGGTAAGAGAGGAGGATGACAATGGAGATAATGGTTCATGATAGGGATTATTATGGATTACAATTAGGATAGTGAGAAAGGTCTTCATGGAAGGAATCTCCTATACATTCATTTACCTTGCAGAACTTTCTTAATTCAGAATGATAGCAAACCAAAAGCTCATCTTTTCATTTATCATAAATATTTATATAGAATGAAAAAATTCTAACAACAAATGAAATGATCAAAATAATCCTTTTTCTAAAAAACTAATAAAACAATAATAAAAAACTACGAAAATAAACAAATATATAGAAACTAATAAGAAATATCATTGAGTCTTATAAATGAGTCCTTATAATCTATTATAATCCAATAACACTAACAAACTCAATATAAACTTTATTCTAATCTTTTTGGGACATTGTTTGAGATGTGGTTCACGACTTATAATGAAATTGTCTCTTACATCTTCAGCTCTACTTAATCTATTCTAAGTAGTGCATCACTTGTCTTTTTCTCATGTACATTGATATCTATTCATATCTATTTATCATCTTAATATTCTCAACATTCAAATACTAATTTTATTTGTATATTTAAACTTCCAAATTCCAAGATCAATTCATTTCTTCCCAAAATGCATAAGCCTCACACACACAATTTGTTCAAATCAAGATCCCTTCAAATCCCTGGTCTGTTTTTCCCATCTTCTACCTTCCATTTTTAGTCGTTCCCTCCCTCGTTGATGTCGATGCTTACCACCTGCAAATAAGTAAGACATTTCTGTCAGTGGTGGAACATGAAACGTTGCTCATTTATCTCCCTTCCTCCTATCAAAACCTAAGGCATAATGGCAAAATTCCTCAGCAAGTTCTTTGTACATCAGCCTTCACTTCTCATTAACTTGTCTTCCCTCTATACATCACTAATTTGTTTTAAATGCAGGACATCTGTTTCCAGCATGCTCAGTTCACACTATGAAACAATCACTACCTTAACCAGAAATTGTTCTGGGCCTGAAATGAGCGGAGGCCCAAGAGGGGGTTATCTTTGTTCTGGGGCAATGACGCAGGCAGTAAGGTTGAATCCACTGCCTTTTGGTGAGATCAGCTCTGGTGTTCAGTTCAGAAGGAGGAATAGCTGTTTACACCAGGTTTGGATACTGAATTTTAAATTTTCTTGTGGTGAATATGTAATATATGAATTTACACTACAAGCAGAACATATACAAAATACTATTCAATTCAAAGCATGTGTAATATAAGGTTGATGCGTTTCAGCTTTGGCATATCTTAACGTTTTTTTTTTGTTGTCTGGATCCCTTTGTGATTTTTGTAGTTTAAAGTCAGTTGTAGTGTTTGTCATAGAAAGGTGCTTCTTTATGAATGCAAAATTATCTTTTTATTAGACTTATTTAAGATGTTTCAGATGTTTCTATAATAAAAATTAGAAAACATGTTATGAAAAATTGAGTCAAATTACCCCTTTTACTTGCATCATATTCCCTTTAAAATCATTTATATCTTAGTCAAATTTACACCTGATTTTGTAGTTAATATAGGTGTAGTGTTTGTCTTAGAAGGGTGTTTCATTATGAATGAAAAATTATCTTGTTATTAGACCCATTTAAGATGTTTATGATGTTTCGATAATAAAAATTAGAAAACATTTTATGAAAGATTGAGTCAAATTTACCTCTTTTATTTGCATCTTGTTCCCTTTAAAATCATTTATATCTTAGTCAAATTTACATTTGATTTTCAAGTTAAAATTAGGTGTAGTGTTTGTAATAGAAGGGTGTTTCTTTATGAATGTTCAATTATCTTTTTATTAGACCCATTTAACATGTTTTAGTATTTCTATAATAAAAATTAAAAAAACATGTGAAAAATTGAGTTAAATTTATCTTTTTTACTTGCATCTTATCCCTTTCAAAATCATTTATATTTTAGTCAAATTTATCAGGTGTATTGTTTGTCATAGAAGAGTGTCTCTTTATGAATGAAAAATTATTTTTTTATGAGACTTATTTAAGTTTTTATAATAAAAATTAAAAAACATGTTATTTAAAATCTTTTATATCTTAATCAAATTTAAACTTGATTTTGTAGTTAAAATCAGGTGTAGTATTTGCTATAGAAGAATGTTTCTTTATAAATAAAAAATTATCTTTTTATTAAACCCATTAAACATGTTTCTCATGTTTCTATAGTAAAAATTAAAAACTATGTTATAAAAAATTGAATCAAATTTACACTTTTATTTGCATCTTATTCCCTCCAAAATCATTTATATCTTAGTAAAATCAGAACTTAAGAATCCTGCAACATTGATTATTCCCCAGTTTAAAGAATAGCATTCTTGTTTAATACTGTATTTTAATTAACATTCGGGCTTTAAAGATCTGATATTTAAATTAAAAAAAAACTTGTAATTAATACCAAGTTTAAACTAATTCAATACTCGTGTAAACATGTATCAAAGTGACTATTTATAAAGAATCATAAAAATAAGGCAATAATTTTACACTTCTTTTAATAATAATTTGTAATAAAAATAAGAATCATAAAAATGTAACAAAAACATTATTAAAAGGTGTTTATAAAAATAAAATTTAAAATCTACTGCCAAAAAAGTTTAAAACCATTAATAAATAAATGGATAAAGTAAATCAAACACCCTTTGATACAACAAAAACAAAAAGTAAATGAACCAAACAAAAACAAAAAATACCTCACTAAATCATTAGTTAAACACGAGACCATACACAAAATTAACATTGCATTACTACAACACATTAACTGGAAAGCAGGAAGGTAAATTGACCATACAGACATCAATCCGTGCTTGTTACCAGTTTATATTTCACCCTTTCCTCAACATAGATCATCACCATTACATCTTCAAGTGCTTCGCAAACACTACTACTTGATGAAGATGCATCTACTTCAATATTTTAGTGATGCACTTCCAAGTAAGGAAATTGCTCATGTTGATGGAACCAGTAAAAGAAACTGCAGAGAATTTTTCTCCTTATGAGATTGAGCCCTTCATACCCAAAACTTAAACCGAATCTACATCGAATTGAAGATCTTCAAAGACAAGATGTATATTACAACACTCAAATAGATGTTACATTGTAATCAGGGTGATGGCAGCAAGTTAATTCTGAACTCCTTTACTGATCAATTTAGTAAGAGTTAGTAGTGATGGCAGCAAGTTTCACATCAAGGATCTGATTTTCATGCTATATTTTCACCAGAAGCTTCGCATTGAACTGTTTGATGAATTCGACCTTTCTGTTTCAGTGTAACAAGTGATTGAAATACTTCAAGACTTTGCCATCTTCCTTTTGAGTGTCTGTAATGGAACATGGTAAGGATTTCTATGATATGTTAACAGCATGATTCCTGAACTGCACACAAAAAATGAATGGTTTGAAGAATAACATGTAAAAAAGATGTGTAAAGAAAGTAGTTCTTTAGGTTAAAAAACCTTGTATGCTCACAATAAGCATGCACATCCTAGTTACAAACTCACAAGATTAGCTCAAATAAAGGATATTGTCTACCAATTTGAGAGTGAGCACTTTGTTATTCACATAATTCAACAAAACCGGACCACTTGAGAGATTCTGCATCAGAGAGTAGTAACCCAGTAACACCCAAGTGATTGCTCCTTACAAGCATAAATTACGAAAACTGGAGGAGTTCTCCCATCTATAAGCAGCAAACCCAAAACTGCTCATACTAATAACTTTTGCATGAAATTAAGCATATTTATGGTAAATTAACTAAACAAAAATGCATTCTCCATGGCATTATGCTCGTCTGAATTGGGTGGTACACATGCATCAAAAATGCAATTTAAATAAAATTAAGCAGTGAAAATAGAATATTTACAGTAAAATAAACAATCTTCATGCCCCATTGGAGTTGTATGGCATTGAAGCATCAGATTCATAAACTGATACTATGATAATTGATTCATTGTTCTATAGCAAAACCAATTAGAGCATTAAGCTACTTGGGAGGAAAAATTCGATATGATGGTAAGTTAACTAGAATCGTTTTAAACTTCAAGGACAAAATTTTTGTAAGATGAGGACAACTATAATTACCCCAATATTTGCTTCACTATAGAGATCGTTTTAGTATTATAAGTTTGTAAAATATATAAATTATCCTGAGATATGAGTTCTCATAATTTGAATATGAAAATGAGTGAGAAAGAACAATAATAATTTTTCCAATGTGTTCTGTAAAGCATGCCATACTGTAAATGTTTCAAATTTTGAAAATGAGTATAGATTGAGGTGGAGGTGATCGAGACGAGCTAAAAGACCGTTATCTCAATAAGAGTTTATTTAAAGATGTTATGAATTATTGAAAATTTAAATACAAAATAAGAAAATAAGTCATTTAATCAATATATTTATTATAAATATATAACCAAACACTAATCATCACCTATATGCATCAGGCCTCTGTCATCTCCTTCACGATTTTCTTCTAGTTTTTTCTTCTGCTTGATAACACATATGAGCTTTGGGTTTCAAAACCCAAAATTTGTTCTACCCTATTTGCTATCATGATTCACAATACAGGAAGAAGCTCTATGCCTCCCGTCAGACAAAAGATGTCGTGCATTCATCCAAAGCCTTAATGTTGTACTTCTTGTTTTTTTCTTGCTCAGCTTGTACTAAGGAGGGGGTGCATCGATTGCGATTGTTAATAAAGGAAATGTAACATATTTTCAAGGAGAGAGGAAAAGCTTGGAACTTTAAACGAATTGCTAGAATTCAAGAAAGAAAGTAAGCTAAGGATTTAGGTATGTTTTCCTCTTGATCCTAAACTCAAATTTAGTTGCAAAATTTTATAGGATTAGGCGAAAGGGAGTTTATAGAGGAATTTTGAATTTACTTTGGTTTGTAAAATTCATATCGATGCTATAAAATGGTGAGATTTTATATAAAAGAATATAAAAAATAAATACAGACTAATATGTAGACCAAAGAGATAAATCGAGACAAGAGTTAGAGTAGCATTAAATAATCTTGATAAATAAATCTACTAATTATAACGTAAATATAATTATTATTATTTTATGAGATATCTATAATTATTATATAACATCATATATGATATTGATGTTAGCATAGGTTTGATTGACATATTGTGATGACATTCTGCTATACTTTGCATTTTGCATGTATTTGAAATTCTATAACATGACTTGAAGAAGAGAATAGAATAAATGTGATACAATATGACACTTTGAGTTATATACAAATTATTGTATGTATCAGCATAATATGCAGTATAATATTATGATAAAGTATTATGATGACTATGAGTTTCTCTATGGTACTATCTCACAACTCGAATATGTTTCCTAAGATCATACTAGATCTATCAAAAATACTTTTTTTAAGGCTTGAAGGGTATAAATACAACTCATACTATATTTTGTTATTACCATTTCATGTATAGCATGAGAGGTATAGTCGTAAATTATATTAATATAATAATATAGCACTATTTAAGATATGATATGACCTCCTATGATTTTCATTAACACATTGTACAGGGCTTGATGAGTATGTGTATAACTCGTATTATATTTTGTTATTAACATTTTGTGCAAGACTTTATAAGTATGATTAGAGTTCATATTATATTTTATCATTATCATTTTGTGCAAAACTTCATAAGTATGGTTATAATTCATATTATATTTTGTCATTGGCACTTTGTGCAAAACTTCATAAGTATGGGTGCAATCCATATTACGTTTTGTTAGTCGCACTTTGTATAGGGCATGACTATTATAGTTTTGAGAGCCATACTAATATGTGATATGATGTTGATTATAATTGATATTTAAACCTACAAACAAAACTTCATGGATATGAGATGTGATATTTTATGAAAAAGTGATAATAGTTATTGATCCTATATGAGAAAAAACAAACAAATTATATTATTTTATATTATTATTCATTCATTAACAACATTTGATACTCTTTATTACATTATCATGAATTATTTGTTTGTTTAGATATTTTTATGATATTGTTGTTATATTGTCATACTTTATTTAATTATTTACTTATTAAGCTATTTGAAACTCATTTCAAACTTACACTATAGAGTATGCTATAGTATCACATAAAGATGGAGATCACAATACGATTAACGGTGATGACACATTTTGAGAGTTATTGTTGTATGAGTTTGTAGATGGGATTTATGACATACCATTATATATTTGTATTTATAATTATGTTTGGATATCTATTAACTTTATGTGATTATGTACTTTAAAGTATAGCTTTTAGTTTACATCATGAAAATTTACTATTAGTTATATTATGTAGGATGAGCAATATTAATATAAAGAGAAAAACAACTAATTACAAAATAGACTTTTATCTATTTTAAAATTTAAAAATATCTTTTATATTCAGTTTTCATATTACATTTTGATTATTTGTTAATGATTACCATTAAAATTGATGGATTGATTAGTGAGTTATGTTATTAGTTTTATTATCATTCTTTACATGAATAGTGTCATTTGAATCTCATAATGACAAGGTTGGTTCCTCAAGTTAAAGTGAAAAGACAACAAATTTTCACATTTTATTTAACAAATATATCCATTTTTTAGTTGATTCATACAAAATAATAAAGATGACAACCAAAACAAAATTTTAAAAACAAAAGTAAATTGAAGAATAATTTATTGCAACTAAAGGCTACAAAGAGGCCAGACAGAGCAAGAGCAAATATGACATCCTCTGTAACTATCTCAATCATCTTAGACCTATTTTTGAGAAATTGTAACTTCAGAAACAAATAGATTCTAAAAAGTTATTAGGTTAAGAACAAAAAGTTCAACTAGTAATTGATATTTAAAAAATTCCAAATCGATTAAATTCAATTATTGAAATTATCCATTAGTAGATGTGTGGATAAACCAAGGATATCAAATTTTGGAATGGTTTTGACCATAAACATTAAAATCTTGCTTTTCACTTATTCAATAAGATGTGACAAAGATTAAAGCAACAACTTAAAACTTCTACAATTTGAGGCCATAAGAATGTTTAATATATCAAATGAAGGATAAGGACCCAACAATAAGAAAGCTCCTACATAGGTTTATTATGCACATGCTTGTCTTACATTTTGTAAGAGGCTTATAAATATTTAATAAAAAACAAAAACATGAACAATCCTTATTTTGACAAAGTGGGGTCAAATATATATAAATTCTGTGATGTCATAAGGAAATTTATTAACAAAACTTGGCTAAACATGTCCAAGATTTTTTTAAATAGCCTCTCATCATATCTTCTCATCCATTGAGAATAAGAAAAAATTATGACTCAAATATTCTAATAATAGCATTAATTGGCCAACAACTAATGATCAAAACCATTACTCCATAGCTTTATTGTCAATCACTTGTATAGAGTCTTCCAAATGCACTTACATCCAATTATGTTTATTCATATCTTTTCTTATATAGCTAATCATTCACATATCAACATCATAATCTCATTTAGATTTTAGGTCAACATTCAATGCATATAATATTATTGGTCTCAATGCAATATTATAAAATGCATCTTTAATCTTGAGTAGATGTTTTGATCACATAACACTCATGATTATCGAGCATTTTAATATGTCTACTTTGATGATTAGTTTGATCATATATGCCAGCATATAATGATAAAAACTTTGAATTGTGAAAATCAAAATCAAACAATTCTTCTCAAAATTTATGACACTAATAAAGCTAATTTATTGTTACATATATTATCATCTAAATTCATCCATGTCCCCTCAAATAAAGTTATTAAAATAAAAATCCATAATTACTATAGATACATATGATTACGAGACGATGCAATCATTTTACTCCTAACATCAAAAGCTGATTAACATTCAATAGCTAACCATAGAATTAATTTTGGAAGATTTTTGGTAGAAAGACTAAAAGATGTCAGAAGCAAAAATATTGGCGAAGTTATGATCTTCTTGTGAAATTGTTGAAAGAAATAGTTTACATTTTGTTCTTTTAAATGAATACATTTGCAATGAAAACTAGTTTTGTAGGAAAAATTCTAAGCAATTGAGTAGATTTCTAGCCACAATTACAAACATAAGAAAATAGGTTGTTTGCACAAGATAATAAAGATGGAGCACAAATAAAACTAAAATGATTATATTTTTCTAATCAATTATGAGTCATGATTCAACATCCAAGAGCACTTGCTACAAGGATTATGACACTCCTTTATTCTAATTCAAACTTACGGCAATGTACTAAGTTAGACCTTTGAGTGATTGAATTATTTTAGTAACTCATATGCCTAAGCAAAGAACACAAATCCTGATCAATTAAACATATGCAACTTGCAATGCAAGTAAATAGAAACAAGAGTTATCATAAAGACAAAAGGAAGAACTATAAGGCATTGGATAATAACTAGGGAGAAACCTAGAAATTAACAAAATCAAGGAGCAGGGCAATGTGCAGACTAATCATTTTGGCTGATTATTTTGATGTATATAATAAGTAAAAAAACAGTAGAAACTAAAATGAACAGCAAATAGCAATAAGTGCAAGAATATTGACTTCCATAAGCTCTTTGTTTTTTGTTTCACAATAATTTGGGATCTAATCCCATAGCCATAGAGATGATAAAGTGGACTCCCATCAATAGGGCGGGGCAGGGCATCCAACGGGGTAGGGAGGCAAGTGAGGCGATGTGTGGAGCAACGTAGGAGTCATTGAATGCGGGCAGCAATCGACGATAGGCAGGCTTTGGTGAAATTTCGTTTAGCGAAATCAGAGTTTGAATCTAAAATAAGCTGAGGAGGAACTCATAAGGATCTAGGAATCAAGCATGGAATCAGCTCACGGGTATGCTCAAAACCTTAATTTTGTCGTTTAATTAATATTATTGAACATTGGAGTTCATGGAGAACTAGGAGAGTACCCCAGTAAATCAATCGCTTGCTGAGATTTTGAGCAGCTCTAGTGTGAAATCTCCAATTAAGATAAAGATACCTACAATGTTTAAGAGCCAAAAATCATATTAAAAATGAAGTAGATTGGAAAAATGGCAACAGAATTCAAACTCGCACTAATTGGTAAATTCTCATATGAGAGGCCGAGTATGGAATCCATAAGAAAGGCCTTTTCAACAATTAGTTTTCAAGGTGAGGTCAAAATTGGTTCATTAGATAGCAGGTACATCTTGCTCCATTTTAATAAAGAGGATGACTATCTCCACTGCTGGTTGCATATATCATGGAATGTTGGTGATTTCCAGATGAGAGTCTTCACATGACATACTAAATTCCATTTCAACATTGAGCCATTGCTTGCTCCAATTTGAATTTCACTAGAATATCTATCAATATAATATTTTTAACAAAACAGCAATTTATTCAATTGCTTTCGCAATTTGAAAATCATTAAATGTGGACATTGCTACTCTGATTTTAGCTCAGCCAAGCATTGCAAGAATGTGTGGAAATTGATCTAATTAAAGAATTACCAAAATGCATTAGTATAACGCAAAAGGGTAGCAGTTCGTGTGGATTCTGATAGAAGATTCAAATTTCGTGCAAGATCCATGATTTGATCATAAAAGATGAATAGACTAATAACTTTCAAAAAAAAAATGACTCTCTTGTTCTACCTTCGTACAGCACATTGGCATTCATTGCTCCTTACATCATTTCAACTCTGGGTATCCCGCCTGGTATCATTGTTGTAACAACTCGTCGCCACAATCATCTAAAGGTAAAGATTTTTCTGTATTTTGTAAAATAATTTCTAACAATTTGAGTTGAACTGTGAATATAAAATTGAATAAAATGCATTTTAAAATCTTGAATAATTTGTAATTAATTTTTTAAGTTATTTGTAAATAACAAATTAAATAAATTATTTAATTAAATAAAAATAAAAAAAGAAAGTCAAGGTAATAAATTTCCTGAAAACCCTTTTAAGCATGCCCCCAACATGGCTAGGGTTTGCGAGAGCGGCGATTTCAAGGGCGAATTGGTGAGATCCGGTCGCCGAATGGCTAGCGCGAAAAGATAGAGGCGACGATCGAAAGAGAGAACGCGAGGGAAAAGAAATCTGATAGTGCTACTTGACCATAACCCTAATCAAGCGGGCCACACGGTCTGCCGTCGTCAGAAAATAAAAGATAAGTATGTCGCGACCTTGATTCAAAGCACGGAAGGGGACAAATAGAAAAAGGTAAATTTTTCTTTCAAGTCTTCCACTTTTCCCGTTGCATGCAATATTCTGGGTTGTATGGGGTTTCCGCTGACAAGTATGCGGTGTAGTTCTCGTCGCCAGCCAGTGGAAAAAAATCCGAGAAAAATAAAATTCAAAAAAAATTGGTGGGCAAATCCAAAAAAGAAAAAAAATATCAAGAGAAATATGAAAAGGGGAAAATAGTTGTAAATAGAAAAAAACAATTAGAGAAGCAAAATCTTACAACAATTATTATGAGAAGAAAAAATTATATATATATAAAACTGAAAAGAAAAATGATGACAAAGAATGTTATATTTTATTTCGTAGTAGATTATTGTTAGTAAAAAACCAAAAAAATTAATGAACTCTTTTTATTTAGAAAAAAAGTTATCTTGAGGCAACAAACCAGCAAGACAATTTTTATTATAGGAACAAGTTTATGAAGGTAAGTTTAAATTTCAGTATTTAATTGATGTTGATATATACAATTGTAAAAATTGATTAAGATATTTAATTTCCTTACAAAAAATGAAAGAAAAAAAAGAAAAGAAATTCAAAGAGCATTTAAAACAAAGTTAGATAAATTTAATTATTTATAATACAAGTAAATATGATTTAATTTAAATTAAATATGACATGATATTTATGAAACATATATTATAAAATCTGATATTATAATACATCTTTTGAAAAGAGAATAAAAAAATAAGCATATGACATGATGTGTATTGTATGATAAAAATAACAGGATTAAATACTCTGATGAAAAGCGAAATGAAAATAAAACATAAAATTTTCCTGGATTTATCCCTATGATTTCTTGAGATGTGATGAGCACCAGCATAGGATATTGGACATTACGAGATGTGTACTAACACAAAATGCTGGACATCATAGGTACTAGTTTGATACTGGGTTATGATATTATACGAGATAAGATAAGCACCAGCTCAGCATGCTAGACATCATAGGCACTAGTTTGATACCTAGCCATAAGATGAGATGAGATGAGATGAGATGAGATAGCTTCAATACCGCTTGTACTTAGTCCAGATACGAGGGACGGAGATGATGTGATAGATATGACTGGCCAACTATGCCTTCAGGAATGCCTAAGGGCAGAGGTCTGGAGATAATGAGACGTCACAAATGAGTTGACATATGATTGAGATATGGGTGTACAATCCTATAAGAATTATCTAGGATCCAATTATAAAAAAAATGAAAGAAATGAAAAATAAAAAAAGAAATAAAAGAAAAAAGAAAAAGAAAGAATTAATATGAATTAAAATAACAAAGATGTATGCGAATATTTCATATGTATATAATATGTTGTCATTCATATTTTTATATGTTAAATATTCATGATATCAAGTGACATCATACTATTACATTATATTTATCATACATTTAATATTTATTTATGTTGATTCACTTACTGGATATTTTATGTCACCCTTATTTATACTACAGGACATATCACAGATCTACATACAGAAGATACATAGAATGACATGAGAGATATGTGAATACTTTTATATATATTGATTTTATTTGTTATTATATTTCAAAGAACTTTTATAGAACAAAATAGATATAAATACACTTTATTTACTGTGATGAAAAACTAGAATTGTTATTAAAGTAAAATTGTTGTATTATTATTTCATCACTCTAGTCTAACGTGGTTTATATCCTCACAATTAGCTGCACAAACTCTGATCTGTTGTTGGTTAGACAATAATACTGGTGTTATGATGGGCGGGACGTGATAGGGTGGTGTAAGAGACTAAAAGTTATTAAAATTGAGAATTTGAGTAAGGACACTAGCACACAGCATATGCATGACATACCTGTGTAAACCTAAATGTGATTTTGGGTGGATTATTGAATATTGATATGTGAAATTTTTATGAATTAGGATTCAAGAACCAAGAGATCTTAAAGAGAATTATCTCCCAATTTGCAAAAATTTGACAATCCAAATATTCCAATGCAAGTAACATCATCTTCATCACAACATATGAGGATGCATGAAAAAGGTTTTATGTTAAATAAATTAGCTGATCAATTCTAACATATGCATCCTCCTTATCTTGTAGAAGGTTCAGATTCTTTTATAGTAGAAAAATAAACAAAACGTATGAATAGGATATTTGATACTATGGACTGCCCTGGTTATAGGAGAGTCTCTAGGGATTCTGGTGGAGGATAATGCTATAGATTGGTAGGAATCATGCCACCACATCAGATTCTGTAGCAAGTTTGTTAAAGAGATTTCATGATAGGATTTTATTGATGATTTTGAAAGTAATTAAATTCTTATACCTACATGGGAGAAGATATGATTAGATTTGTCAAACTTGGTCCAAAATGATTTAACAACATCTGAATATGAGAAGAAATGTAGTACTCTGGTACGACATGTGATTGATATTATAGAATCTGAAGAGCAACTATATTTTATTATTCACAAGCGCCTACAGTATGACATTAAGACATCTTTGATATCCTACAAGACATCTGATTTTTATGATCTTGTTAAGAATACTAAGTTGGTGGACAAAATCTGTAGTTATTAGAATCCCACAAAAAGGAATTAAAAATGAAAGAAGAAACTCAAGCAGCGAAAGATACAACTCACAAGAAAAGTTTTAAAAGATTTCGCGAAGATAGAAAATTTAGTTGTGGAGGATCATAATCTGGTGTCAATAGCAACAAGACAGATATAGAGACGACTAACAAGACCCCTCAGTATTATGATTTCGAAAAATTTCATGAAAGGGTTTGTTGGTATAGACAGAGCGGACAGATCCGATGCTTTACTTGTGAGGAGGTAGGCCACATTGCCAGATTATGTCCCCATGCTAGTACTGTAGTTGAGACAGCTTCAACACCTGTTGGTTTTAGTGGCAAAGGTGGAGCAGGCAGAGGTAGAGGCGTTACATCTACTTCAGGGTCTATGAGTACTCGTAAGGGTCAATTAACAGGAAGAGGAGGGTAGCCCAAGGTGTATGCGATCTTTTAGTAGGAGGCACCCCATTCCACTGATGTTATCTTAGATATATTATTATTTCAATACATTTCAATATCTGTTTATTTTGATAATGGAGTATCACATTCATTCATTGCTCATGTATGTTATATTATATCTATAGATTTACAACAAATAAAAATTATATTGCTAATCAAATTGCTTAACAGTACTTAAATTAAAGCTGAAAAATATATCAGTGGATATATAGACATATAGGAAAAAAAATTAGTTATGAAATTATTAGTCCTATCTTTACAAGAATTTGATATTATTTTGGATATAAACTGGTTAATAAAATATCAAGTGAAGATTGATTATATTAAAAAAAGATAAAATTAAAAACCCAAGTTGAAGAAGAAGTGACTTATTATGGAAATGGAAAGAAATTTTTTTTATATCTACAATGAAAGTTTCTAACTTAATGTTAAAATGATGCAAAAGATTTTTGCTATCTCTGATAGTTACTAATAAAAAATTTGGAAAACCTCAAAAAGTTTCTATTATTTCTGAATACCTTGATGTGTTTTTAGAAAAATTACTAAAATTACCTCCATATAGAGAAATAAAATTTTAAATTCAGTTGGTGTCAAGAATATAACCTTATCTAAAACAACATATAAAATGACACCTGCACAGTTACAAGTGAAAATCCAAACTCAATTGTTGGATAAGAGTTTTATTAAACCCAGTATATCTCCGTAGGGCACACCAATTTTATTTGTCAAAAAGAAAGATGTCATCTTACGAATGTGCATTAATTAAAAAGAGTTGAACAAAACTACAATAAAAAATAATATCTTTTGTCCCATATTGATGATTTATTTTATCAATTATAGGGTGTTACAATATTTTTTAAAATTCATTTGAGGTCTGGTTATCACCAACTAAAAATAAAGAATGATAACATATCTAAGACCGCTTTCAAAACTAGGTATGAACATTATGAATTTTTGGTATTACCTTTTGGCCTCACAAATGATTTTACGACATTCATAGATTTAATGAATAGAATATTCAAAAAATATCTTGATTAGTTTGTCATTGTTCTTATTGATGATATTCTTATATATTCTAGAAACACAGATAATCATATTAGATATCTGCATATTGTGTTACAGATATTACTAAAGTTAAAAGTATTTTAAGTTTAGTAGGATATTATTAAAATTTGCAAGGATTTCTCTCAAATTACTACACCTTTATCATGATTAATTCAGAAAGTTATAAAATTTGCATGAAATTTCTCCTGTGAAAAGAGCTTTCAAAAATTGAAAGAAAAATTAAAATCAACTCAGAGTTGACTTTGCCTAAAGGAATTGAGAGTTATCAAATTTATAGTGATATATCATTGTAAGGACTGGGTTGTGTTTTAATGTAATTTTGGAAAGTTCAAGCATATACTTCTAGATAATTGAAACCATAAGCAAAGAATTATCCAATTTATGATCTAAAACTGGCAACAATTATGTTTGCTTTGAAAATTTAGAGACATTATCTTTATAGGATGAAATGTAAAGTTCTGACTAACCATCAAAGTTTGAAGTACATATTTACTGAAAAAAATTAAATTTTAGACAAAAAATGATTAGAATTTATTAAAAACTATAATCTGCAAAGATAAAAAAACATGTGGTTATTGATGCGTTGAGCAAAAAAACATATCTTCATTTGATTATAGCTCAAACTGATGAAAAAAAAATTCATTTGAAATTGATAATTCATTATTAACGACAAAAATATAGAAAAATATACAGCTGTTGTATCAGTTATCTATTAGGCTAGACTTGATTGAATCCATTAAAAAAGATCAGCTTTAAAATAACAAATATTAGAAATTAATTCAAAAAGTTAAAAATGATTAAGAATCTGATTTTACTGTTGATAAATATAATATTTTGTGATTTCAAAGTCGTCTATGTGTTCCCTAATTATCAACAATTAAAATAATTATTGTTAAAAGAAGCCTATAATTTTAAATATACTATTTATCCTAAATGAATAAAAATGTATCATGAATTAAAACAATAATATTAATAACCTGATATAAAAAGAGATGTGATAGAATAGATTAAAAAATGTCTAATCTATCAACAGATAAAAAGCTAGCAATAAAAACCTAGTAAGTTATTACAACCTTTACCCATTTCTGAATGAATATGGGAAAACATTGCTATAAATTTTGTAGTGGGATTGTCTAAATCACCGATAGGACATGAATGTTTATAAGAGATAATTGATAGGCTAACAAAATCTACGTATTTCTTAGCAATAAATGTGACATATACAACAGAAAAATTAGCTCGTATGTATTTGTAGTAGATTGTGAAATTACATGACATGTTAAAAGAAATTGTATCTAATAGAGATTCAAAATTTACATCTCATTTCTGAAAAAATATATATCAAGCTTTTAATACATAGTTAAACTTTTAACACAACTTTTCACTCATAGACAAATAGCCAAACAGAACGAGAAAAAAAGTCTTAGAAGATTTACTACGACTACGTATTCTAGACTTTGAAAGAGATTGAGAGTCATTTTCAAGTAATACAATTTACGTATAATAATAGCTATCAAGCTACTATTGGGATGGCTCCTTATAAAGCTCTGTATAAAAGAAAAAGTCAATCTCCATTATGTAGATTTTAGAATAAAGAACAAATTATTGGGCCTGATTTTATAAATAATGCTAAAGAAAAAGTGAAACTAACTAAAGAAAGAATTCAAACATTAAAGGATAGACAAAAGAAATATTTTGACAGTAAATATAAGAATATTGAATTCCAGATCTCAAAAAAGGTAAGATCGCTTAAAAAATTAGTTCACCAATACAATTTGCTAAAATACATGATGTATTTCATATATCTCTCCAAAAAAAATGTCTTTGATCCAACACATAATCAACTATGATATAAAAAGAATTGAATTCAACTCAATATTACATATCAAAAGAAACCAATAATGATTTTGGATCAGAAAGAAAATGTATTGAAAAATAAAATAACTCTTATGATAAGAATATTATGATAAAATCATACTGATATAAAAAAAACTCTAGAAATTGTAATGACTCATCACCTTACCTAAAGGTACAAGTTTTTTCGTATTTTATAGAATAATTTTTAATAACTGCAATTAGAATGTGAATATAAAATTAAATAAGATGAATTTAATGACAAATTTTGGTTCTTATCGCATAATTTTTAATACCTTGGATAATTTATAATTAATTTTTGAAGTTATTGGTAAATAATAAATTTAATTAGTTAATTAATTAAATAAAAATAAAAAATATTAAGGAAATAAATTTCCTGATAACCCTTTTACGCACGCTATATTTCTCGCAACATCCTCGATGTGGCTAGGGTTGGTGATAGCGACAATTTCTGGGGCGAATAGACAAGATTTGATCGCCAAACGGCAGCCACAAACGGATAGAAACAATGATCAAGAAAGAGAATGCGAGTGAAAAGAAATCTAACGATGTTACTTGACAAGAACCTTAATCGAGCGGGCCGCACAGTCTCCCATTGTCGGAAAACGAAATATAAGTACGTCGCGACCTCGATTCAAAGCATGGAAGGGGGAACAATAGGAAAGGTAAATTTTTATTTTGAGTTTTCTACCTTTTCCATTGCATGAGGTATTCTGGGTTATACAGGGTTCTTGTCGACAAGCATGCAGCGTTGTTTTTGCCATCAACCAGTGGAAAAAAAAAACTTCGAGTAAAATAAAATCCAAAAACAAAATGGGGGATAAATTCAAAAAAAAAATGTCCAGAGAAATATGAAAAGAGAAAAATATTTGTAAGTAGAAAAAAATAAGAAAAAAAAGTCCTTACAACTATTATTGTGAGGAAAAAAATTATATATATATAAAATTGAAAAAAAACATGATGACAAAAAAATGTTCTCATTTTGTGGTAGATTATTGCTAATAAAAAATAAAAAAATTAATATTTTTTTATGCAGAGAAAACATTGACTTGAAAGCAATAAATAAAAAATGCAAATTTTCTGTTAACATGAACAAGCTTACAAAGGAAAGTTTAAATTCTAGTATTTAATTGATGTTGATACATGTAACTATAAGAATTGATTGAGATATTTAAATTCATCATAGAAAATTAAAAAAAAGAAAAATAAATTGAAGGAGCGTCTAGAACAAAGATAGGTGCATTTCATTATTTGTAATTTCAGTAAAAATGATTTGATTTAAACTAAATATGATATAATATTCTTGATAATTTCATTATTTGTAATTTAAGTAAAAATGATTTGATTTAAATTAAATATGATATAATAAAAAAATAAGCATATTGTTTGCTGTATGTTGTGTAATAAAGATAATAAGGTTTTTTGATAAAAAAAATGAAAATAAAACGTGAAATTTTCTTAAACTTGTCCTCATGATTCTTTGAGATGTGATGAGTACCAACACAGGATGCTGGGCATTACGAGATGAGCACAAGCAAGGGATACTTGGCATCATAGACACTGGTTTGATACTGAGCTATGATATTATACGAGATGTGATGAGCACCAACACAAGATGCTGGACATCATAGGCACTGGTTTAATACATGCTATGAGATAAGATGAGATGACATCAGAGACTTCCTCCAATACTACTTGCACTTAGTGCAAGAACGAAGGACAGTATGTGATAGATATAACTAACCAATTATGCCTATGGGCAAACCTATGAGCAAAAGTCTAGAGATGAAGATGCCTCAAATGAGTTGACTCATGACTGGGATATAAATATATAATCTTATGGGAACTATCTAAGACCAAGTTATAAAAAAAATAAAAAAATAAGAAAAAAGAAAAAATATAAAATAAAAGAACAAAGATATGAGTACATATTTGATGTATATACAACATATGCTATTCATGTTTTTATATGTTAAACATTCATGATATGTCATGTGGCATCATGTTATTATATTATGTTTATCATATATTTGCTATTTATTTATGTCAATTCACATACTGGACATTTTATACTCATTCCTACTTACATTATAGGACATGTCACAGATCAATACATAGAAGATATATAAAGTGGCATATGAGATGTGTGAATACTTTTATATATGTTGATTTTATTTGTTATCATGTTTCTGAGGATTTTTATAAAACAAAATAAGTATGTATGTATTTTTTTTGTTGTGATGAAAAAATTAAAATTGTTATCAAAATAAAATTGTTATATCATTATTCCGTCACCCCCTTCTATAGTAGTTTATGTCCTCACAATGATATGTGTAAACTCTGATCTTTTGTCGATTATGCAGTAATATTGGTGTTATGATGGGTTGGGCATGATAATATTAGCTCTTTTGAATAATCACCTTTGATTATTTCATCTACTTTTAGCTTTTATTGAACCATCACCATCAATTCTATCATCTTATCAACTTTATCACACAATATTAGATTTGTTGCTTTGTCAATGTTGACGCACAAAATTAATTTGACAATCTTATCATTTCTATCACAACACATTGGTTATGTGGCCCCCATTAATCCTATTCCATTGTCTTAGCTATGTTGACTCTATTTCTTTACCATAACTATTTGAATCTTGTCGAACCATTCCTTGGCTTTGATATCACTTGTTAAGAAGAGCATATCAAATAAAATAGCCATACATGTTAGAAATTAGATTTGAATTAGTGACATGTTTTATTACGTTGGGTTAAAAATATACTTCGATGGATATCTAATAATCCAAATATTTATGCTTATGAATTGTGGTTAGATTAACTATATTTTAAGATTTTAACATCATTCCTAATTTACAATATAAGGTTATATCAAATTTTACTTGTATTAAAAAGTTTTCTTGCCCTTGCTCTTATTGGCATGTGCTTATGATTGATGGTTTCTTTTCCAATTCTATATGTTATCAATCTCTTTGCTTATGTCACTTCTAAAGTTTATTGACTTTGGCTTATGGTGCTCAAGTATAATGACAAAATGCTTCTTATTGTCATTCACTTATATCTTATGCTTTCATTTTGAGGTTTCAATTGAGGAATTGTTAACCTTTTTTATTATAGATAATGGTGTTTGCAGTATTTTAAATAGTTGAGTGACGTGCTTTTAATCTTATTTATGAATTATTGTAAGCTTGAGAGTATTATAAATGATTGGAGACAAACTCTTTGACCCTATTTGCAAGATGTAAAAGATTATATACATACGTCACATACTACTCTATACACCCCATCTGTGTGGATATGTGACAAGTTCTGCAATGCAAATAAGTATGAGCATAAACTGTCCAGTAGGTGAATCGACGTGAATAGATAGCAAATATATAATAAACATAATGTAATAATATGATATCAATATAACATATCATAGCTGCTCAACATATAAAAACATAAATAATAACATATATATAATCAAATATATACACAAATCTTTATTCTTTTATTTCATATTATTTTTTTCTTTAATTTTTTTCTCTAAATTTTATATCTTTTATTTTCTTTATAACTAGACCCTAAATAGTTTCCATAAGACTATACACCCATACCCCAATCATATCTCATCTTATCTGTAGCATCTCATCATCTTTAGACTTCTGCTGTAAGCATAGCTGAACAACCATATTTATCATATATCATCTCCATCTCTTATCCTTGCACTCAATGTAAGTGTTATTAAAAGAGTTCTCTAATACCATCTCATCTCATCTCATAGCCCAATATCAAACTAGTGCCTATGATGCCCAACATCCTGTACTGATGCTCATCACATCTCATATAATATCATAACCTAGTATCAAACCAGTACCTATGATGCCTACTATCTTATGCTTGTGCTCATAGCATCTCAAAGAATCATGAAAACAAATTCAGGAAAATTTTACATTTTATTTTTATTTTTTTAATCAAAGTATTTAATCTTGTTGTCTTTATCACACAACACACATCATATCATATGTTTATCGTTTTATTTTTTTTAAAGGCGTATTAAAATATCAGATTGTGCAATATATACATCACGAATATCATGTTAATTTAAATCAAATCATACCTACTTACATTATAAATAATTAAATTTACCTATCTTTGTTCCAGATGATCTCTTAATTTCTTTTCTTTTTCAATTTATCCTCATTTTTTAAAAAAAATTTAAATATCTTAATCAATTCCTGTAGTTGCATTTATCAACATCAATTCCTACAGTTGCAGATGATCTCTTAATTCTTGTTTTTACTAATAGAAACTTTTCCTACCTAGCTTATCGCTTTAAACGCATCATTTTCTTTACATAAAAGGAGCCTATTAAATTTTCTTTATTAGAAATAAATTACTACAAAATAAGCCACCACATTCTATCATATTTTTTTACAATAACTATTGCAAGGGTTTCCCTTCTTTTTAATTTCAGATTTTTCACCTTTTTTTGTTGGATTTTATTTTTCTCAGATTTTTTTCACTGGCCGACGGTAAAAACAGCACCGCATCCTTGCCGACGAAAACCCCGTACAACCCAAAAAAACGCATGCAACGTGAAAATTGGAAAACTCGAAAGAAAATTTACCTTTCCTATTTTTTTCCCTCTTTCATACTTTAAAGCTCGACCACAGCACACCTCTTTCCTGATTTCTTATGACGGGAAACAGCGAGGCTCAAAGGATTAAGGTTCCCGTCGAGTGACATTGCCAGAATTCTTTTCCCTTACACTCTCTCTC
This sequence comes from Vanilla planifolia, assembly GCA_023846275.1. Classification (NCBI taxonomy): domain Eukaryota; kingdom Viridiplantae; phylum Streptophyta; class Magnoliopsida; order Asparagales; family Orchidaceae; genus Vanilla; species Vanilla planifolia. The sequence continues at coordinate 8,062,960 of CM043870.1, forward strand.
TCAATCATCGCCTCTATCCTTTCACGATGACCATACGGGAACCGGATCTTGCCGATTCCCCCCAAAAATCACCGCTCTCGCAAACCCTAGCCGCGTTAGGGAAGCTGCGAGAAATATCACGTGCGCAAAAGGGTTTTTGGGAAATTTATTTCCTCAATTTTCTTTTTTATTTAATTAATTAATCAATTAATTTAATATTATTTACTAACAACTTTAAAAATTAATTACAAATTAACTAAGACTCCAAAAATTACGCGACAAGAACAGAACTTCATCGTTAAATTCATCATATTCAATTTTATATTCACATTCTAATCTCAACTGTTGGAAATTATTCTACAAAATACAAAAAAAAGCTTATACCTTTATGTGATTACAATGATGAGTTGTTACATTCTCCCCTTAAGAAATTTTGTTATGAAATTTCAAAATAAATTTAGATATTGAGCCTTCATATCTGTTTCTATTTTTTAATTTGTTTCTATATCAGTATGATTCTATTATAATACTCTTACAATGAGAATTACTTTGTTTCTCAATACATTTTCTTTTCGACCCACAATCATTATTGATTTCTCTTGATATGTCATATCAAGTTGAATTTCAATTCTTACTATATTATATTGGATTATGTGCTTGATTAAAAACATTTTTGTAAGAGAGACATAAAATACATTATGTATTCAAACAAATTGCACTAGTAAAACAATTTTATAAGTCACCTTTTTAAAATTTGGAAAGAGTCAATATATTTTGTTTTAATTTTTTTACTTTATCAAATCTGAAAATGCCTTTCAATGGATGGGCTTTGATAAACACATGATCACCGGCCTGAAATTTAAGATTCTTATGTTTACTATCAAAATATTTCTTTTATCTATCTTGTGTTGTTTGAATTCTTTCATTGATTAGCTTCACTTTGTTTATAACATCATTTACAAAATCAGGCCCAATAACTTGTCATTCTCTACCCTCAAATCATTATAATGGAGATTGATATTTTTTTCATACAGAGCTTCATAAGAAACCATCCTAATAATAGCTTGATAGCTATTATAGTATGTAAATTTCATTAAAAGAAGATTATTCTTCTAATCTCTTCCAAAGTCTAGAAAACATAATCATAATGAATCTTTTAAGATTTTAATCATTCACTCAATTTAACCATCTGTCTGTGGATAAAAATCTGTGTTAAATTTCAACTACATACCAAAAACTTGATGTACCATTTTCTAGAAATGAGATGTAAATTTTGGATTTCTATAAGATACAATTTTTTTCGACACGTCATGTAATTTCACAATTAACTGCAAATACATACGAGCTAACTTTTCAATTATATATATATATATATATATATATATATCACCTTTATTACTAAGAAATACACAATTTTGGTTAACTTATCAATTATCAACCATATGCAATCATATCCTATCAATGATATAAGCAATCCCACAAACAAATCCAAAACAATGCTTTCTCATTTCCATCCAGGAATACATAAAGTCTATAATAATCTGTCAGGTTTTTGTTCTCATTTCATCTGTTAACAAAATAGATATTTTCTAACATATTCTACCACATCTCTTTTCATACAAGATCATCAATATTGTTGTTTCAATTCATGATGTATTTTTGTTCCTCTAGAATAAATAGTATATTTAGAATTATAAACTTATTTTAACAATACTCGCTTCAATTACTGATGATTAGGAACACAGACAACATTGAAATCTTAAGATATTATTTTTATCAACAATAAAATTAGATTCCTAAACATTTTAAATTTTTCAAATTAATTTTTGACATTCTTCATCATAAAACTGATCTTTTTTAATGGATTTTATCCAATCTGACCTGATAGACAATTGATATAACAGTTATATATTTTTCTACATTTCTATCTTTTGTAACAAATTATCAATTTCAAATAAAATTTCTTTTCATCAATTTAAGTCATAAACAAATGAAGATGTGTTTTTTTTCTTAAATATCAACAACCACATTAACTTTACTTGAATGATAAATAATTTACAAATCATAATTTTTAATATATTTTAACCATCTTTTTTGTCTTAAATTTAAGTTTTTCTGAATAAATCGGTATTTCAAATTTTGATGATCAATCAGAACTTCACATTTCATATTATAAAAATATTACCTTTAAATTTTTAACGTAAACACAATTACTATCAGTTTTAAATCATAAACTGAATAATTCTTTTCATGTGATTTTAATTGTCTGAAAACATATACTCTAACTTTTTCAAATTCTATTAAAACATAACCTAATATTTACAATAATACATCATTATACTAATAACTCAATTTTTTCATACAACGTCAACACTAAAGCTGATGTCAATTTTTTTTTAATTTTTGAAAACTCTCCTCATAAGAGAAATCTCATTCAAATTTCACAATTTTCTAAGTTAATCTAGATAAAGGCATAACAATCCGAAAAAAATCTTATATAAATTTTTTATAATATCCTATCAAATCAAGAAAACTTCTAACTTTGATAACATTTGTAAGTTTAGGCTTAATATATAATAGTCTTTATTTTCTAAAGATTCACAGATATCCCTTCTGCACTGACAATGTACCCTAAAAATGTGACTATGGATAACCAAAATTCACATTTTGAAAATTTTGCATACAACTGATGTGCACGTAATATTTGTAGCACAATATACAGATGCCTAATATAATCTTCTGTACTTCTAGAATATACAAGAATATCATCAATAAATATAATCACAAACTGGTTAAGATATTCTTTAAATATTTTATTCAATAAATCCATGAATATTACAGGTGCATTTGTGAGGCCAAAAGATAACACAAAAAAATTCATAATGTTCATATCTAGTCCTAAAAATGGTCTTAGATATGTCAACATTCTTTATTTTTAGTTGATAGTAATCAGACCTAAAATCAATTTTTAAAAAATACTACAGCACTATACAATTTATCAAATAAATCATCAATACGAGACAATGGATATCGATTTTTGTTGTAATCCTGTTCAATTCTTTATAATCAATACACATTCGTAAACTGTTATCTTTTTTTTTAACAAATAAAATTGATGCTCCACACGAAGACGCACTGGGTCTAATAAAACCTTTATCTAATAATTCTTAAATCTGGATTTTTACTTCTTGTAACTCTGTAGGTGTCATTCTATATAACACTTTAGATATGGATTATATTATTAGTACCAACTGAATTTCAAATTTTATTTTTTATTTAGAGATAATCCAAATAATTCTTCTGAAAACAAATCAAGATATTCATAAATAATAAGAACATCCTGTGATTTATCAAACTTTTGATCAATAACCATCATAAATGACAAAATCATTCACATCTTTTTGACATTAATTTAGAAACTTTCATTGCAAATATAAAAAAAAATCTTCTATTTTCATAACAAATCACTTCTTCTCCAACCTGAGTTTTTAACTTCATCTTTTTCTTTACATAATTAATATTCACTTTATGATTTACTAACCAGCCCATACCCAAAATTATATCAAATTCTTGCAAAGGTAGAACTATTAACTCTACAATAAATTCCTTCTCCTGTATGTCTATATATCCATTGATATATTTTTCAACTTTAATTTTAATATTAACAGGCAATTTGACTAATAATGTAATTTTTATTTATTGTAAATTTACAAATACAACATCACATATATGCTGAGTAATGAATGAGTGTGATGTTCTACTATCAAAAGGAACAGATACTAAAATATACTAAAATAATAATGCATTTAAGATAATATTAATAGAATGGGATGTCTCCTATTGAGAGATAACATATACCCTGGGTTGTCCTCCTCTATCAGCCAACCGACTACTACCAATACCTACAAATCCTGAGAAAGATACAATACCTTTGTCTTTGCCTCTACCTACTCCACCTCTGCCACCAAAACTAAGATGTTGAAACTTTCTCAAATACAATACTAACGTGGAGACATAATCTAGTAATGTGGCTTGCCTCACCACAAGTGAAGCATCGGATCTATCCTCTTCACATATACCAACAAACCCATTTATAAAATTTGCCACAATCAAAACACTGAGGGGTTTTGCTATAAGTCTTTGTATAAGTCCAATTGCTGTCGACACCAGATCCTGATCCCCCATAACTAAATTTTCTACCTCCTCAAAATCTTTTAAAACTTTTCTTATAAGTTGTCTCTTTCACTACCCAAGTTTCTTCTTTCATCTTTAATTCCTTTTGTGAGATTCAAATAACTGCAAATTTTGCTCCACCAAGTTGATACTCTCAACAAGATCATAAAAATCAGATACCCTATAGGATATCAAAGCTGCCTTAATGTCATACTATATGCCCTTATGAAACATAAAATATCATTGCTCCTAAGATCCTATCATATCAGGCACATGTCATGCCAGAGTACTAAACCTCTTCTCATACTCAGATATTATCAAATCATTTTGGACCAATTCTAACAAATCCAATTACATCTTCTCCCATACAAATATAGGAATATAATTCCTTACAAAATCTTCAATAAAATCCTAACATGAAATCTCTTTCACAGGCCTGCTATGAAATATAATATTGTGCTATGATTCCTACCAATCTATGACATCATCATCTAGCATCAGAATCACTAGAAAAACTCCCTTATAATCAGGACAATCCATAACATCAAATATTTATATATTTGGTCTATCATTCTACTACAGAAGGATCTGAACCTTTCAGAAAATGAAGGGGATGCATATGATAAAACTGATCAACCAATTTATCCAACATAAAACCTTCTTTATAGATCCTCATACATTGTGATGAAGATAATGTTACTTATACTAAAATATTTGGATCGTCAGATCTTCGCAAATTAGGAAATAGTTCTCTTTCAGATCTCCTTTTGGTTTCTTGAATCCTAATTCATCAAACTTTCATATATCAAAATTCAATAATCTATCCAAAACTACATTTATGAAAACAATTTACATTTAAACAGGTATGTCATGCATATATTGTATTAGTATACTCACTCTAAATCTTAATTTTAACAACATTTGTCTCTGATACCACTTTGTCACGCCCTGCCCATCATAACACTAATATTACCACCTCATCGATGACAAATCAGAGTATACGCAGCTAATAGTAAGGACTTAAACTACTGTGAACGAAGGTGATGAAATAATAATACAATAATTTTACCTTAATAACAAATCTTATTATTTATCACAAATAAAGTACATACATACTTGTTTTGTTCTATAAAATCTTAAAAAATACAATAACAAATAAATCAATATGTACAAGATTATTCACATACCTCATATTTCACTCTATGTAGCCTCTTCGTGTAGATTTGTAGTATGTCATGTATTATAAGTAGGGGTGAACATAAAATATTCAATAGAAGAATCGACATGAATAAATAATAAATATATAATAAAACATAATATAATAATATGAATCCAATATGACATATCGTAAATACTCAATATATAAAAACATGAATAATAATATGTTATATATACATAAATATGTATACATATCTTTGTTCTTTTATTTCAGGTCACTTTTTTTTATTTTTTCATTTTCTTTATAGTTGGGTCTTAGATAGTTTTCATAAGACTGTACCCATATCCCTATCATATGTCATCTTATCTATAACATCTTATCATCTCTAGACCACTGCCTATATGCGTGCCTATAAGCATAGCTGACTAGCCATATTTATCACTTAATTTCCATCCCTCATCAATGCATTAAGTGCAAGTGGTATCGAAAGAGATCTTGATACCATCTCATCTCATAGCCCAGTATCAAACCAGTGTCTATAATGCCCAGCATCCTATGCTGGTACTTATCACATCTCAAATAATATCATAGTCTAACATCAAATCAGTACTTATGATACACAACATCCTATGCTAATGCTCATCTCATAAAACCCAATATCTTGTGTTGGCTCCTACCTTTGTTCTAGATACTCTCTTAATTTTTTTTTTGTTTTTGTCAATAAAGAATTTAAATATCTCAATCAATTCCTATAGTTCATATATCAATATCAATTAAATATTAGAATTAAACTTATCTTCGCAAACTTCTTATTCCTACTAACAGAAAGTTTTTCTTCCTAGCTTATCACCTTTAAGAAAACTTTTTCTCTACATAAAAAGAACATATCAAATTTTCTTTATTCATATTAAATTATTACAAAATAAGCTACAACATGCATTATTATATTTTTTCCTACAATAGCTGCTATAAGAGTTTTCCTTCTTTTTAATTTTGAATTTTTCACCTTTTTTTTAGATTTTATTTTTCTCGATTTTTTTTTTCACTGGCCAACGATAAAAACACTTCATGCTCATTGACGGGAACCCGTACAACTCGAAATAACGCATGCAATGGGAAAACTAGCAAACTCAGAAAGAAAAATTTACTTATCTTATTTTTCTCTCTTCTATGCTTTGAAACGTGGCCATGACATACCCCTTTCTCGATTTCTGGGATAGAAGACAGAGCAACTCAATGGATTAGGGTTCCGATCAAGTGACGTCGTTGGATTTCTTTTCCCTTGTGCTCTCTCTCAATCGTCGCCTCTATATCCTTTCACGACGACAGTATGGGAATCAGATCTCACCGATTGAACCCCCGAAATTGTCGCTCTCGCAAACCTTAGCAATGTCGAGGAAGCTACGAGAAATATTGCGTGCATAAAAGAGTTTTCAAGAAATTTATTTCCCTATTTTTCTTTTTTAATTAATTAATTAATTTATTATTATTTTAATATTATTTACTAATAATTCAAAATTTAATTACAAATTAACCAAGACTCCAAAAATTACTTGACAAAATCTAAACTTTGTCGCTAAATTCGCCTTATTCAATTTTATATTCATATTCCAATTCCAACTGTTGAAAATTATTTTACAAAATGAGACAAAATTCATAACTTTAAGAATAAAATCTATTTTGAACAATATGATTAGATTTACAATAAAAGGATAAAAATAAAAATAGAATGTTTGATTTGTATTTCACTAGACTTTTATTGTAGTAGAACAATGTAATAAATAGATTAGATATTATGATTAAATCACTGAGGTAGCATGTAAGGAATTAAATGATTTTATGTTCTCAAGAGATGCCTTTGCGTTCTAATTTTACTAGAATATTAAGAATTTTTTATAGTAAAGTTTTATTTATTGGATAGCATGTTTTTTTGAGGAAAATAAAAATTATAAATTAAGTGAAAAACTTAAAAATAATGCCAAACTATATAATATGGCTTGTCAATTAGGGTGATGAGTTGTTACACATACAGCCAAAAAAAGCCAACAAAAATAGTAGATTCAATAGTTATAATTTTATACAACTAATGAGGCAATATAATTGATTTAGTATAATAGAACTGAAATTGATGGTTCGAGAGAGCTTAGCAAAGTCGATGATGATGACTCTAATAATGTTGACATAGGTGATAGTTGATATAATGTGATAGAGGAACAAAGATGACAAGGGAAACAAAAACAATTGTGATGGATTTGGAGTTAACAAGGTAGAATTATTAAAATGATGTCGCAAAATTGACAAGGGCAATAAAAACGATGGTAATAGTTCCAACATGATTCAAGAGATAGTAGAGTCGATATAAGATGACAAAGTCGATAAAGACAGTGAGCTAATGATGATTTCGACAAAACTGACAAGATAATATAGCCAACATTAAATTGATGGATAATGAAGATGATAATTGATACATTGTGACAAAGTCCATAAGAGCAATAAAATCAACAAAAACAACATAGCTATTGGTGATAATCTCAATAGAGCCTAATGTGACAAAATTGATAAAGGCAACAAAGCTGATGTGATGGTTCCAACATTGATGAAGAAGAAATAGAGTTAATATTAGATAGCAGAGTTGACAAATGTTGTAGAGCCAACGATGATAGTTTCCAGAAAGCTAACAAGACAGTTGAGCTAACATGTCAATTGATGGAAAATGGGAATGAGATTCTTAGTTAAGGAAAAGATTTGTTAATAATGAGAAGGTTTAGACACATATTATAAGTTAAGAATAACATAAGAATCTTAATCTACAATTAATATGAAATATACTCTTAGGTTTAAATTTTTTTGGTATCAAATATTTATATAAAGATATATTGAGTCTAAATTGAAACCCACATAAAGTAATTATACCTAATAAAAACTCATAATTGCATGGAATTAGCCCACCAGACTTTTGCATACTTCTATGTTGGATCAACTCATCTAAGAGACTATTGTGGTCATTCTCATAAACAAGACGCCCCAATTTTGTATAAATCTTACTCCCATGATCCACCACAACAAAAAAGAACTAAGACAAATCATCCGTAAACTTACTTCCATTTCCAAACAGCGACCTTGGATAGCTCCCAAAACCAGAATACAGAATTCCAGTGTAAGAATTGGAATGTAAGCCCCGATCACATTTTTGTCACACCATACCCTTTTAGGAGAGGGGATAAAACATAAAGCGAAAAGGCTGATAAGATTGCAAACGGACCTGGAGCTAGATGTTCCCGAACTTCTCCGTGCATTCGAAGAGCCGCGAGCATTCCTTGTGAACGCGCCGATCTCCCGTTGCTGAAGCTCAGTGAACGCATTCACATATTCGTGCTGCCGAGGCTTATTTGTTAATGGTCCTCTGAACGACACCGTCTCCTTGCCCCATATGTTGGCCGTCAATCTGACACGGAAGCCGAGAACATTCTCTTGCGATTCTCCATCCCCTCTTTCACCACCGTTGCCTATTATCCAAGACCCCTTGTCCGAGTCGTGTGAGGATAATGGAAAGGGTTCAAGGGGAGCAGAAGAAGTGCTGGACGTAGGGTTAGGATTTAACAGCGCTCTCCCATGGCTTCAGCTTCCCTTCATCTTACCCAATTTTGATAAAGATGGGGTTTTCATCCGGCTCTTCTCGCTCTAGGGCAATGTTTATCTTTTAAATATTTTTGCCTTAAATTAGTCAATATATATGCTATAAAAAAGTTCTATTAAAATAAAATAGATTACTTTCGAAATGTTATAGTATGCCACATTTCAATTTTCAATAATTTGAGTATATTAATGTTAATTATATCTTTAAATTTTTAATATAAATATTAATAACATTTTTATATTAAAATTTAAAATTTTAATATTATTCAATATTCATCTAATTATATATTTAGAATAATCTGGTATCTTATATGATGCAATTACTTTAATAAGTAACATCATAATGAATGATTTATTTGTAATTTGATGATATATAACATTAATAAATTTATACAGATATATAATTGATATTTTAAATTGCATGCAACATTTTAAGTAAAGTTCAACACATGACTATGCCTAGGTTTCTAAGGATAGCATGTGATTGTTGTCATAACTTCATTCCACCGCCATTTTCGAGCACGTGTCATGCACACGTGGCGAGAATGTAAAGTGGGCAGTCACCATCAGCGCCGCCGGTAAATGTGGCCCACCTTACTTAAAAAAGCACTTTGTAAAGGTGACAAACAAACACAGCAGCAAAAGAGAAGAACAACTGCTATTTAATGAGCCCTGTTTCTTTCTTCCCTAAAGGCTGATGGAAATGAGGGATCGCATCCGCAACTTAGTGAAGCTGCGTGAACCCATCATGGAATCTGAAACCCAACAGCGACCTCCTCTTCGCCAATTCAAGAAGAAAGCAAGACGAAGACTCTACGCCAGCAAACCATATCAAGAAAGGCTGCTCAACATGGCCGAAGCAAGAAAAGAGATCGCCGCCGCTCTCCGATTCCACAGGATAGCCATGAAACACCAACAAAATCAAACATCCCAAGAGCCACCACCTCCTCCACAACCCGTAACAACTCCGATTTATTATAGCCGTAACATCTGCAAACATCCCTTCCCCTGTTCTTCTTCCCCACGGCCTCGTCCCCTCACCAACCATCCATTATGCCCCAAATCAAACATGGAAACAGTTCCGACAACCTCCGCCGAGACGTGCCTCTCGCGGGCAGCCGAGTCGAGGCGTCTGGATACGGTCGAGACGCCGACGTTGGACTCGACGCTGCATCCGGTGATGGGCGACGAGGAGATGGCCGAGATCAGGTCGATAGGGGAGAGGCACGACTGGGAGTGGAACGACAGAGTGAACTTATTGACCTCTGCGTGGTGGAGCAGATTCTTGGAGACGATGGATGGAAAAGGCGAGGCTTTTCGAGCGTTGGGTGAGGCCATGGATAACCCCACTTGGCTGAGCGGTGGGTCAGGGATGGATCACCTTATGGATGATCACCTGCATGGTGTCTCTTTTCCATGGTTGTAAGCAGAAAGATGGCATTTTTGTGATTCCGTGTAAAGGTGTAAGTTTCAATCGGACAAAAAAAAAAAAAAAAAAAAAAAAAAACTATTTTTATGCAATTATCAAATTTGCAATAGAAAAAAATCGACCACACCATATTGCCAAACCTTCACCAACATAAGCATTAAAAGATAATTTTCTATTTTTTTTAACCATTCGTTAATTAATTTCAACCTCTTTCAGAAACTTCTCTTGAAACAGCAACGCGCTGCCCATTTGCAAATCTAATCCCTATTTCAACATCCCGTCCTCCTGAGCTGAAAGATGAATCCTCTCCCCTGCTTCTCAACCTCTCCAAAGCCGGCCTATTTACGTCCTCCTCGGTGAACTTCTAAGGCTCCGACGCAGGCGGCAACTCGACGGCGCTTCTGCAGATGGGGCAGGTCGAATTAAAGAGAAACCACGTGTCAATGCACGCGAGATGAAAGGTGTGGTGGCATCGTGGAAGGAGGCGAGCGACCTCGCCGTCGGTTAGCTCCGAGAGGCAGACGGCGCATTCCAATGCGTTTCCAGCCTTCGCGTCTGTGGCGGAACGGAACACGGCGGAAGGGAGGGACTTGAGCACGTCGAGGTCCAGCGGTACGGCGGCGGAAGAGGAGGATGGGGAGGTCGCGATGTGTGACCTTGGGCCCATCTGGCGCTTGAGGCGGAGAAAGAAGAAGAAGAAGACAACGAAGACGATGAGGAAAAAAACCGTTAGCTGTACTGGGATGACGGTGAAGAATGATGGGATCGACATGGGGGCGAATTCTGAGGTTTGAGTAATGCCGGATGAGTCTTCGACACTTAAGCTGTGGCGAGCAAGATTGCATATATCGACCTGGTCAACGTCAGTTAGAGGAGAGTCGGAGACGATGACCCAAGGGAAACATTGCACCCTTTTATGCGAAATGGAGAGCTTTCGTTTGAGCCCGAGTGTGACCGCCATTTGGAAAGAAGCTCGGTATGCAGGATTTGAGAATCTGTTGATGCCAAATTTCTGAAATTATTTATAAATAAATATTTTTTATAAGATCAGTTGCATATTTAATTTTAACATTAATGTGATTACCATGAATTGTCTATCATCTGCCATTAACACTTACAAGAAGATAAAGCCAACCATTCTATTTTTATTTCAACTTAGTTATGCTGTGGAGACCTTAAAATATTCTCATCTTACCTTCCATTTTCAGAATTACATATAATTTGTGAATTTAAAGTAGAGGAATAAAAGAAAAACTATGAAAAAATTATAAAATTTTAATTAAAAACAGTTTATTAAAAACCCTATGCAAACAAATCCGTAAACCTTTCTTATTAGTTACCTTAGTCACTATCTGTGATATCAGAACAATTATTAAACTGAAATTTTTTTGAATTTTGCAATAAACAAACCACTAGTTCGAGAAGTTTCTGGATCAAAACGAAGTGTTAATGGGATTCTTCCACTCTTACAGTTCCAGGAATCAGCAGCATCGACCTTTATGAGCTCTGCAGTGGAAAGAAAACAGCACATTCATTGGTACAGAAGTACAACGAATACAAAATCGATAGGAAAGAACTCAATGCAAGTGAAACAAAAAAGAGAAGTGTTAAACAGTTTAATTGTTGTTAAAAAAGGTTCTGGGTTTGATTCCTTTAACGTATTATTCAGATTTACCATTAAAAAAACTAAACAAGGGCTCTCTTTGGTTATACAGATGACTTGAAATTAGATCACATTAGAGAATATGGATCACCATCAAACTATTCAGGGTTGCTCAAAGTATTAAATTATGACAAATTCGAATGATTTGATGGGTTTTCATAATGATTGATGGGTTCCTTGCGGTCTCATAGTTGCAGTCTTATAGTGACTTCTCTTATTTTATTACATTATAAGCCATCCAAACATGTGTAGTAGAATCTTTAGAAGTGATTTTTCTTATTTTTCCTACAGATTATAAACCATTCAAACATTAAATCACATGGTCAATGCTTATCCCTCATTTCAAACACAACATGTTTGTCTCAACTGCACAAGTTAACATTTCACATCTTATAACAATATTAGTTTCATTGTTAACCTTATCAAATTTACCTTTGATTTTACTAAGTTCGGATTATACAACAAACCAAATTCATGCTATGTTATTTAAGTTTTACACTATCAATTACCTAAGCAACCCTACAAATGTATTGTAATCGGGCTTGGAAATAGCTATGACAGTGTAATACATGCATAAAAGTTAGAATTTAAGCTAAAACAAAGGCATACCAGCCGAAGGATTTTTGCACAAGAATTGCTCAACCACGCCTTCGTTCTGTGAGAAAGTTAGACTGGAAAAAAAATATCCCATCAAATTTAAAAGTCATTTATAAAAAAAAAACTTTTAAATATACATGAGAGCCTAAAAGCCTTTCTGATTAAATAATTCAACAAATATGTGATCAACTGCAGAAAGAGAATTCCAGCAACTAAGTAAAAACTATGTAGCATAACAACACGAGAGACTCACCTACAAGTGCTGTACACAAGAGAACCTCCAACTTTCAATAATCTAAAACCATTTGTGAGAAGCGCCAACTGCATACAACAAAATTTGAATTACAAATAGTTCAAATATTCAGCTAAGGGTTTATTGAGGTGTTTAACATTGATGCCCACAGATATTAATATTCGGTGATTCGTGAAGATGTGTAGTAATTAAATAACCCTATGAGCCATAACCTTACTCATAAAGAATTTGCAATCTTTATAAGCCAGTCTCTTTAGTCCTTACACCTAGGTAACATCAGGTTCAGTAGCAAGAATTCAAAGGTATAAAGCTGGCAAAGAAATTTGTAAAACATAAAAACCAAGGCCATCTTAACAAAGTCTTCATTAAAAATAGCTAAGGAGGACGTTTGGTAATGGTCTTTCATGCGCAGATTTTGAAAGGTAGAATCTACCAAAAAAAAAAAAAAAAAAAAAAAAGAACTGTGAAGAAATACGTTGGATCAAACAGTTTTTAGTTATTTAGAAGATTGTTTTTTTTTTTTCAAAATGAAAAGTTGACTATAAACAAAAGCATAGCTACAAAATCTAATCTTATCCTCAAAAAGAATAATCCTTGAAAATATTAAAAGAAACATTTACCAAATGTAAGTGGGTAGAAACATAAGAAATGAGCATGAACTAGCAGTAGATGGGTGATGGGATACAAGTATGGGGCCTCAATGAAGAAGGATCTGAAATCCCAACAAATTGAAACCATCTTAGGACTTGGAATCTTCTTTTTAGGCATTTGATGAGGAGAAAACGAGAATCGGAATTGTTGACAGGTAGAGGCTCCAAGGAAGCCAGACGTAAGTATTGAGGATGAACGTCAACTCTTATTCGCATCCATGGTGCCTAGCAACTTTCGTCATGAGAAAGAATGGTGCCCTAGCCCCAGGTTAAAAATGAACAAAGAAGGCTAGCAAGGACATCCACATTTACTCCAGTAGGATCATTTCCCTAAAGGACCTAAGCCTTTGAACATAAATACTGAGGGAACAAACTGCATAAATGGGAGAACATCAGGAACAATGCAAAATAAGAAACAATGCAAGGTCGAATAAAGCTTTTCACATTCTAAAAACAAGCCATATATATTGTTGTATTTCTTTTGCGTATTAAAGACATACGTCAACTTATATCAAGGCTAACTGGGCAGTAGATATGATCATTCCATTGCGGTGTATTCAAACGAACTGAACTAGCAACAAATTTAGTGAAGGAAACTCATAACTTTTGTTTAGAACCTATCATTTCTTAACTTGAAGAACAAAAGCACATCTTTGATAAGACTTTTTGGGGTAAAATGGAAGGATACGGAACCAAGTGGCACAAACATGCACATATAGCAAAGCTTAGTTACCAATTTGTCAGAAACAATAAATATTCCAATCACTACAGAAGTTGTCTAACTAGCCTAGTAGGATATGTTTGACTAATAACTCTCCCGATGACATGAACTTTTCAACTAAAGGACAAGAAGGAATTAGATCGTCAAGTCAATTTATCGTTGTCATAGTCTACCAACACAGTTTTGCCAAACACCATTGGTTCCAAAATGCCTCTAGTTCATTTTGAGTGTTGATTGATCATATAGTGAGGTGGGGCTATAGATGTACTTTTGGTCGCTATATGTTGAGTGGATGAAGATTTTCGGTTGCTAATTCCACACAGGTATTCCCTGGAACTCAAAAGGCAATAATTTTAATGAAGAAAACTCGGAATTTTAATTGATGACATGAAAGACAAAAACATGTTTTTTACAAATATATATATCTGATTAGTCATTTTCCTAAATGGCAAGATGGTTTCAAGTACAGAACAAATTAGACAAACCTGTCAACTTGGAATTTTTTATGGTATATGATACGGAAGATAATTTGAGCAGCAAAAGTCTGGCTATAGTTGTCCTCAACTAGCACAGTTTTCATCGCCATCACCATTGGTTCTGAGCCACCTTAGTTCATTTTAAGTGTTGATCAAACATGTAGTGAGAATATGGATGCAGTTTGAGTGCTTTATGTGAATGGATGCTAGTTTAATTATTCCTCATCCTAAAAAAAAATCATACCCGAGCAGCTCTCTCAATGCATGATGCATTTGTGTTATCATACCTGATGATTGCTGGGACCATACCTTACAAACTTGGGGTAAAAAGGTATATGAAATAAGTTTGTCACAACATTTTTCCCCAAGAAATTGCATTGCAATTAAGAGAGATGCGGCTGTTATGTTTAAAGAAATTTTATTAATTTCTAGTTCATATGAACTTCTATTTTATTGTTTTACTCATCAGGACTGCTAGTCTATAAATACACTTGTAAAGAACATTGTATTATGAATTCTTTGAATGAAATTTGATTTAAGCCCAAGGCATTTGATGCTGATTTCAAAGACTAGAGCTGACTCTAGGATCACGGCAGCCCAATGTCGACTCTAGAAAGGAAAGTGTGTGACCATATGATGATTTCCGCTTATAAACTTAAAATTTTCATAACTTTTTTAACTGCCTGCCTTTAAAGTCTGAACATTTTCACTCTGCCTTGTTGGATAAAATCACACACAACTCAAGTCTTAAAATAAAATGTGGTTTTCAAAGATCTAACATGGCAAAAGAATTGTGCATTAATTTTGGTAGTTTTAATTATCAAAATTGTAGGCATCTTAGATGATGATCATGAAAGATCTTGCAACTTTTCTTTTATGGAACTCACTCTTTTGAATGCATTGAACCACAATCTATTAATCAACTTGAAAACCTTGTGAAGATGAAACTTTAAAATGCTTATAAGAATGCAATATTAGCGTGTATTTGATCATTATCATTGTATTACAAAGCCTTAGTTTTTGTTTCACACTCAGTTTGCTTTCTCTGATTACATTTTGCATTTATAAAAAATGGAAAAGATACCTATAAAGCATAAAAAAAATCCACAATTTAGCACCAACTTGTTTAGAGTTGAAAATTTGGAAGGAAATATTGCAATCAGTTACGTGAAGTGCATTTTGAGAAGTGATTTTGCCTCCTGAGATATAAAGTCATTTGGTACCACTTGTGGACATATCATGAAAGACAAACTAGCAAAGCAGTTATATTCGCTGTCCTAAGAGAAGGCATTGACTTCAAATCTTACTCTTAGGCATGTGTCCCGGTTATAGAAAAAAAAGATCCCCTAAATGACTTGAACAAGAATTCACCTGAAGATGGCTCAAATTTTCTATTCGTCCTGCATCAAGTACTCGACGTTGAAAAGTAGACCATCCCCAATATTCAAACTTTTGAATGTGTTTAATTGAGCCATCGTGGGTACACTCTGCATCTACAAGAACCTAAATGTTCAATAGTAACACGTTAGCAACTTCTGATATTCCAATCATACATGTAGCACATAACATCAGCATGTTATAATTTTAATGATATGGGCATGCCACCATGTCAAGGTAAGAACAACAATTATAAGTATCACTCAATGAACAGACATTTAATCTGAATAGCCAGGATCCATCCATAAAAGAGGTAAAAAAAACTTCATAATTGATGCAATGCTTTTTTTGCCTGACAAAAACACCTACTATGAGCAATATTTTCTTTCACTGATGGGATAATTGTTTTAGTTTTCCGAGCTCTACCCTCATTAAATCAATAGCACAAAAGGTCATGCAAACATTTACAAACTGCACTAGGTCACAGAACCCCAATGATCTCCTTTTCCATCATATTATCATAACTTTTTTCATCTCCCTCTGTTTAGCCATCCCCGTTTCTTGTAATTAGAAAGTAAATAGATGATCAAGCTGCATTCAGATTGATTTTCCTAATAATGTTTAACCGGACTCTGCACATAAGAAAAGATAAACAATAAAGAGTAACAAATACTAAATTGAAGAGATTGGATGGTCTGGTTAAATAAATTTGCATTGTAGACAGCACTTTGAGCATAATTGTTTATCATAAGGAATGATGCATAAAATATAATACCTTGTCATAACCAGAAGTTGAACATTCACTTGCATCTCTTATTTTGAATAACTCATTCTTGTGCATCCCAACTACTCCAGAATCTCTACCATAAAATATTAGGTAAGGTTCTGATAATTCAAGTGCACTGGTTACAACTTTCCCTTTTGCTGCATTCTTCCTATCTTTCCATGACCTCTTGGATGTCCAGTCCCCAAATATATTTGCTCTATCTTTCCCATCAGCAATACCTTTAAGTTTAAACAGGAAAGGCACACATAAGATAGTGAAAACAGAAGAAAACATCATTGTTATACTGCAACTAGAAGCATTTCTTACTCGGTTTCATATCAGCATGTGATTTTGCAGGTAAAAGGGAATATGTAGTTCCATCAGCCAAAAACAGACGGCATCGATCCCCAAGGGCATATTTTTGTAGCATGGTACGGCATGCTGCTAATCTGTGCAGTGAAATATCCACACCAGTTATGGATCCCGAACAACCAAGTAAGTCAGCAATCATGAGAAGCTTTGCACCTAATATTGAAGACAAATAGAATGATGAGGTTTAAAATTCCACTGTCTGCTATGCTTGATTTAAGCTTGCTCAGTGGCAAGCATAATATGACTACTGAAGCAAATGCAAATTAGATCAACTGTTTTTTCAAGATAACATATTGCATTAATCTTTATACAAATCAATGCACAATGAAGTGAAACACAAGCAAGCTCCGCCTGTCCCAGTGCCACACCATTTGCATGCCATTGATTGGTGTCTCAGTTGCATTTATATTCCATACACTAAAGATGTGTTAACGCATCAAACAAAAATATTATCACTCATCGTAGACCAGTTGGGAATTTAGCATAACATACCAAAAAAATTGAAGGCATGTCCATCGTAAGATATCATAGCCATAGAGTAACGTGGAATACAGTTTTTTGATATATATAATTAGCACAAAATTGACTTGGACACACAGACGCTATGAAGACAACAAAGCTAACAGCTTGAGACCAGATGAGCTTTTAAAGTGAAGCTCAAAAGTCAAAAATAGCTCAAAAATTAAATCAAATTTTAACTCAAAGTGAACTCAAATCAATGTGCACAGAGCCAATATATGACCCATTCAACTCTAATCTAAATATGACGAGCAAATTAAGAGCCAAACTTAGATTAAATTGAAATAACTACATATTTACAAATATATTTATGTATTCATTAATTTAAGCATATTTAAGCACATAAAGAAAAGAAATAATATAATTATAAAATATAATATGTAGAAACATTTTATATGACTGAACACAAACTAATATATAAGTGAGAATTCGATTGAAAAATAAAAAATTAATTGAAGATTAGATCGATTTTATAAGTAATCAAATTCAAACTAATAACTAATGAGAAAAACTTAGCTCGATTTGACATCAAATTAAATCCTATATGTCCAAAATTCACATTGGATCAATATCAAATCTAAAAATTTCAATCGTGTTAAGCAAAGATCGGATCAACCTAAGATTAAAATATTAACAATCCTAGTAGTCAATTACTTATGCTGTCACTTCCAAATTAGTTACTAAATTGTGCCTTTCTTTCTTACTGTTTGGATAACTAATTTTCCTTTATCAATTTCTTCTTCAAGGCATTCAATAACCTCCTTCATGAGACATTTCAGAATATAAACCAAAATCATTCAACTCATTTGTGACATATTTAGAGACACTACAAGTCATTAACATAATGAAGAAGGCTGTCCCTGAATTGACATTAGCACTTATCATAACCTACCTAGATTTTTGCCATTTAAGAAGTCTACAAACCCACAATCTTAACAATACATCATTAAGTTATTCCAATGACATAAGCAAGTAACTAACTAATGCTGAATAAAAAGGTTGTCCAATCAAAGCAATATTTGCAAGTGACATATCTAGTGTAGCTAGTCAAATAATAGGTTCAACTCATGCATTTTGAATCTTCAACTATAGATTGAGAAAGTAATCACATATGTATTCTAACTATAATAGCTTTTGAAAACAAACAATACATCCCAAAGCTTCACTCAAATAAAAATTATATTACATATATGGGAAAGTTGTATTCATTGTAATGTGTGGCCTCGGGCATCATAGGTTACACCCCCCAAAAATTATTAAGCAGTTCGTTTGACATACCTAATGTTGTGGACATCTATATTATGATATTTAGTGAAATTCCAACGTAAAAGGACATGCACTTATATCAATATCTATATTTTGAAGGAGTCAAAAAAAAAAAAGATAATATCCTTCTTGATGTAAATATTATAGAAGGATAGTTTCCTTTGTCAATTAATGACAATCCTAATCGGAGCATGAGTCCTAAGATATATTTTTCATCGCTTCATCCAATAAATTTCATTTCATTTCTTTGAGCTTTCCTCACAATGTTTGTATTTTTTTCAACTTATTTTCGATAGAAGACCTGGTTCCCATATGTTGCTTTCATTAAACCATTATCATGTTCCATATTTCCTATATATTTTCTTCCCTACTAATGCTTGGAGTTTACTTTTTACAAACCCCAACCATCCAACAACTTCATCCTAAACTTTTCTAATGCACGGCAACCCATTGCCCCTGTTGATTCTATTGCGCAATTGATGAACTAGATTTGGTTAATGATTAGATCCACTTTAGAGCTAATTTTAGTTATTTGAGTTAGTTTCAACATTTTATCTTAAGTTGCTTCAATATTTATACGATTGCATGTATGTGTTATTTCAAATCATATGAGTTATGTAAGTGAAACAAATCATGTTGGAATCAATATATTTTGGTGTCATGATATTATATAGAGGCCATTTTGTTTATGAATGATGTTTGGTTATTATGATTATTTGTGAGTTTTGCCAAAAGTGTTGCTTGGGATTAACTCCAATGATGTAGCCCACATAGAGGACATCGAACAAGTTAGATTCTCTCTGATATTGTTCTCTTATCATATTCTATATATTTCATTGTTTTGTTCTCATTTTTTTCATTAAATTTCACTTGCTTGACTTCATTTCTATTTTATTCATTAATTTTCACATGAATTTTCGAAGGACCCTCTATATTTAAATCATAGACCATAAGAGCCCTTTGATCTTGCACTGTAAGATATCAAAACATGGGTTGTCTTTTCTTCATAAAAAGCATAATCAACTTCAACTTACCTCTATCTCCATTTTCCACACATTTTAAAAACTTCTCGAAATGCCAATTCCATCAATTTAATTCTCTTTTTTTAAATAATTTTTCAAATTGTCTTGAAAAATTTTGTGAGGAAAAAAAAAGCTAAAAAAAGATGAAAAAATAAAGACTTGAAAAAAATAAAAAAAATAATGAAAATGTCAAGAAAAAAGAGAATGTAAAAAATTATTAAAAAATCTAAACAAAAATTCAAAAAATTTAAAATGAAAAAAAAAACTTTGCTTCCCATATCTTTGCTATTTCATTACTCTCCAAATCACCTACCTGCTTCCTCATCGATTTCTTATTTCCATTCTATTGCAATCAACAACTAACCCATTAACATATCAATTATCCTACAACACTTACCAAAATCACACTCATTATCTCACGTCAACTTTACCTGGTAGCCACCACGTTGTGCAAAGTGCAACATCTACTTTCCCAAACTTTTTTCCACCTCATTAACTCCTCCAACCAATCCAATTCCACCTATGCATGAACTCAAGTCGCAACCTTGCAACAACCTACCAACCACCCCAACACTTCCAGTGGTTGATGGCTCAAAGGATGCTCTCAACCACAACTCAAGTTCACTCATGCCAAAGTCTCCACTCTGCTAACCTCCTCAACCACCAATGCTACAAACTTCTGAGTTTATTTTAGTTATTTTAATCACATTTTTGTTTCAACATTTTATTTTGAATCACTTTTATATGTATATGATTATATTCATGTGTTTTGAGTTATTTTGAGTCATGTTGAAGTTTATACATAGGGATACCAAGATATTAATATGGGGCCTTAATTCATGAATGAGAATTTTGAGTACTTTAGAGATTTGATGATATTTGTAGAAGCATTATTTGCGATGGACTCTAAAGGTACTACCCACATAGAGAAGAACAAATAAATTTAGGTTAATTTCACTTACTTTTGTTTTCATTTTTACTTCTCTACATAGATTCTTGCATGAATTTTTTATAGAACATAATACAAGAGAAGTATTTGTACATAATTCACATGAGGCAGAACCTAGCACAGACATAGAGATCGAGCCAGAGAATAATTTAATTAGTCGACCACCAAATGATGCACATGTTAGTTATCAGGGCTCCAACCAAGGAGCTATAATAGAGTATGAGAAAAGCTAAGATATTATTTTGAGATAATTTTTTTTATTATTATTTATTTATTTTGTTTTAATATTTTTCTATGATGTAATACTTGATCGGAAATTATAACTGTTGAAAATTTTTATTCTTTCTGAAGTTAGTTATAATGATTGATAATTGATAAAGTTCAAATTTTAAATACCTTATTTTCATGAAAATAAAAATTAAATCTATCATATCTTTTCTTATTGATTCTATAAATAAGGTAAAAGACATAATTAAAAACTTTTGATGAATTTATAATAAAAGCTTGAGGAGCTTTGAGCCTAGAAGAGCACCCTATACCTAGAAGACCACAACCCTATTTAAAAGAACAGGGCTTATCAGTATCCATCCTTACTACCTCATCTTGTTGCAAGAGTTCTTCTTTCCTCATCACATCCATCGTCAGAAGCATATTATAATTTCATATCACAAGGTCCTTCGGTTATGCGCTACTTCATAAAGTACCCATGGGAGAGATATAAACTCACAATTATCGTCGAGATCATACCTTTGTATGCTAACACCAAAACCTAATAAAAGAGCTACAGACAATACAATAATAAGATTTAAGAAACAGCACATTTACACTAGGCTGGAAACTATGATGAAATAAGAAGCAACCCGGGGCAGCACATAGATCAAGAACGTGGTCTCCAGAGCTGACATTCAAGGCCCTAACCGCAGCCCCTGATGCTGCATCCATTCCATAAATCTGCGTCAAACAAGTCTTAATTAGATTAAACATAAGAAGCACGAAATGTTTATTTACTAGAAGTAAAGGTGAAGCCAAAATCAGCACCAAAAGACCATCCAGGTTTTAGCCAAAATAGCAGTTTAGTTGAGTACAAAAAATGGTTCCTGACTTCGATAAAAGAATAAGGCAAAATAACAACTTTCTAGCACAACATAGCAAACATAAGTGAACGTTATAAGATACATTTGGATTAACTTCCCCTTTTCATTCAACAATACAACATTTAGAGTTAACTTTTCAACTAAACTTCGAGAAACATACAAATATTCTAGCTTTGACAATGCCCATCTCCAGCTGTGCTATGCAAGTTGAAGCATGAATGGAATCAGCAGCATGAACAGAACAAAAGGTTCCATTATACGGAACCTAATCCTGAATTTTGGAAGAAAAAATCATGCACATTTATCTAATGGAGTAAACTTCAGTTTTATCATCCCTACTCATACTACATAATAAAAATTAGCAATTTCATATAAGGTTCATTGACCTCCCCTCTTGATCCATGATTATTATCCTGCACTAAGGCTATGTTTCATACACCATTTCCAAACACAAATTTTGCAAAAATACTTCTCAAAAAGAAAAAGCAACCGGAAATTGTAACCACAATTCAAAATACAATTTTTTAAAACAAAAACCAGAAATTGATATTAGACCAAATGATGATTTGGTCCTTCCAAAATTAGAATATTGCTTTAGTCATTTTGTAATATTTTATTAAACACTTAGCATGATTATTAAACATATAACCTTTCAATAGCACTATTTTTCAAGTTTACATTTCATTAATCAACTTATGTTCAACAAAAGTTATGTTAAACACAGCCCAAGATATGAAGAAGATTGCAATATTGCTAATTATAAAATTTGATTCATGGACAATACTAACCTCGTAATTAACAATTCTAGAGGATATTCTACATATCAACCATCCAACAATAACATTTACTCACAATGTCATTAATATTTCCAATAACTGATGCGATAGATCTCAATGTTATAACTTGGACCACTTAACAACTTGATTCGATGCTCAAAAGAAGTTCACATCAATATAATTACATAACATGGCATTACCATATGCTGGAGTAACCCATATTAAGAGTACAAAAATAGCTGTCGTTACATGTTCTCTGTCCATGATTAACTAAGGAATGCATGTTTTCATTCTATCAGAGCAAATGGCATTAAGAGTAGCTTCAAGTAAAAACTTTCTAACAAAACCTATCAATTAATTTATCTAATCCTACCAAGGAAAGTTACTAAAATGATGAACTTCTATGCCACAGGAATATTCAAAGCAGAAGAAAAATATATTCACAATGTCCCAGCAGGTATCAGCATACTATCCTAAACTACCAAAAGAGGTCATCTAAGCATAGCTACGCCATCCATTAAAAAAAAATCCAGGGTTGCATTAACAAATCCGTATCAACTGCAGCCTCTTCGCCTACAGCACTCATCAGCAGTAGTCTTTTTTGTAAAATTGCCGCCTCTGGTGTAAGAATAGAATATAGAATACTCAAAAAAATTCTAAAAATTCTACTATGATAAGTACACCTCTTACTCTTATTTCATCCATCAAAGATATGGTTCTTTAGGAAACTCTATATTTGCATCAAAAACTAGCATTCTCAAGATTTTGTTACTTTAAGAAACCATCTTGAGTCAAAACCTATTAAAATAGCTTTGGATCTTATCACCTCGAAAACAAAATCATAGAACTGTCTGTACCAATTTACCTTGACAAGATTAATTTTCCAAAATCATCTTTGTAAAATCAAAACAAACTCAACAACGAATCTGCCGCATCTCGACAAATATGATCACTAGTTCAAGCTCCATCAAGATAAGAACATACCAAGTCAACTTCATGTGTTGCTAAGGTTCTTGATCTAAACTTATCAAGTGTGGGTCATTACTTGATACATGAATTCCCTCAAAAAAAATATAAGTTGAATCCATGCAAGAACTTTAACTTGCAACGTGATATTTCCTAACTAAATCATATAAACGTAATCATACACTAATGCTAAGTCAAAACAAACTTTGGCGTTCTCTCGAATGAGTCATCATAACTTGAGACAAAAAGTTAAGTGCTAGTTCATATGTCAAATTCCTACACAAGTGGGCCAACAATTACTTATGATATGTTTAAAAAATTGTTCTTCAAATAAATAAAGCCTTGATTAGTTCCATAGCTCTTGAAGCCCATCAAGTGTTTCTATTCATCACTCCAATCACTTGCTTTAAGCTACTATGATCAACATTTGTCAATCAAACTTTGATTTATGAAATCAATTGTTTAAAAATTGACCAACTCATTCTTAATCATTTTGCTCATAACCTTCCTCATTACTCTATTATCTAAAGATCTAAAGAGGCATAATCATGACTTCCTATCTATCTCGCCTTCATTGCTACTCTATCGTATGCAAGTCTCAAGAGGCACAGCATTGACTTCTCCTCCATCTCAATTTCGTCATTGTTGCATTGCAAAAATGTCTTAAGAGGGGATGTCATGACTTTCCTCCATCTTGCCTTTATCATCGTTTAATCACATAAAAGATCTTGATTTCCTCTTTCATCATTGCTTGATCGCATCTTCAGAAACTCAACCCCTTCCTCACTGTTACCTTCACCTATTTTCATCGAGCAAAGGCCTTGAAAGATGAAACCGTTGCTTCCTTTCTCTTTATCTTCATTACTAAACCACCATGCAAAGGTCGAGAGATCATGCCTACACATCCTCTCCATAAAGGAAAATCTAACCTTGTAACAAAGTAAAGATCTAACTATTCTTTCTTAAACAAAATTTTCTAACTTAACCAATTTTTCACTTCATGAGTTCCCTCCCCAAGCCTTGGGCTTTATTCTTTTTAGATGCACCACCCTTGGTAGAAACTCAAGCCTCCTCATTTTCTAAACACAAATCATATATGAATACTAACAAAAAGAAACAAGTTCTACCTCCTTTCAAGCCAATCCTTCATGAGAAAACCAAGCTCCATTGTGGGTGACCTCTTAAAGCCATTGCAAAAGTAAAGAATAGTATCTTTTATTATTGACTTAAACAAATGCAAACTACGCTTCCCTCTAGCAAGTTCAGGATCCTTCAAGGTTGTACATGTCTAGATATGGGAAATGGCCAAATTTGCAACCAAGAATCTCAACATGAAACTCTGAAACAACAAAAGAAAGAATTAATCTTCTTTTCATGATTAAGGAGGATGCAATTTTTTCTTCTAGTTTAATCTTGCCCTAGACAACCTTCAGTCCCTCAAGCCAAAGTTTTACTCTCGAGACTGGCTTAGTGAACACGCACTTCACCATCGACCTTGAGCAATTCTCTCAAAACAATCCATCGGTAGTGACTCCATTATCAACTAAGAGGGCTCAAGTCAGCTTGATTTAAAGTAAACATATGCCAATTTGCTATCAAATAAGTTCACTTTTTCACAAATTTAAAAATTACATGTTAACCCCATCAATTAATTTTCTTGCAAAAGTCTACAAACAACTCTTCTTTACAACATAAATAATTATATGAAGTTTAAATACCAAAACAAGATGCAAAAATTCATGAGCTAAATCTCACTCTTCAATATAAAAAGTAGTTACACGACAAGCAACAAAGACAAACAACTTAAGGCCATACCCTCATGACCTAGTCGATTGAGACCAAGCCCACGAGAATCTGCCATTGCCTACAGTGCCACCTCTTGCAATGAATGCCACTTGATTAGACGAGGGATAAGTCCGAGTCATCCCTTTCCCATGTCCTATATTGCAGTTGCATATAGTATTGCTGCCTAATGAGATAAAGTGATAAGGTGCAGGCATCCCTTGCCACGACTTGCACCTCCATCATGAGCCACCACAAAATGGATTATCACCAATCATGGAGATAAGAGCTCAGATCTAGCCATCCTTTACCCATGCATTGCGTTGCCATCATGAAACTCTTCACACATAAGACCACCTCCAAAGAGACAACGGAACAAGGATATAGTCTAGGAATCCCTTGCCAATGCTAAGCTCAACTATTAATAAACCCCTAATCGAATTGGAGATGAAGGGATCTAGCCATTCAAAGGTCAATAGTTTTAAACCAAAATAGATACTTCTAGCTTGCTTATTGTCCTTTCTTCTTCTTCTTGGATCATCCTTGACCTATAATAATCCAATTTCTCTTCTCCCATCCTCTAATCACACTATTTAGATTCTCTAATACTTAAATTTCTATTAGTTCTCTTGAATTCAAATTCTACATCAACAAAATATTTGGCCTTAATCAAGAGCTACTAATGCACAATATATGGCATCAAAAAAATAACATTTCCAATCAATAGGATCAAAACGTGTTGAAAAAATAACTTGACATTACCTTATAAAAGGAAGTACCTTGTAGGTAGTCCTAATACTTTTGTTTTTCTATAAAAACCATGGGTATATTAATTTTGTTATGAGGAAGTAGGATTTCCACTTCAAAAGGTAGCATTCAAGAAGTCACTTTTCAAAGTATCGTTCAACTGTCTACAAAGCAAGTGTCACTTCCTATGTTATGTTGTTTGATTGATTTTGAAATGGTAGAAGTAACAACAAATTCTAGAAGACTGCTCACTGCCATCACCACCACTAGTCGATCACCTCCATCACAAGTAAGCTATTAGCCTCTAGCTGGTGACAATGAGTGGCCAATGTGGGTGACAACATACAATGGCAAAAGTGACTTCGAACAATTTTTTCATAGAAGTAGAAGTGAAAAAATAGCACTTCACTTGCGTAAGGCCAAATGACTTCTTCCATTTATGTGAGCCAAACATGAACATAAGAATTGACTTTTCACTTCTATTTACAAAGAAACAAACAAACCCTCAATTGGTCATTTCATCTCTCCTATTGCATGTTCTTATGATTACTTTCGATTGAACATATCAGTTATATAATGCAGTTAAGCCAATTGAAGTTATTTCTATTCCAATAGAAAAAAAAGACTATCACTGCCATAATTGACAGTACCATTAAGAGGTCTTTCAATAATTCAGTTTTTGGGAATTATACACAACCAACATTGGGCCACATTGCCTCATTCACTAAGATTTGCACTTCCAGCCCTCAGAATATTTAGCAGCATGAATGGAAGCTTTTATTTGATGCTACACAGTCAAACTCTAACAAAGTGGCATAGTTGCATATCAAGGCTAAATTTTCTAGACAGCTTGGCTCACCTTTCCTAACTTGTACGCTTCTGTGCTAGCAATTTGAATATTAGGTGGAATAGCAAAGAAGCCTGGTAGCCAGTCAACCATCTGAATGTGGCAGTTTAGCTCAGCTTCAAGTTCTCCAAGCTGATTTTCATAGCCAGGTTTCAACCTTCAGAAGGAAAAATAGTTAAAATAAGCTATAAGCATACACATCGGGAGAGTTGTAGAACCAAAAGAACTCATTTAAGAATTTCCATGAGAGTTTATTCATCAAACAAAAATGTTCTCCTTGCCAAGCTCTTGCATTCACAAGTCTAGGATGGATAATGCCAAGCTAAACAAGACAAATTGCTGGATACTGGAATTCTTACGAGAAGAGCATGAAACTAAAGAGTACCTTATATATCTCGGTATGTTATGAACATCAGTAGCATATATTGATGGATCCAGTTCATTCTTCTGAAGAAACTCAAGAAAAGCATCCGGCAAAGAAAATTGACAAACGCTTTTCTCTTGGCTATGCATTGCAAAATGCAAACCGTATAGCCCAAGAAGTAGAGTCACGATAATACCAAACAATCCCTCAAAAGCCAAAGAAGATGTCGACCTTTTTAATGGTAATTAACCATAACAACCGGAGGACGCTCCTAGGGTTTTGCAAGAGTAACAAGCTGATGAGAATGACCAGAACTTCCAAGCCCTATATTGTGCGCCAGCCAGGGTTTTAACAGCCATCGCCTCCCCCCATCCTCCAGCGTCCGGACCCTGGGAGCACCGTGAGCTCTCCTTCCGTCAAGAGGCTGTTATCAGGTAAAATCTGCGCACTATTTTTCATTCTCCATTGCCAGCGAAGCAGTTCGTTCTCCAATACCTTACAAGTTTTTAAATTAGGTTAAATTGCTACGTGTAGTTTGAATTAAATTAGGTTAAGCGTACGATAGAAATTCATGATTATATAAGAAAAAACCAATTAAATTAAAATATGTGATTTTTTATTATACCCATTGTTTATTCCTTAAAAAGGCTTGAGTAATGGGTCCCTATCAAAACAAAAAATTTTGATCACCCTTACAAATTCTTCACAATTTAACAATTTCTCTTATATGAGATTTCAATCTTTCAACTAATATCAAGTTTAATCCATGAAAGTTTCTTAATATTTTTTTTGAAGATCTCTAAAAATAAATTTTTTATAAAAAAGATTTTCTATTCATTTTTTAATAATTTTTTTTCAAATCCATTTTCTAATAGGCTCTTTATTAAAAAAATTCTAAAACCCTGATCAAATATTATCAACATTCCTATTAACAAGGTGATTATGTTTCATAGCTACTGAATATTATAAAAATTTTAGATAATTATGCTAGGTATTAACAATATGTTGTTCCTTAATGTCTATGAATATCACATTTATAAGAATGAAATATCCTTTCAATGTCTTTTAAGTTAAATTATATAACAATTTGATTTTTCATATAATTTAACTTTGACTAAAAATTAAATTTATGATTTTTTTTATTTAATATAGAATTAAACAAAGATTTGATCAAAGATGATTTAATATAATATCAATCTGAATAAAAATTGCTCAATGATCATCAATTAAGCTTGATAGGGTTTGAGCATATCTAACTTTTGATTAACTTTTTAATTTTGGTCAAATCCTTAGTCATAAATAAGTTTATATGTTCATTCATACTAAATATACAACATATGTTATTATAATTTCATAAATTCAGTATTTATATATATGTAAACATGCATTAATTGATAAAACCTAAAAATATAATAAATAGAAATTTATGTTAAACTTTGGGCTAACTTGATCTAGTCCAAACTCCTTTAATAATCAACATCCAAAATTTTGATTTGAGTTAAGCTGGCATCATAATGGGTTTATTGCATTTCAATTTGAGCTTGAATTCAACAAAAATCAAATCCAATCTTAAATATTTGAGCTAAATTAATGATTCTACTTTTTGCACTATTATGTTAACTAGCATTCTTGTTCTTGAAAAAAAAAATCATTAATAAAAACTATAGAAATTAAGAATTAGATATTAAGGATTATACAAATAAATATTAGGTAACACAATCATAAAAGTTCATTTACAATTAAAAGTTAATGCAATGATTCTAAAGATGGGGCAAACAATTAATGAAAAGTAAAATAAAGATTAGAAGTGATTTTGAAGGGTGGTATGTCGAGAACTTTTGGAAACAAAATGAGAATACATATAGTATTTGGATTAGTTTTAAGGAGAATTACACTAAGTTTTTTAAAGTTTAGAAAACGTAATATTATAAATATTACGTTAACTTGTAACACTATAAAAAAATCAATTTTTAATAAATTTTAAGTTTCATTCAATCCAACAAACAATAGAATGTAGTAACATTACTTGAATTTCAAAAAATAAATAATTTTATTTAATTTAATTTTCAACTGCTATGTGTAAAGATTGTTTTAGATTATGAAACTTTTAGTAAATTAGAATGTTCAATAAATTATATAAAATCTTGAGTTTCATCAAAATGATAAATTAGAAGTCAATAAAATTATAAAATACAATATGAAACTTGTTGCAACATTCAACTTTTTTTTCTCATGCAAATCCATAAAAAAATATAATTATAAAGACAGAAAAAAAATGTAAACATCTTATTGACCTTCAATGAGATTAATAGAGATTATATCATTATTGAATTTTGTAACCACAAAGGAGTTCAATCTAAGATCATTATTGTAAACAAACACTTCATAACTATCATGTCCTATTTTTTGTTACATTTTTTCTTAGGTGTCACCAAACTTAAGCATTAATCAAAGTACTTGACTTGTCACTTTTCATTCTTTAAGCTTGACATTCAAACTAAGAATCACAGTCCTCTAATCTAATCATCATGCTCACAACATGTCATCTAAAATGAACCATGTCTTTATCTCAAATGGTTATCTGGTTGATTTAGAGACAAGCTTACCCCAGGCTAAGTAATTTATCAAAGTACACTAGTGTATACGTGGTGCCAAATTAACCAATATGAAAACATATCCACACATCTATAATATATAAAATAACCATATGATCCACAAGATATCGAAGACCAAGTCTATCACATGTGACATAAACTACAAAAAGCTAATTCAACATAGAATGTCCCATGAAGTCTAACATCCAACATAATAAATAACAATGCTAAAAATAAATAAAATTATGATTATAAAAGATGTTAATTGAATACAATATATTAAGATACTAATTCAAATGTCTTTATTCTAACTATTGTATCAATTATTAAATTTCTATACTTGTAAATGATAAAAAAATACGAGTCAAACTCAATAACAAACCCTTAAGACCTATTAATAAAGTATACATGTAGTAGTATAGTAGTAAAATAAATTATTGATATAACAAAGGAAATAGTAAAGTGTCATAGCCTACCAAGTTGAGTTAATGCATAAAATCATAATTATTAGTCCTATCTCATACCCATTATGACCTAACAAGTCTCAATGGAATCATAATTAACTCATAAAAAACATAATGACCCACCAATAATCAAATACTTTCTCAAAACCCATGAGATCATAAACATAAGTTTTGTACTTCTATCTCATCACATAATTTTAACACTCACTCATAAGAAAGTTCAGTTATATTGAGCTATTATGCAAAGCTATAAGAGTCATCATCATCTACAAAATCACTTTAACAAGTGATCTAATACATTCATGATCTCTCATGATGCCTTTTAATAGTATTTAGCCATCTTAGAACCCTCCACACATAATCTCATAGTCCACATACCACGACTTTGCCAATCACATGGATCATCTCGTAGGGCTCAATGACTTTTAAATAACTCATGACACTCTATCACTATAAGTTTGGGCATACCCATCATCCTTTTGTGATGTCCTAAGAAATGAGTCATGTAATCTTCATACTTAGTAGGAGTCATACCATCTAGTATATCTGACTCACTTAACTATAGTTGAGGAGTACATCAACTGGGATCCACTACATCTTA
This sequence comes from Vanilla planifolia, assembly GCA_023846275.1. NCBI lineage: Eukaryota > Viridiplantae > Streptophyta > Magnoliopsida > Asparagales > Orchidaceae > Vanilla > Vanilla planifolia. The sequence goes on from CM043870.1 coordinate 8,094,202, forward strand.
GTTCATGTCATCATCAAATAATTTTCTTAAAACATCGATTTATATGATTTTATTTACATTTATATAGGGTTATCTAAACAACCATAATATGTCATGTGAATAATCCTATGGTTTCTTCAAAACTCTAATCCATCATTAAGCCATCTAAGATTTTCTTAAAACCTTACTCTATTATTTAGGCTAACTTGATGTTTTGGCCAAACCTCTAATCTAACCTAACAAATTTATCCCCTTTTAGTAGTAAAAATCATAATTAACTTTTGGTTTTTCAAGTGAGAAAGTGCAACATGTTTTAGGTGATATTTCATAATGTCACTTAAAAATATTTATCACTAAATTTTAAGATAGATTCTTCAACATTATAATCTTATTACATTTTGATTAAGAAATAGTTTTATGATAAATCTTGGTTTTTCCAACATAGTTAGCAAAATCACAAGATATACATCAATATCATCCAAAATGGAACTTAAATTATATCACTAATTTCATGATTGATCATAGTTTAGCATACATCAACAACATTTCTTATAAATTTTATATTTTATCAAGATAATAAAACTAAAATGTATGAAAATTAAAATTTTAAACATCATTATACACATGAGATCTCATGTCTTATTAGATATACAAAATTAGAAAGCAAATTCATAACATCAATAATCAGTGGATCCTTTTAACGTGTATTCCATATATCATCCAAGACATTCATCATTTTATCATTTTTTCAATTTTCATAAAAATGAATAACAATGGCAATAAACTCAAGTATAAGATCATATATATATATATATATATATATTGGTTTCATTCAATTATTTAAGTACCTTTTCATGAACATATACTCCAATTCTTTTAAGAATATTTTAGAATATAAGGCATACATTTTACTTTTCAAAATAGCAAAATCATTACTAAATTTTAACATGAAAGGCTCAATTTTAATAAAAAAATATAACACATATTCTTAGACAAATTTTCTTGTACAAGCATGCTAACAAATTACTTCACTTTGTTACCAAGCAAGTTTCTAAACTTATATGCAAAATAAGAGGATCTCTTACCTTTCTAACTTAGTAGAGGTCTACATAAAAAGAAAGTCCTTCCTCCTTCCAAACCATGCTTAAGAATTCTCCCTTTTCTTCTTTGCTCTCAGGTTATATTCCTTTGCTTCCTTAGCTTCCTTAGTTAAATCTCCTTTAATGAGTCACAACTTGAAGTTCTGGAAAATGTTTGTTTTAAGTTGACTTCTTATAGGAATTACTAAAAGCATACATAAAAAGAGTGACAGAGTTTAAAATCATCAATATTATTAAACTAAATATTATGTATATATAATAGTGTTATGTGCACCCTTTATCTGCATGTTTTACTTTTATTTTATTTTTTGATGCATAACAAAAAGAGGGAGAGATGTGTGAAATAAAAAAAATATTCATTACATCCCAAGTTTGTGACATCAATTAAATGAATTTCATATGAGAGTAAGAATATAAAGGGAGCATATGTATGCTTACAAGATTTATATCATTTTATTTTATTATTTTGTTAATGATTTTTTCATCATCAAAATAGAGATTATTATACCTTTAGTCATGGAATTATTTATTTGATAATAGAAAAATATTGTGTTAGTTTCTCTAATACTTTTCTTAAATATGTTTTAGGTCGTATATCCTAAGCTCTTATAGAATCAATCAATTAAAATATTTTGACAAGATATCTCATAGAGCAATTCATAAGTAAAGTAATGTTAAGTAGTGATGGTCATCATGCGACAATTATAACTTAAGTGGCATATCAATAAGCCATTGATCAAATTCTTGGTTGAGTAGCTAACCATAAGGACTTCATCTCTAAAATATTTATTAGTTTAATTATTTAGCTTATCACTTATTTACATATGACATAATTAAATTACATAATATCATTTATTCATATACATGTTCATTGATTTCTTATATATTATTATTTTAATAATTACAAAAACATTTATTATTTTAGTAGCTACAAAAATATCCTAAACAAAAACCATAATTAAAATATAAAAGATGGTTTAACAAAAAGAGAAAAAAAAATTGTCTTAAACACCCACACATGGATAGGCCTAAAGGCTCAGGCCATGTGGCTCAGAGTGTTGGGCAATAGGCCTTAAGGAGTCGAGGGTCAAGAGACTTGGTGAACCAAGTTAGGACAGGCCTGAGTCTCGATTAGGACACAATTTTTATAGTGGCCTAGGTTAAGTAATGCATTGAGTAGAATCCAAAATTGTGAAGTAATGGCATCAAATCAAGTAGAACCCATATATAAATATGCAAGTGTCTTAGGTCATGACTTTTCAAAAGCACAAGAAGGTAATTAACCTCGTTAGACTAACCTATACACATGAAGGAAGTATTATAAATGCCAAACATCATATACAAGCTTGCAAAGTGGGATTAGAAATTGGCTCTATTTACTTTCAAATAGGAGCAAAGCAAAGACCTTTGATCACATGTTTTTGCCATTTAATGGTCAGGATTGCATCCACCTTTGTGAATAATAGATTATATATAATCTTCCATCTAACAAGCCTACTCAAATAGATGAGATTAGTTTCACCATTTTAAATAGTAATTTTCATCTTATTGCTTGTCAATAAAGCTTAATAAAATGATTAAGATCTTCTCCACATTTGTGAATAGTATATTTCACCTAACTATCCATCTAAAAAGCTCGATCAAATGATTTAGATTATTTTTACTTTTATGGACAGTGCTCTTGTACATCAATACCATCCATCTATCATTCTAGATCTAATGATCTATATCAAATCCCTCTTAGATTAGATTTAGACCATTTATTTAGTATTCTGATCGATCAACTCTTATTCTGTCCACTCATATCACATGATCGTAACTACTCTTGCTCATCATCAGTGCTCCTAAAAGTTATTTGTGTTTGTTTAGAACTTCAAATTGCTAACAACTATTTTAAGTGATCATTTCTAGTCGTTAAAAAAAATTATATTATAGTTTAAAATGTTCTAATTTAAATAAAGGAGCCTTAAGAGTTGGATAGTTCATGCTTTTACCTTGTTATAACAATATTTGTATAAGTTGACCAAAATAAAAAAAAATTTAATTTAATTTTGACACCTTTATTGGAAATGTGTTTACAACTCATTTTTCTTTTTCCTTGCTTCAATATTCTCTTTGATTGCACATCTTATAGATGACTTCTTTACAATTGATTTTTTATTTCTATATTTCTTTTTTATTTTTCCAAAAAAGTTCATATTAATGTAAGATCTTTGTTAATTCTATTTTTATTATTAATATTAGTATATATCAATAAATATTTTGATTTAATATCTTAAAACTAGGTTCTCTAGGTTATTGTAAGCTTTTTCCTTACCTATTACAATAAAAATGTGTGGTTTATAAATGTTATCTCTACCTATTACGATAAAAGAGAGTATCTTTGTCAGTGCAATCCAAACAGGGTTGACAAGGGATAGATATAGGCACAAGTTATGTTAAATCACCTATAAGTCCTTTTATCTCTTTTAGTTTCTTTGTTATTATATAATTTATGATATTTTATTTATTTAATAATATTTATTTAAAAAACATATATAAAAGAAACTTATCAAAATCATTTTTATCAAGCATAAAATATTTTATTAAAAAATATTTTTAAAATTATAATTTTTTTCTTTTTACATTTCTATTTAACAAAATTATTAAATCAATGATTTAATGATTATCAAATTTTAATTTAAGAAAGATTTTTAAAATAACAAAAAAATTTTAAAACATAATTCATCCCCTCTTATGTATTAACCTAAAACAGATTACATCTAAGATTGTTACACATTCTTTTCTTTCAAGAAATTGCTATAGAGCTTATGCAAAAATCTACCTTAATGCCCATCTCGGGAATAGCAATTAAGTTACATGAATATATACTTACTTGGGTAGTGTTATTTACTTATATTTGGGAATATTGGACTTAAAGAAATTTTGTGGGCATATATTAAACATCTTTTGTTTATGTCTTTGTGCAACTTTGTAAAAAATTCTTGCTTCATTTTTACTAGTCTTATCCAAAATGTAAAAAGGGATTTCATGATTATATGCTTACCATGGTAGCATTGTCTTATTGATGTATATGTGGATTCAATTGTTGGACTTGGAACATTAGTTATTAGTCCAAATTCTCTCTTAATTGAAACATAATTGGTGATTTAAAGCATGATAAATTATAATTTCTTGTTGATTATTTGAATTATATGCAAAAAAACCTTTCTCTTAGCATGAAAAATGCTATAAGATCTTCAAATCATGAAGGGAGATTTATGATTAGCAAAATTCTATTATCCAAGATATGATCATATGGAATATAGCTAAAAGATTGTCTTTATTGATTGTATGAGTAAGCTTGCCTTATCATGATAATTGTTGTGAAATTGAAAACCATGAAAAAGCATAGATATTAAGTATATCTCATATGGCTGAGACATGATAGCCTTATTCTTTTATTATATCTTATTGAAAATTAAAATCTTCATTGATCTCTATCTCCCTTATAAGTGAATATAATGTATAATAATATAAATTAATCATAATGTTCACTAACTTGATTAAGTGTATAATTAAATAAAAATTTAATTACATGATGAATTAAGTAGTATGTAAAACCAAAACTTGATTTCATGATTGCATGTAAATCTTAGTTATTTCATATGTATATATGAGATGGAACACCTCAATTATACATAATAATGCATACAAATCAATTAGATATTATGACATAATAAAGACATGTGTTATTATTATAAAACCATGAGTAAAAGTGTGTAAAATATAATGTGGATAAATTAAACCTTAACTTATGAGATGAACCACGAAATGACACTTGAAAATTTAGCTAAATCCTTTAAAAATATTGTACCCAAGTATTATTTTCTTTTGAGTTTGCTTGAGAGGCATTGCGTCATGGCTTACTTAGGTCACGAGAGGAACAAGTTTAACCCTTAAGAGAACTTAGATCACCATTAAGGTATGTATAGGCCTTATTTTTTTAATAAAAAGGTTAGGAATGACTTCTTATAGGGACTAAGAAAAAGGATAATTTGGTTAGGGATATAATTGGCTAGTGAAGAGATTGGATATAATTAGCAATGCTAAGCCTAAAGATAGACTTTAAGGTCTTATGATTAATTCTCATTAGATTTTAAAAAGGGGACTTAAGATGCTTGAAGAAGACTATGCAAGGTAAGCATATCCTTAAAATTAAGCTTAAAGGCTCATGAATAATTAGGGAAAGGAAGTTGTAATCCTAAAGTTAGACTGAAGTAATACCACTTGGTGAGCTTTTATGCACATTATAAATAAAGTTTTGGATAGTTAAACTCTTGACTAAGACCTTGGGGAAGGTTGGAAAGCTTAAAATAAGACTTAATGATGTGTTAAGTTCAATAAAGAAACTAATGAGATAAAAATTTTGGCTAGACCCTAGGGCTAATTATGTTCTTTAGATAAGATTATGATTAACCCTTATTAGGTTCTTAGGCTATGTGATAATACCTTTGATGGTGATCCAAGGGATATGTGATGGTTCAGTAGATCCCTTAAGATGGGTGTAGTGGCTTAGGATTATCTTAAAGGCATAATGGTCACTAGGCAACTTGTGTGAATTTAGATTTAGTTGTAATTATAATCAACAATACAATGAACCTAAGAGAATAAGCCAAGCTTATGTGAATATTAAGAATATCATAAATATGTATGATTCTAGATGAAATCATAATAAGACTAAATACAAAAAAACTAATGAGCTAAGATATTCTAGATAACTGAATTATGGTTTGGTGAAAATCTTAACATAGCAAGATAATTAATAAAACCCTTAAATAATTAAAATAAGGCTTAAGGTTGAAACCTTCGATTATCATAGCCAAGGCATGAAGAATCATAGATAGTGGAATTATGATTAAGGGAAACTCTTGACTTATTAAGCTATTGGTTAAGTTAACAAACTCCTTATATGTTATTTAAATAATATTAAATAATGGTAAATTAAGGTTAATAAGAGGTTAGAGTCATAGATGTGATTTTATTAGGTCAAAATTAGAAGTAGTAGACCTTTGATCACGTATACTTACCTAAAAGATAGATAAGACAACTAATTAATTCCCTTAACCTAGAGGTAGTAGTTACACATGACTAGTTGAGCCTATAAGAGGAGCTTCAAATCGAGTAATAAATAGTCTTATGAGGGAATAGCTACATATTTAGTCATATGGGGAGTAGATGATGTGATGTGATTAAGGTGGAGAGAATATGTGATTATTGAGGACTCTTAATAATATTTAGAATCCATATAATCAACATTGTCTTTAAGAATATAAGATTACATGATATGATAGAAGCACTAAGCCTTATCACGATTCTTATAAATAAAAGAGTGTATTTGATCATTAAGGGAATTATAAATATTTCATTAGTCACATCATAAGATATGTATTAGCTTAGTTAATAGAAAGTGATATACTTATGAAAGTTAGAATTTGATGTTATTTATTTGAATAGTTTACTCAATTATTATGTAAATATTTCTTAGCTACTATGTAGTAATTTTATAGTTTGACTCAAGGATTTCTTATTAATCTCCTCAACTCACCCCCCATATATTTTTATAGGATTAGAGAGTTAAGCGTTTTATAAGAGCTAGACTTGAGATTATCATAGTTAATACATTAGTTGGATGATACAATTTTTAAATTTTATCATTTGTAATAGTAGAGTTGTTATTTTATATAATTATCTATTATATGATTAATAGACTTAAGATTATATTAAACTATTATGTTTGGACATAGTTTTGCTTATTTATATTCTTTTTATTGGAGTTTTATGGTTATTTATTATATTATTTTTATTGGATTTGGATTGTATGATTGATGATTATTAGATTTTTAGTTTTAAATATCAAATTTGTGAATGAGAATTTCCTTAGATTATTATTATGATAGTCTTTTATATAGTTATACTTGTTGCTAATAGGTACATATTATTTTGAGCATTTGGATTTTTTGTTACACTTGAGGTTTGAAAAAATCAAGTGTAACATAGTTTTTTCAAAAGTTAATCAAGACTTCTAAAATATCATTAAGAGCAATTAAGATAACAAGTCATTAGTATTGTTTGACTACTTGACTTGGTTAATCAAAATGATTATACTATTATTTAATAATAATTATATTGTCACAAAAGATTTTTAAAAAGCTAACATTTACTAAATTGAATAAAATTGTCATTAAGATTAACAAAGAAATTTCTATTATGATCATATTGAACTGTTATATTGAAGTAAGTGTTTTTTTATAACAAAAAGTGTTTGATTTATAATTTTGAATTAAATAAAGAATATTGTGATATAAAATTGACTTAACAAAGCAAGTATTTTTAATTTTTATTTTGAAATTAAATTAAGTTTTGTATTTATATAATTTACTCCCCTATTATGGACATTGTATCATATATTTTCAATAAGTGATAGTAGAGTGGGTTACATCGAGGGAAACAATTCCTGAGAAAAGATCCTAATCTTTTCTCTTTCATTTGTGGTGAATTGATTTTATATTGTTAACATCATGGAGTGTCCACCCATATTTGAGGACAAACATTTTTTGTTATGGAAAGATGCATTAAATCTTTTATTAAATGCTCAAATAATGATGCATCATATCTATTTGAACATCCATTTACTATTTCCAATGATTTACATGAGTATTCTAAAAGAATTGGACAACTAAATGCAAAAGTAATGACTCATTTATTTTGTGCCTTGTCTCAAGAAATAGGTTTAAAATCTACACATTTACAATGTGTTTTGAGGTATTGCAATAACTAAATGATTGTATGGTGAGGATTTATCCCAAACCCCTAATGAAAATATGGAGAAAGAGAAAGACAACAAAAAGAAAAAGGAGTTAAAAATGAAGAAAAAGGAAATCTTTAATAGTTTAGATGAATGTATATATATATCCAATTCTAATAATTTCCTATCATAATCTAGTGGTGATCCATTTCCTTGTTTTGACGAATTAGCTCAAGAACATAAAAAATAATTAATATGTATGTTTTTCTAAAGAAAACTTGATCAAAGCATGAAACAAGAGTAATTAAATTGAAAACGAAATATGATACACTTAAAGATGAAAATATTTCTTTGACTAATCAAGTTCAAGTAAATATCTCTAATGTTTCATGTTTGCAAAATTAAATAATAAGGCTAAAATTCAATTGACTTAGTAAATTTATTTAGAAAAAGAAAATGAAACATCAAAAAGAGAAAATTGTGATTAAAAAGAGAAGGTAAAGACCTTTTCTTTGATTGAAAATGAATTAAATGATTTGATAACAAAGTTTATGGATGTATCTTCATGTACTTCTACTTCTCATGCTTACTCTTATTCATGTAGGCCTCATCATGTTTTATCACATAATCATGTGAAAAATGATAATGGTTATTTTCATGCTCATTCTTTTCCTACACATGACAAATGTAGATTGAAATGATCATATATTCATGTGAATCATGTAACTCACATCACTTCTTTTCAAACATCATATACTTATGAAATTATTTTATCTGACATGGTCATATTTATTTTGACTACTTAATTAAAAAATCTATTGATTTAAAGAAAGATAATCATGAGTAGATCCCTAAGGGTATAACTTTTAAAGATATTTTCGCAAAATCAATAATTCACATACAACCACTATTAAACGCAAGATGGTTTTGATACCCAAGCATAAAGCTTAAGTAGTTGTGCACGTGCATGTAACATCTTAAAATTAAGAAAAATATTTTAATAATTTCAAACCATGAGATATTAAAAAATAATATTAGAAAATGATTGATAATCTTAAAAAAGGATGAGATAAATAATAATTTGATAAAAAATATTTTAAAACTTTTTTATTTTCTTAAAATTTTTTAAAGATGTTTTAAAATTTTAAGATAATTTATAGTATGATAACTTAGGATTATATGGTATGATTGATCGAGACAATTAATTAGATGAATAGATTTATCATATAATACTATGTTATATAAGTATTATTAACTTAATATACAAGTATAATACATGTAGTTGACTATGGTTCAGGGATGCCTAACAGACTAAGTAGGAAAAGGATTGATCATATAGTATGACCATATAGTATCATAAAGTATAATCCAGCAAGAGACAACGAACTTGGGACAAGTGTGAATACTGACAAGAGTGAGTTGAGGATCATACAAGATGATCATAAAAACATACTATGACATTAATGTACTTTTTAGAGAAAATATAGGCACAAATAATATAGAATTATAGCATGAAGAACATCAATGTATAAGTAAGATAAAGTATAGAGTCCAATGTATAGTAATACAAGTATGACTAGACAAATTTATTAGTACAATCATGTGTAAGGTGGGAATCCATAAAGTATTGAATCATATAATATGATAAAAATATATTATATCTTACTATTACATGAGAAGTCTTTGTAAATAAATTGTTAGAAGATAAAAAGGCATCCACATGAAGCAGCACAACTTTAAAGGTATTTCAATGGCCAGACATACAAAAATTCATGAGAACAACTATAAGGAGAATGTTTGTTGTGACTTAAAAAGTTTCTTTTGGATAATTTAAATAGTGAATCACTTGGTCATAATTAGTAGCAAAAAACAAGAGATCATGTGAAGGTGTTCCCAAGATATTTAGAAAAAAGTTATGCAAGAGAAAAAGACAAAATCAAGAAGAATATAGTATCGAGTACTATAGAAATCAAAAGAATTAAGTAAAATTTAAGACTTAATAAAACCACTATTTTATTTCAAAAAATAAGAAAACACTTATAATTATGTGTATATATTTGAATGTAATATGTAATATTAAGATAGAGGTTTTAATTGATTGATTAAAAATGTTAAATTAAATATGCATAAAATGAGTATGATAAACATAGATAATGGTTATATTGATGTATGATGCTTCTCAAAATTTATATATTTGATAATAAAAAAATAAAATATATAAATAATGATAAAAAGTAAGTGATCTCCATATTATGACATATATGTATGCAATGCTTAAGTATGAATGATATATTATGTTAATATAAGTCACTTATTGATATAATTATATGATAATAAACACATAAGACAAGCTATTTTATTATAATATTTACAAAGATAAGAAAAGAAATGAAAGTAAAATGAGAAAAAAAGAGATTAATGAAGAGAAAGTAATGTTCAAAATGACATGAGATCGTCTATATTAGAAAAATGCTATGTTGGAATAGAATATTTTGAAAATGAACCAAAGGAGCTACCATTTAGTTTGTATAATTAAGGAATAACATGTTCCTAAACTTACCTAATTTGTTTAATAGAAAGGGTTTTTTCCAAAGACAAATCCCTAAAGAGATAAAAAAAATAAAAAGAAAGTTAAATAATGTGTAAATGTATAAAGGATTAATGTATATTAAAACTACACATGTTTTATTACTTTATTTTTTCCTAAGTACTCACATATTTTATTTATATTATGTTACTACAAATGATCTTTGCATGTGATTATCTAAAATATTATAATATTTTATAAATATATATAATTATTTGTCACTAAGTTAGTGTCAATTGATCGATACTTATTTTATCTTAATACTTTTAAGTATAAAAAAACACCATATGGGGCAACTAGGATGGAGTGAGAGCCAACATATGATGATTTAAAAGATATTATAATTGTTATTAGATATATAATTTTTATGTTTATTTTATTTGAGCAAAAATGATATGTAAAGGATTTGTAATCATTGAAATAATATATACATGTATTTTTATAAGAAACATAAAAAACACTTATGATTTCAAATATGGTTTCTTCTATTATAGTTTTTATTAAAAACAAAGAAAGATTTTCACATGTTTTAAAAATATAGAGAAAAGAAAAAATAGATTTCGTGATACCAAAATTTAATGATAACTAGTGAAAAGTTGCGACAATATGTCTCCATAATCAAGACCTATGGAGACAAACCTTAGGTTGTGAGTGTGCTTATGACTCACTTGATCAAATATACTTGGTTCAAATCTTAATATCAATTTAGTTAATAATGAATATCAATAATAATATAAATCTGTTAAATTATGTATATTTTATCTTATGTTGAATATGAAATTCTAAGAAGATTAGAAAAGCTAGGTTATAGATTTCCATTATTTGTCAAATCATGTAGCTTGTGTAGTATACTTAACTATTGGATGATTAAGGACATTAGATCCATAACTCATTGAACAAAAAAAAATAAGTTTAAAAAAAATAAAAAACAAGTGTTACACCCTTGTGTTTGATGAGTCAAGCATAAATGTGTATATTTTATTTGGGCTTGATTTTAAGTAAAATTGTTAATAATTAATTAAATCAAGTCATGTATTTTAGATGTCTAAAATAATGGTCTCTAAGGGCCTTGAGGTCATGGCATACTTCAAGGAAATTTGAGACATGCACAAGATTTTTTATAATTGAATTTCTTTTTATTTCTCTTGAATTTGATATGTCCAAACTTTGAGATTATGAGGTACATTAATAGTATTAACATTTAAAAATATTTTAAATTTATTTAATAATGAATTTTGATTTTTGGGCCAAGCATATTTGAGAAAATATATAGACATTGGTATTTGATTTTTTAATATTATTTTGGAATTATTTTTCATGAATTTCTTTTCATAGCTATTTAAATGACTTATAATACTATAAGAATATAAAATTATTTTTATATACTTATATTCAAATTTTTGGCACAAAAATTCGTCAAAAATACCCTAAAACAGCTGAAGTCTCGGGAAAATGCACTGTAGCAATGGGCGGGTCGACCCAGCGCGAAAACAGCCCGTCCAGGTCTTTTAGAAATTAAAAATTTTAATCTAAAAAATAAAAATTTGGTTGACCCGAAAAGGGCGAGCCAAGCCCGCCGAGAAGAGTTCGGCTAGCGCTGGTCAACGGTCAAATCAACAGTGCCTGGCTAAGCCAAGCCCGCCCAAAGCCCGCTGAGAGGAGCTCGGCTAGGTCAAACTACAGCGCGGTTAACGGTCAATGAACAATGCTTGGCTAAGTCAACCCGAACCAGGTGGTGAAGTCCCGGTCAAGGAAGGGGGGAGCCAGCCCCACAGAGGCTCGAAAGCTACAGGGCGCAAATTCATTATAAAGCAATGCGCCAATTTCATTTCTGCAGTGTGGGACTAAAAATCCCACCTTATAACTTCGGCAGGATCCAAAGGCGCAGATCAAGCCCGCCCAGATCCAACGGGCGAGAATTGTTTCGAAACGGCTGCTTCGCAAGGTTAATCGGCGCCGTTCGTTCACCGCGAGGATCCAACGCTCCAGATCAAAATCGAACGGCCGTTTAATCGGCGCCGTTCATTCAGCGCCCGGATCCTACTCACGGGATTAAATCGCGTAAACAGTAATCGCGAGATTTAATCCGTGCCGTTCGATTACGCGCCAGGATCCAACGCTCTGGATTAAGCCCGAACGGTAAAATGCGTAAATCAATCTGCGCCGTTCGTTTTTGGGCCCGGATCGGACGGTGGCTGCTTTCCGTCTGTTGCCCAAACGGCTAATTAATTTTTGGAGCCGTTGGGGGTGTTTTTAGAGCTCAAATTTGAGCTCTATAAATAGGGAAAATTGATGTATTTTTCAGTTTAACTTTTGCTAAATTTTCCAAAGATTTCAGATCTCAAAATTCGAGCAATCAAGCAAAAATGGTGCATCCAAGCTCGAAAAGCAAAGCGGCAAGAAGGCTATTGGAATTAGAGATTTTTCAATTATTTCTCAATTTCTATCCCTCAAAATTGTCGATTGTGTGTGCCTCCTCTTTTCTCCTATTTCTCTTAAGTTATTTGCCAATTTTTCGTATTTTTCGTTTTGGGCAAGGGCATCCCGGCAGTTGTGCAAAAGCCCCGGGTTTGAGTTGAGCCCGGTAAAAACTCAAGTAGGTTTGGGATTAGCCATAGTAAAAATCCCAAGTAGGTTTGAGGTGAATCGTAGGAAAAACCTCACTTGTAATCGGTGCATTTAGTGGATTTTTCCCAACACCGGTTGGGGGTGGACGTAGACTCGGTTTTGAGTCGAACCACTTAAAAATTTGTGTGTTCCACTCTCTTTACTTTTGCTTAAAGGTTTTTAAGTTTAATTTCGAAATTCGTAAATTTTTAAATACACAATTCACCCCCCCTCTTGTGGGATTTCCTTAGCACGAAACACTTCAACAAGCTAAGTTAATTGAGAGTTGAATATTTTTCATAATTGAATACCCAATTTGATGAATTGATTGCATCTTTAATTATAACTAATGGAATTTGTTGAATGCATATTTATCAATGGAATGAATACATGACCTTAGATGATTACAAGAGAGATAGACAATTGTTGGTTCATTTAAGCATGATTAATGTTTTTTATTATACACTCCTTGATTGATTACAAAATTCCTACAACTTATAGTAAAAAATTATCTTAGTATTGTGATGGAAGAGTTCAATAAGTTCAAAGAGAATTAGGTGCTACAATGTTGAGAACTTATAACTATACAACCATGTGTTTCTATTATATATCCCTTTGAATGATTGAACTAAGAAGGGAGAGAAACCCTTTAGAAGTATGTGTATTAATATTATTTGTTTTAAATTGTCTCCTTATAGAAACAATTAGATGCATATATATGGAGAAAGGAAAGAAATTGAATCTCTTAGCTTTGTTTTTCTAAAAAATAAGAATTTTTGTCTTTGTTATTAAAATATTCAATAATTAAGATTAGAGAAATCACTCATTCAAGAGAAAGATTAGAAAGCTTGAAATAAGTTCTAAAAAATTTAGAGAGGAGAAATTATTACTATATTAGACTTTAAATATCATGTTGAGAATATAAATTTATAATTACTACTATAATTCATTCTATATTATTTTTATTTTGTTGTGTTATATATTTTTTATTATAGCAATTTGCCTTAAACACATTGGTGTATGATGAGTTATTTGATGTAGCTAATTAGTTGTAAGCATTCCTATACTAATACTTACTATAGTGTTTAGTATTATTGTTGAAACTTTTTTTTAAAGCCTTTAAGTCTAACTTGACACTTATTTCAATTTGTACTCTTAGTTATTCATTGCTAACAATGGTTTAGAATTGTATCCCTTGTAATCTTTATTTTATCTTTCGATGCATGACAATAAGAGGAGAGAAATATAAACAATGAAAAGTACTCATTTCATCTCAAGCTTGATGTAGCATGCATTAAATTACATATATTAAGGAGGAGTATTTGCATGCTTGCATATTTTTATATCTTTTGATTTCATTATTTTATCAATGGTTTAGTCATCATTAAAAAGAAAAAATTATTGTACTTTTGGTTATTGCATCACTTGTTTATTGATAATAAAACCAGTATGTTAGTTTAATTATGATTTTTCTTGAGTGATTTTAAGGTTATGCATCTTAAGATCAAATAGAAATTAAATAATTGGAGAGCTTGATCAATTGTTTCATGGCACAATCTATATGTAAAGATATATCAAAGAAAGTCGACGGATTTGCTTAAGATTGTCTCAATTTGTAAATCATGGAGTCATTGTTTTCAGCTTTTGGTAGTCATTGTTTTCAGCTTTTGGTAGTGTAGCTACTAATCTAAAACTCATCATCTATACTTTATTTAAGTTATAATTATTAAATCTATCACTTGATATTGATATGACCTAATAAGGATCACATTACATATTTAAACTCATACATTCTATTATTTAATCACATCTTGAGTTATTAAGATCTCTAAAACTAAATTAAAGCCTTATTAATATTTTTAAAAGTTTCTATAAGTTTAATTCAAGCCTTTAATTAGAAAATTTCAGCTAAACAATTGCTTAAATCAAGCAATATTTTTACTACCTAGTGGTTGTACATTGTTCAATATAGTACTTAAGTGATCAACTTTCTAGCTTATAGTTATAACGTGTGAAAGCACTATACAAGTATGATGTATCCATCGTACAGGTGCATGTAGATTAAGGTTGTGTGTGCGAAGTTAGTCGTATAAGAGATTAGCATTGTACCAACATTTTTTATTATGTGTGGATCTATAAACACTACATATTATATAGTAACGAATCATAATTGTATATTTTAATGAGAATTTTGTACATATGAATGAAAGGGCTTACTTTATATATTAGTACTATCGATATATTATATTAGTACAACATTATTACATCAGTGTTATGCACAAAATATAATACAAAGTATTTGTATTATAATTATATGCTCCAATAAAAATCTTACATAAGTTAATAAATGCTCTTACTATGCATACTAGTATAATTACTATATCATACAAGTATAATTTTATTCTGTTATTATTTTGCACATTAGATAAGTACAAAATATTTATGTTATACCTATACATTCATTAATAAACATGCTTACTAAACCATACGAGTATGATATTTGTATCATATAAATACATGAGTCAATATATATAAATAATCCCTTCACAAAAAAATGTTACTATAATATACTTATATTATCATTGTTAAATATAAAAGCATGATATTAACATCATATTAATAAAACAATTATATTCTAAGTTTACATTTATCACTTAGTATATATTGCACATCGTACTAAAATGATTTATGTATCAAATTCATAAGATTATCTACTTTGCAACACTAATTATAATGTTAACATGATAAAGTTTATTATATGCGTATGATTATCTCAACTAATTAATATATGAATCATATAAGCATTTATAATTTATGATCATAACATACAAAATTTTTTTAGAGCTTGATTTTTGCAAAAATGTGTATTATATGGTAACGATCAACTTTCATACTAGTATGATCAATCTAAATAGTAAAACGTACTCAAACTTAAATAAATTTTGGACTAATGTCGAACAAGTATTGTGCTTTTAGTATGCTAATATGATTCATACTCACCTTAAAATTTGATTTGAAGGCTTAGTTATTTTATTGGATGTGATCTCATCATATAATATATCATACTAATAATATATGATCCTACATCATACAACATTTTTCTAAGGACTTAGAATTTCATTGTAAGAGATTTTGCTCTAGTCATACTATATGATATCATCATATACATATAATACACTTGTGCTAACAAAATGAAATAATCATACAAGAAAATCTTTGGGTTATCTCATCTAGATACTTGTTGCCTCTATATGATCCTATTAACATATTAATACAATCTAAATCCTAAATTCATAATGGTTAATTATAGCTTTCCAAGAATGCTATTTTAGCTATTATACATTCTTTGCTTGCATCTAATGCAATTTTTCATATAAATAGAGGTGAAAGTTATAAGAAAAAAATGATGTTACAATATCATTCTAAGCTCAATTTTTATTTTCTTTCTAATTAGTAGATCTTTTTAATATATTATCTCACTTATTTAATAATTATGCCATAACTTTATATTGAAGAATTAGGAATAAGTTGTTATATAAAGTATTTTAACTATTGTATACCTTTGCACTTGCATTCATATACTTTGAGAATCAGTTGATTCCCGTTGCTAAATCTTTTTAATGATCTTTTGTAGTTGAGCTATGCACAAAAAGAAAACAAAAATTCCTTTTATTGTGTTCTTGATTTGATCATCTTTCATAATATATCTACTTCATTTTTCTTTGTTAAAAATCTTACATATCATTTTTGCTTAGTGTTATATTATTTCAAGTGAGTTGTGAAACACTATTGAGCTTTATTTATAAATTAAGCTTGATTATTAGCTTACATGATTCTTATAAAGGTGAAATACAGTGTCTTTATAAAAGTGTACCCCTACTTGTTGCAAAGGAAGTGTCTTTGTAAAGGTTTATCTCTACCTGCTATGATAAAGGAAAGTGATTTTGTTAATGAATGCATAGTCGAGTCAATCGGGGGTAAATATAAAAAAAAAGTTATATGAAACCAACTAAAAATCTTAAGCGTCTTTTGTATTTGTATTACTTACTATGTTAGCACTAATTCACTTATTAATTCATATTGTCACTATAAATTTTTTTCAAAAGTTATTCAATATCTTCTGAAATATTATCAAGAGTAGTTAAGATAACAACAAATCTTGTTTGATTACTTGAGTTAACTAATCAAAAGAATTATATTATTGTTTACCAATACTTTTTTTATCATAAAAGATTTTGAAAGGATAAGAAACCTTTGCTAAAACTTAATATAATTGTCTTTAAGATTAATAAAGATATTTTTATTATGATCTTATGAAGTTATTATATTGGAGATTTTTATTGCGAACTTATTAATCTATTATATTGGCACTAATGTTTTCCATTGAAAAAGTATTTGTTTTTTTATTTTAAATTGACTTAAGAATATTGTGATATTGAATTAACTATAGAAAGCAAGTATTTTAGCTTATGTTTGAAATCAAATTAAGTTTGTATTTACGTAGTTCACTTTTCCTCTCTTTTGTGGATAATAAACTAAGTTATTTTCATATTTTTTGGAATGGTGCTAATGCTTTATGGATTCTTAAGGAGAAAGGGAAACTTTTAATGGAGGAATAGTTGAAGGGATATTTCAATTTTTTTTGAGAGCTCATGAAGAGAATAAATTAGGTTTTACTAAAGTATGAAGAGGATTAAAAAGGCACAGGCTCCAACTTTACATGTGTTTCTTTTATCTTGCTTGAGATCCATATTTCCTAACTTTGATTGCTATACCAAGAGAGATTTGTAGTTTCATACTTGATTTATGAGAGGACTATTGTACATGGTAGTTACGGAGTAAAAAAATTAAGGAAGAATCGAACCTATTGTTTCTTGCAAAAAAGGTTTATTTGAGAGGTAGAACTATTATTTTATTAAATTTATTTTTTCTCTTTTAAGAAATAATTATGCTACTATGGTATACTTAGAGAGAAACAGAGCTAGATTTGTGGAGGAAGCATTGTTGTGGTTTTATTTAGGTGAAGAAAGAAGGGAATAAGAACGAGATATGCCTTGCATGAAATTCTTTGGCTTATACATTTAATTCATTTGTTAATGACTATTTTATGTTGTTTTACTTGTTGAAAATCAAGAATTATTGGGGATATTATAAATAATCTTTAAGAGGATCTTAAGAAGTCAGCTACGAATGAAGAGTATAAGTAAAACGAGGTTTTATAGCCTTACTTGTAGATCCCTTTGTTGTTTTCTTATTAAATTGTATGCTTGTAGTTTTTAAATTACTATTTGAGAGATTTGAAATGGTTGTACGGTGTACAATCCTAAATTTTGATCATTGCATTTTATTTTATGTAGAAAGTGAAAAGCAAAGTAAAGACAAAAAAGAGATTCTTCATAAGGATCTAGCTAAGTAAATTAAAATAATTATGATGTAAATAGCTATTATAATGTATCTGATGCATTGCATGAAACAAAGTAGAATAGCATTACATCATCAACACATTCGTATATTTGAAATAATTGGAATGCCTTATAGCATCATGTGTGGCATGACTTGAAATTTGATGGTAATGTATGAGTATATGAAATATTTGATAACAAGTCATAGATATTAAAATACAATGGAAAATTTATGTTTATAAAAATATATATTTATATATTTATATGAACTTGATGCAAAAATAATGTGAAATTAGTAAAAAGAAGTAACTAGAAAAGTAGAAATGAAAGAGAGAAGGCTATATGAGCTTTTTGAAATGTATATAATATTATAAAATGATATAAAAAGAAAGAAATATGAAAAAAAAATTAATCCAATTGAGCTTAATATTATATGAATTGATAAGAAAGAAATGTGAAAGAATTTAAGCATATTGATCTTATTATTTTTTTATATGTATGAATTTAGGTCTACTTACTAAGTACTGATATAAATGATTTAAGATGATATGATATGTTATTGGCATCAGATCTCATTCTTTGTTGTTGCGTACTTGGTGTTGATGCAAAGATGATATAAGATGATCATTGATGAGATGATAAATGAGATGACATGAAATGAGGATTTTGAGGATAATAATAATTTTGAACAAGTAAGACTTAATATTTTAAGAAATATAAGAATGTTTGAATAATATATAAATGGTTTAGTAAGTACATACAAGAAAAATAATGAGAAAGGGAAATGATATAATATACTGGTATAAAATAAGATTATTATAAGAAAGATCTTTTGATATTTATATAATATTTTAGTACATAATTCCATATGAGTATTTCATGATCACCATGCAATTGTTATTGTTCTTTTAGACCATAATCCATCTCTTTTATTGCATTTTTATTGTGTTACTTGCATATAACCATCACTTTATATATTATTCTAATTATGAGAACTATATTTTTATTAATTCATGAGATTTTTCAAATTTGCATTTCATTTTTCATCACATTTTTAATCCTTAGTTGAGATGGTCATTTAATTATGTATTTGTATTTCTTATTCATGCATTTCATACATGATTCATTTTTTCCACTTGCATGATTGTATTTAATATAAACATCGATACATCTTATATATTTACTTTATAAATCTTCACTTTCTTTTTTCATTAGTAATAGTAACTTGATGGGATACTAATCAATCTCTTTCCAAAGTTATATTTTATTTTCTTTAGATGTATAAGTATCATTTAGGATTTGATAGACTTTCTATTTAATTATATATTTTGTTATATACATTTATCTTTTCTTACTTGATCTTTTATAAGTAATTTAATTAAAAGAAAAAACTTCTATGGAGATATCAATTTATTAATAATCTTTTAATCAATTTAATGGACATAAATAAATATAATGATCAATAATCAGATGACACTATATCATATAATATATATATATAAGTTAGCTACAATAGCATCTGAGAATGTCAAAGCTTTCTCATTTGGGCTTTTGCTATCCTCCACCACATTAACAATTCTTGAAAAACTCTTGGCAAAATGGCCTAACTAGCATACAAAGCACCAAAATTTATCCTTTCATTAAACATTCATCTTTATAAATTTTTCATAAGTATCACACATGATTTTATTCTTAATTTCAATTCCTTTTATTGATGAAGAACCACAAGACATTGCACTCTCTTCCTTTGCCTTTTCTATACACTCCTTAATAAAGTGAGTTTTCTTTTGACATGCAAAACACCTCATTTGTTTTTTTTCTCTAGCATTAGCCCTAATACTTCTTCCCAGAAGTCTAGCATTTTGGCATAATTCTATTAATTGGATGTGTAGAACACTTCCTCTTTCTAGCTTTTCTTTTATCCTCATCTACAAATTTATTTTGTCCAATTTTGTGAGTAGTTACTATCATTTCTTTTGCCAATATAGAGAATTTTTATTTATAACTTACTAAAAGTAGTTGCAAACAATCTTACACCACAATAGGTTGTTCCTCTTGCCTTCTTGACTTTTTATGTGCTATCATCTCTTCAAGATTGCATACCAATAATCAAATCCTATATCTCTTAATCACTTTTTACTCTATATAGTTTTTCTATTTCTAGTTCATTGTTAATACTTGTTAACCCTTCATTATGCATATCAAGATTTTAAAAGTCCATTCTAATATATAATAAGATTTCAATATGTTTATATAAACATATATAAGACTATATAATGCACACACAACAATACCAAGTAATCATAAGTGCATGTGCTTTCTCACTATGATAATCTACTCAACTCACATGGCTTAAGGTATCACCTTTCTAGATTATTTTTCTTATAAAAAGTATCTAACTTACTTTGTAATATTGGTGATCTCCTTACATTATTTTATTTTCAATTGTAGGTATTTAACTTATTTTGATACCCTCATATGATGCCTTTAGCAACACTTAACTTATTTATTTCAATTTTTAAACATTTGTTAATATATATTAGAATAAATAAAGTCTTTTGATACTACCTTATTGTAACTATGCCACCATAATTTAAGAAATATTGTTTTAATAAAATTAGAAGATACCAAATATTTCAATCTATTTTTTTATTTATCTCAAAATTCTAATATAATATTACACAAATGTAAATTAAAACTAGTACTTACACAAAGTGTTTATCTTCTCTTAGTGATCCCTTAAAGTTTCATGATGTATATCCATGCTATTTCGTATGTTAGTCAAAATATAGGTTAAGTCATTGTTATAGCCTTAACATGCAAAATTAAATCGACCATTTATGTAAAGTAGTACAAATTTAGGGTTATGAAATATGTAATGTTTACAACACATTTCATTTAAAATTAAGATAAATAAGCATTATAATAAAGAAATAATAATAATTAAAATATGTCATGTAATGTTTTTTTTACCCTTATGTGATCCATTTCATTTTCCTTTTTATCCAAATTTATTTCCATATGACCCATATTTTCTTGAAATCAATTGTTATTCATATATTTTTTTATTTTTATATTATCCTGTTTATGACATATTAGTTCTTAGTTATCTATCATATTATTCCAAAAATCGAGTGCACCATAGCAAAGTATATTTTCTCGCAGTACATTCTTTTTAAATAATAATATGTCATATCAATATCCCTTAGACTTCTATCTTTACTACTTTGTGTTTTTTATATAAAACTCATTTTCTGAGATAAAAAAGCTAGAACTATTTTTCAATTATTCATTTTTCATGCAAACCCTATTTGTCCTTTATTTCCTTTTTGTTTAATACGATCATATAATATATGTTTTTATCATAAGCAATATAAAATTACCAATATAAGCATGGAATTGATCATATAGTAGTGTACATCAAATTGATGCTCAATCAGACAATAGCTCAATCTATGGGTTTTCATTCATATCAAATGATATAGGCATATTTGTATTATATCAACCAACAACCAAATGTGTAATTAATATAATAATATACCTATCTTATTTTACATACTAGTAGTAATCACTCTTTTTATTTCTTTTTCAAGTATTTTTTGAAATAATGCATAATTATATCTTATTTGATTTCTTTTCATGCATATGCAATCCTTATGTTTATTTTTTTTGTCTTCTATAATATTTAACAAGTCTAATTATATTGATTGGATCCTCATCTCTTTAAAATTTAACCCTTTTTTCCTTATCGTTGAACAATCAAATCCACATTTTGTTCCCATCATTAGGACTTGATTTCATAGTCTAGTGGTTATTAAAACATTCATTAAACCATCTAATGGCATCTAATAGAGGTTTTGAAATAATTCTTTTAAATTTTATCAGATCATCTAATACTCAAAATGGACCATCTGATTCTTTATTAAACTAATGTTGAAAGGTTTAATCATTGTTCGACATTGGCTTATCTCTTAATTTATTTATCAAATCATTTGATCACTCGATCTGAGTGCTTGATTTGAACTTTAAGATCCTAACCTGAGAGATCCAATTCCTATTTTAATTTATTTCATATTGTTATTAGTGTAATATCATCCCCATTAAGGTCACTCATGCAACTAAATAATTGTAAATACAAGAAATATAATAGATTACTCAAATACTATGTTAAATTTATGCAAAATCCCATAACTTTCTTCCTTACAATTTTCTCCTTGAATCTATTGTGATAATTCTTTTTCTATTTTCGCTTTTCTCAAGGCTCACCCTTTTAAATATCCACACAAGTGATGGAGCCTTCTTGGTCACGGTCGTTCCTCTCGCTCGATTTATATTTTTGTACACCCTCAACACATGTGGTTTTATGGTTTAGAAAAAAAATTAATTATGGATTAATTTATTTTGAAGAATATAAATATTTTTTTTATTACAATCATATTAAATATTATTTTTTTTTTCAAATTAACCATTCTAATCACTCTCAAACTTTATTAGGAAATCTAAAAATATTTATTCCTCAAATTCCATACTTTAAGGCAAATTTTATATTTTTTAGACCTTGTTTGGTATTTTTCAAATATATTATATCTATTTTTCTCCTTTTGGGATTCATTTAATATCATGGTTATTAAGACGTTATTGCAATAAAATACAAAACAGATAAAGTTATAAAAAAAATTAAATTATAAATTAAATCATTCATATATATTTTAGATGCTACAATTTAAACAACACTACTAGCAAAATAATGCCTGATATCTCATAATCTTGTTCTTAAACATATCTTGAAATATTAGAAGTTCATTATAACATATTCATTATTATCACAAGTTTATATCTTTTTCATCATCTAAGATTTTGCATATTTAAGAACAACTTTTAAAAAATTATTTTTATTTTATAAAATATAACATTATTATTTATAAAATTTTGGATATCACATTAGTGATATGTTGTTAATTGCAATTGATATATGGCATTGAAAAAATTACAATGAGTAACGACAAATTCAACTTTTATATTTTTGAAATAAATTGATAATTTTTTGGATTTGCAATAACTCAACACTTTTTGTATTAAAATAATGGGTTATATGATTGTCAACATTGGTTGGAATACAGTATCTTTATGAGGGAGGAGGCGATTTTCACTTTTCCCTCTTAAAACGACATTTAACCATATCAATTTTCATTTACTCTGAATTAATAATTTTAATTTTAATTTTATTTGAATTTACTATTATTTTGTATTAAATATATGTTATTCGTTTATTATGTGGGGTTAAGTACTAACTTCAAAATCGCTGTTCCCGTCGCCCATGTAAACCATTAATATATTTGCATGGTAGAGAATAGATTATTTGATTAATTCTAGTGTTATTTTTTTTTTTTTTGGTCATTTTAGTTTCTCATGAATAAATTAGGTTTGTAAAAGATAAAAAAAGTAAAATTTTTGTGTAAGTTAATTATTAAAATGTTATTATTTTAGTTCCAAAAAAAGTTATTTTTGAGAATTTAATACTACAATCTTCCATAGGTTTTCATCTATTGAATATATTTGATTCGGCCCTTTTCTTTTGCTATGCATTTTAATTGCAAAACAAACTACTCTAGCTTTTTTTTTTAAAACTCAATTTTACTTGAGCTTAAAATTATTGTTGTCATTAAGAGATATATATTCAATATTTTAGATAAAGAATAAAAAATATTTATTGTTTAAATTTAAATATTTTTTTAATATAAAAGAAATAGTTATATATATTAGTTTTGTCGAGAATAACCTTCAGATGAGCTCTGTTGTTATATATAGGCAAGAAGGGTGATAAAAATAGACAAGCAATTCAAATCAGTTTAAAAATGATGCAATGATTAAACTATTCTTTAATTTTATCTAAAAATTAAAATATATATTTTTTGAAAATATAAAATAAAAAATATAAATAATAAATGATGACAAACCATAACATTTAGGACAAAATATTATTTCCAATAAAAACTAATCAAACAACATGCAAATGCACATCACAGTTTTGCTCAAAAACCTCGCACTTGTTGCTCTAATGACTAAATTTGAAAGTAAAAAATTAAAAAGATCATATCAACTTAAGCATTCAAAACATTATTTATTTATAAGTGAAAAATGAAAAAGAAAGAACACTTTTGAAAAAGCAGTAAGCAAACAAAGCTTTTGTCAAATAGCAACACAAACGGTAGTAACATTACAAGCATAACAAATACAAAACACTAAGCCAAAATTTGTGATCGAATGTTCATGCAAAACTAACATTCAAGTGGCCAAAGGTGGCAAAAGAAGTTGGTGAAAGATAACAATTTAAGTTGAAAATATTGAAAGGATTCACTGCAAACTGTAGGCTCAGTTACAACAAACCTTAAAGCAATTTCCTTAGCCTGCATTTGCAAATTCACAGCAAACAATAGCAATTTAGTTGATTGCAAGTATGCCATTGAATATTCTTCAAAGCAGTAACCTCACAAAAAATTATGCACTTTATTCAAATTCATGTAGTATGAAAATGAACAAATAACCATTCGAGTAGAAAATATATGTATATAAGAAATGAATAAAACAAGTTTAGAGATCATTTTAGCTAAGCATCCTTCTTCTAGGTTCCATTGGTTTAAAAACATTTCACAGGTTCATCTTTTTCTCAATTCTTCAGAAATGCTAATCTAACTTTGCCATCTTCTCCCTCCCTACATTAATAATTTGTTTATTTCAAAGTTGTTCTAATCGTTGCATTTGAAGCTCACTAAACTATTTTTCTAACTATTAGTAACAGACTCCATGTGGTGTACGCCAACAACTTCCAAAGAACAAAGGTAGACTAACATTAAAATACCCATAATTATTACATTTTTATATTTCTCCCTCTCTCAGAAGTCCAAAAAAATAAACGAAGTTAAAAAAAGATTGATGTTTAAGAACTAAAAAAAAAAAACAAACCATTGAAAAAGAAATTGGTGGTAATCATATATGATGTATAGCACTTTTATTAAGAATTTTACAAATACAATATATGGGCACCATTTATATTTATTTAGAAAAAGTAAACACAAATACGTGAGAAAACGTTATAACCATGCCTAAGCGTCAGTGCAAAAGCAGTGTCCTAAAGGGTGCAAAACCAGGTTTCCTTAAGTACATCATTTTGGCAATAACTGGAAAACACAGGTTGTGTGTGAGGAAGTAGTCCTAAATATTAATAATGTAAAATGCAAAAACATCCACACAAATCCATTATAAAGCATTAAAAAACTACAAAAGATGACGAAAAATCCCTTTTATTATTGTTAGACCTAAGTATTGTAACGAAACAAGTGAAAAGATTTTCAAATGTGGATTGTTTATAACCGCCTAATTTCATGGTCAAATATTTAATATAAATAAATACTCTGATGTGGAAAGGGAAAAGAAACGAACCACACCAAAAAATAAATAAACACGGTTTGCAAACAGTTTGTTTATATTATGAATTTTGAAGAATCTGACTGTTGTTTTGATACTTAAGACAATTAAGGGGGAAAGTCACAAGATGTAACAAAGAGCCCATAACACAAAGCCCACGTAGAAGTTAGAGAAAATATTCTTGATCTATATATTGATTAAACTACGAGGAAATAGAACAGCTAATAATACAAAACACTCGATTATTCATAAGCTATGAACAAAAGCAAAAACATGAGATCAAAAACAGCATAAAAATAGGTCTAAAATGACATTTTGGGGTTAATAAATTACTTTAGGACATAAAAAAATTGTTATGAGCTATAAAAATTTTTGTTTCACTTTCATGCAAATGACTTTGAATTTGGATTATAAAATAATTAGTCCTTTACTTTTGTAAGGGTAATATTTTACAAATTATTTATTCTTTCTTTAAGATCAATGAGAACAATCTCTAAAAGACTTTAAAAAATCTCTCAAATTAAGACTTATTACAAGTGTGCATAGAAAATCCTCCAATAAAGGCATAGGTGATCTTCTCTCTTATCTATCTTTAAGTTTTCTTTATGTGAAATTTCTCTCTCTCTCCCCTCTAATTTCTCTCTTCTCTCTCCACCAACCCTACCCCTCGTTTTCTCTCTTAACCTAAAATATTCCTGTTGACCAAACACCCTCTTCTCCATCTCTTGCACAATTCTTTCTCCTCTCTCTACTTGTCACTCTCCATTTTGTTTTCTCCTCTTAAATTCAATTTTATTTAATAATTTTCTCCATATGAATTTTTATTTAGGTTTTTTATAAATCTTCGAAATTTATTAAATCTATCATGTATCATTTATTTGGATTTTAATTTTATGATTATTTAAGATTAAGATTAATTTATTGTGCTTAGAATGAAGTTGAAGTTAAAATTTAAATATCATTTCATAGTCTATTGTTATATAAATAGACTTTTGATTGAATAAAAATTTAGGTGTAATGATTTTGATGAAATTTTGTATTTGTATAAGCCTATGGTGTTTTGGGAAGGTATAAACGATAAAATACTATTCTCTCTTCAAGAAGGCAAGACAAATTTCTTTGTCCTCTATCTCATCTTTTTCTATTGTATCTGCTCCAATTTGGTATCAAAGTTTTGTATTAGGAATGTTTTAACCACAATGATGATCTATGCTTTCCAACATTTTCTTATGATATTCACACTTCCAACCAACTCACTGTTGCTCCTTTCATCATTGATTGTCAACAACATCAGTTGCACTTGCCTTGTAGTCGGACTTCGTTCCTCCATGAATGACTTACCATGTGTCGGTCCTCTAACAATCCTTGTAGTTACTATTTTATGATTTTACTTGAAGCTAATCTTTAACCATCCCCATCACTATTCACCATTAAGGTCATTGTTCTTAGTTAAACAATCCTTCAACAATAATGCTAACATCTCCCAAAATTCGTAAACATTTTATTTTTCATTGTTTCCATTGTCTCAAACTGAATTGTCACTATGTACATCCTTGGTTTTGACCCAAAAGACTCGATTCAACCAAGACAAATCCACACAATCCTTTAGATCATTTCTCCACTAAAAGTTATTATGTTAATGAAAAGAACCACTTAGTACTCCTATATGAAAGATCCTATCCAATAATCACTACAATGTAAAAAGTTGACAACAACTTGCATCATTTGTCCATATGAGATCTCATCATCGACATCCATAGCGCCATTTGATCTCAACATTACAATTTTTTGACAACTTTGTAGCAGTCAACCTCATGAATGGTTGAAAATGGCATTATGTGAGATTAAGCATTTGAGAATGAAAAAAATAATGAAATGTTTTTGAAATAAAATTAAAAAAAATGAAAATAAAAAATAAAAAATAAAAAAATAAAAAACAAAACATTCTATGCATGAAAGTTTAAATTTTTCTTTAACTGCAATAAAATGCAAAGATTAGTTCGTTTAAATGAGAAAGCCCACTACAGGAGACAAATGTTATTATTTTACATAGTTTATTTGGTTTTCCTTTTTATGATTATTTATATTAGAATTAGGATTAAATTGTTCAACTTTTTACATTTAAATATCATGGTTGTATTTTTTGTATAGATAAACCTTTGATAAAAAAATAATTTAATGCTAACAATTTAGATATATTTTTAAAATTTGTGTATATGTACATAATATTTTAAAAAGACAAATGATCAACCTCTCTTCTTTCCCTAAAAAAAAAATAAACAACCTTCTTTTTCTTTCTAATTTTTTCTCATTGTATCTACTCCATTATACACATTACATCATGATCTTAAAATATTGAAATATCTTTTTCAAAAAACAAAATTATGAAACAATCCATCGACACTTTGCTCATTACATAATAATAACAAAAGGATAACTCCCCTAATACATTAGGGTTCAAACATGAATAAGGTGGAAGGTCATAGTTCAATGATACTCAAAACTAATAATGATAAGTAATCATGTGATTACCAAAAGATTCAATATACAAGAAATAGTTATTGACTAATACTTACATGAAGGACAACCAAAATGAATTATCTCACATAATAAAATATGAGCATATTCTTGATCTAGATATTAAGAAGTCACTTTAAGATGCAGAGATAACTTTAATTATAAAGCTAAGAAACTAGTATAGGCCAAATTAGACAAAGTACAAGCATTTTGGTTATATTGTGGCAGGCATTCTTATTCTAACAAAATGTGCATTGTACATGGGACCTTAGTTATCACTTCAACTGAATATAAAGCTCCTAAGCTTTTTCTTCAACCATAAAACTTTGTCGTAATGCTATGAACCCAAACCTTCACACGGATGTTCCATGTGATGCTTCTTGAAGAAAAGTATCTTATCATGACTACAAAGATCAAAAGTGGAATATGTGTGTCCAATGGAGTTCATATGAGGTAAGCTTCACCAAAGTTATCCTTATTCTTCCTTTTCACTATACATAAGCTCCAAAAAATATGAAATTATACTTTTCATTAAGCAAATGACTTCAAAAGATTATTGAACTTTGCACTTTAAGTTCATTAATTTAATAAAGGCTATCTGTTGATAGCTTTCAAAAATTACTTTAGCTTTGTGTTGTTTGCTCAAATTAAAAGGAACATCAGATATTTATATTCTCTATAAATTTTTAGAATTTTCATTTTTGTTAGATTTAACCCGATTTAGTGAGCTTCACATATAGTAAAACTTGATAGCATGAAAATCCAACATATTCCCTATGATACTTACATTATAAACTTCTTGATAAAGGCTATAGGTGGGAATGTTAGCAACTTGAAGTAAAATTAGTTTCTTATCTAGAATTTCTAACTGATGATGTCTAACCATATAACCCAAGTAGACATTCTCAAAATAAAATGAAATATTGGCACATATAGATCTTGAAATTATTTACAAGTTTTATGTCTAAAACTTTTTCAATTAATGCCCTCCTGTATTTAAAAGCCATAAGTTTGCAGTCCATAAAAAGCTTATAAAATTACTTGAGTTAACTTTGGTTTAATTTTTAATCGAGAATTGAAGAACATCATTGTCAAAAAAAAAAGTAGAGGAAGTCAATGAGTTTGAAAAGTATTGATGATAAATATCATAATTGGAAGGTGAGGAACATCAAAATTTTTGGCTAATCATTCTACAACAATCTTAATGCCATAATGTCAATTTAACTTAAATCTTAAGAAAACCTTATTCTTACATGGACACAAAAAGCTTCTTCCTTGACCCCAACCTTGCCACATTAAGTTTAATCTTTCACTAGTCAATTTCAATGTGCATTCCACTTTCCTAAATCTAAAATAAGTAAAGAAATTTACTCATTCCATAGCCTACTTTATCCCTTTTCATAGCATATTACATTGCATGCTTTCCTCACACCTAAGCCAAGATAGATTTAGTATTAGATCATGTGAGTGTATCAACACCACTTCAAAGTCATTTCAAATCCTAAGGCCCACTTGTTCCATTTACATCAAATTAGTATGCAAGATTCAACTTATGTTATTCTTAATAACATTTAATCTAAGCCTTGTGTCCCTTTCCAGAATGCCCGTTAGTCATTAAGATTACAGACTTGTCAATTTTTTTGTTGAGTCAAATTTTGTGAAGATCTGGTACATACTTAGTATTCACACTTATTTTTAATTAGTTGAAAAAAAAATGAGTAAATTAGCCACTAGGTGTTTAATATTTTGATCAAATATACATGAAAGTCCAAACTCCATTGATATCCTTACACACTTTTAAGAATGATCATACTATGTATTTGGTTAGTCAATGACGTTTTTTTGGCAATTTGCTTAGGTGTGCTTATAATTTTGCCTAATGTGGTGTTGTACCTTTGAACATCACATATATCACATTAAAACAACCATGGCTTGATCACCATCATTTCAAGCACAATAATAAATGCAATATTTATTCTTTTAAGATATTCAATCAAGTTGTCATGCTTATTCCTAGCCTACTCATAACCAAGTTTACTCAACCATCTCCCTGACCCAAAGGAGTTAACCCAACTATTGTTTCTATCCCAAACAAGCCTACTCTAGATTAATGACATCTAAACTTATTCAACATGAATCACCAAATTTGCTAGAAATTATGTTGATGTGTACACTAGCTCGATTTGAACTAATTCATCATTGGTTATTGAAGATTCACAATAGTTAATTCCACAACTAAAGGAGCCTATTAACTTTCCATCACTAAAAATTATTGAGAATATGAGACACACCAAGCGGAGTTTTGAAATGGTGATGAAATTGTTGTCAAGTTTTTTTGTTCAAATATATGAATTATTTAAAAATTTAATAACTTCAAAAGAAAAGAGTTACAACCCTTGACAAATTTCATAAGGTAATACAATTAGTCTAGACTATACTAATGTGTTATGTTAAATAAAAATAATAAAAACAGATAGTGAAGGTACCAAAGAAATGAGATGTTTAGATAATTCTGCTTAAACTCAAACCTATATCTACATCTAAATAACAAACTCACATCACTAAATCAAATCACTCATTTATTAAACTTGGATGAAAAAATCCAAATACTTTTCATGAGATCAACCACAACCCTTTGAATCGTGATTCAACAAGAAGGTGAATTATTAGAAATAAAAATTTTGACATCTTACAAAATATTTCAAGAAAATATTTAAAGAAAATTTTAACAAAGTTTAACAAATCTATAAAAAATGATTTTGTGTAAATTATTATTTTAATTTAAAACATGTTAATTTTCTTTTAAAAATAAATATTTATAAAAATTATGAAATAAAAAATCAATAAGAATTAAAAATGTACACCAAAGATTTTTAAGAGGTTTGACTTCAAAACAAACATATGTTCAATCCTGACAAAAACCCATAAAAAACAAACATTCAATATAATTTTTTGCGAAAAAATTGACAAGCTAAACACTTACAATAACGGAATAAAAGAAAAAGGCTACTATGACTTTATAACAAAATAAAATCACAATCAAAAAACATTTGACGTTCACAAAATCATAATTAATTAAAACAAAATCCTATGTTTGATGAAATGATTAACGAGATAGAAGTATTTTAATTAAATCAATTAAGAAAAAAAAATTTGATAACTTATAACTAATTTGAGAACAAACAAAACTTCGATTGAAAGACACAGCAACGTATGAAAGCGATAATGTGAATGGACTGCTAACAGTTTGAATGTTTTGACTGATAACTTTTCTTTAGATTGCATAAAAATCTATCTATCAATTTTGTTAAAAAATTATCATATTTAAAAACATTTTGTAATGGTTGAAAATTTTGAGCAAAAAAACCAAATAGAGTTTACAACTTTCGCCATTCGTATATTAAATTTGGAATTTAATATTTAAACAAATTATCCTGACGGCTCGAAATAATGAAAAAAAAGTCATTATGTAGAAGCTGTTGGATCAAAACGATTTATGACAGTTCAATTACAAAAAACTTTGCGATATGACGGATGAGATTTGATTGAACTGTTTAACAAATAAGATTTCATCAGAACCATTAGATCTGAATCCTAATCGAATGATTGGATTCTAATCCTACGTGCGAAATAAACAAGGGTTGTGTGATCGCGAAATGACATTATCGAACAAAGGATATAATCAAGCATTATATAATGGCGTATGAGATCAGGATTGTTTTATCATGAAATTATGAAATCGAATAGCTCTAGTTACTATCGCAATTCGGAAGTAGATCATGCAAAAACAAATCTTTGTTTTAGTCCCACATTGCGAAGGAATTCAATGATAATTTGTTTTAAATACTGTGTGATCACATTAAGAAGCCTATTCGGTATTGGCTGCCACTTGGCTCGCTCAAAAGTTTATGATCTGTACAACCAACGATACATTAGAGTTGATTTGCAAACGCGGGATTAATTACCCAATCTGACGCAATTTCAATCAGGTTTGACACTGATTTCTTGACCCCTTAACTAACCCAAATGAGTTCAGGATAATTTGCATTCACCCATAGCACTTTTACCCTACCGAACGGGTAAAGAGGGTTAATTTTTTCTTTTATTATTAAAATTTCAACTAAGTAATTAATACTACTAACATATTTTTTTTTGTAATAAACTAATTAAAATTTTCAAAATATGATCAAGATAAGATACATAAAAAATAATGAAAACATATGTTTTTTAAGATGATTAATTTGTATTTAATTTATCTTGAATAAATATTTCAATCAAACTTAATATTTTAATCAAATTAAAATTAAAACACCTAAAATTAAATTTAAAATATATTCCTTGGTGATTTATCATTTCAACCAAGATAATTTTCATGAAATTTAATATTTACTCTTCTTCTTTTAGTTCTCCTATAAATACAAATATTGGCTACCTAAACTATGAAAAATTCACTTAAACAAATTCATCAGAAATACTTCTAATTTATTATCATCAAACAAAACATCATAACTAGGGTCAACAATACAACACCCTACACCACTCCATTCTAAACAACCCAGAGCTTAGCCAAATAACTCCACATTAAATAGCTTAGAGCATGACAAAAAAAAATTACAAGAGCTAAATGTAAAGCATTGCTTCACTTAGTTGTGAACTGAATATACAAATGAAATTACAATCAATGTAATGGGTTACCAAAATATAGAATCATCACTTCGTATACAAGCTTATGATGCAAAATACTCAATATTTAGCTTGAGTTACTTTCTCTCTTTCCCTCAACTAAGATGATATTGCAATCAAATCTTTTTACCTTTCTAAAGATACTCTTATAAATATCACAATGGATTATTGTAACAAGTTTACTTGTCTCTCCTTTATCAATCTTTTATCTCATGATCATTATCCAATTTCCTAAGATAAAAAGGGTATATATATTGTTTGCAATACAAAAGACCATTTCAAAGAAACTACAACTCTTTTAATGTGTAATTTTTTATTTAAGGCTTGTCTAATCCAATCATTACCCAACTTTCACTTAGTATACTACAATGCATGGACCATACTTTAATATGTTAAGATAATAAGTTAATCATATTGTCCCCTAGATTATTAATATATTGTACGAAACATTTGGGCTTTTCTCTTATATGTTGAGAATAGTTATCATTACCTAATCCTACTTTATGATTGCAATTGATCTCATACAAAAGTTTCAAGTAATATAGATGTAATGTTTAACTTGAACACTATATATGTTCATTTAATTGTATTATATGATGTGTCATAATATCTAATTTAGTATTATTTTATTATTTACTTATTCTAATGTGCTTTTAATACATTCCTTTTGAATCAATTATGCTATACAATAAATAATATCACTTTGTACAAAATTCTCAAAACTTCTATGTTAAATAGATTACAGCTTTCTTTCTTTTTTTCAAACCATTCAATCATCTATATGTTACTCATGTTAATACATCATATTGTCTGATTGTACAAAGTGGAATTGATGTCCTAGTTCAAGCAATTTGATCCTTCAATCGCCACTTCACAATATGATAATTGTATTGTGTGAATTTTTGTATTGTACGATTAAATGCCATTTTAATTATATTTAAATTTTAAAATGACAATTTATAAGTTATTATTCTCAACTTATCTCTTTTGATAACCTTATGCATTATTAACCCATTTATTATTAAGAAAACTAATTGCATGCCTCTAAAGATTTGGCTATTAAGGTATTAATATTCTAAATGAAATGCAAATGCTTTGTGTGAATAAAATGCAACCTTTTGCACCAAAAAGATAACTTAATTGCAATCCTTATATCTTATGAGATGTAAATCTCAACAACTTGAAAAGCACATGGTTCTAACTTCTTTTTCACTTGAGTTGTTAGATGATATCCTTCTCCTCACCTTTGAGTATCATGACTTGTTTGAAAAAAGCTTCATCTATCCAACCAAGTTTATCGATCTATTTTGTTTATTTGTCACATTTTAGGTCATTTTGCTTAACCTCAAACCTACATCCACTCTCAAATAACAAAATGAGAGCAATAAAAAAAATGCAAAAAGAAATAAGAGAATTTTAGATAGTTCTACTTAACCTTAAACCTACATCTACTCCCAAATAACAAGCTCAAACAACACTAAATCAAATCACTCATTTGTTAAACTCAAGTAAAAAAACCCAAATACATGTGGTTTACATGGGATCAACCACAACCTTGCACCACTCCATACTAAACAGACCAGAGCTCGACAAAGTCTCTCCACATTAAATAGCTTGGAGCATGACCAAAATAAAAACAAATTTAGAAGAACAAAATGTAAAGCACAACCTCACTTAGTTGTGAACTGAATATACAAATTAAATTATAATCAATTTGATGGATAACAAAAATATAGAATTATCACTTAATATAAGAGCTTGTGATGCAAAATACTTAGCAATATTTAGCTTGAATTACTTTCTTTCCCTCAATAGAAATGATATGCAATGAAGTCCTTTTACTTTGCTCATGATACTCTTATAGATATCACAATAGATTATTGTAACAAATTTTGTCTCTCGTTTATCAGTCATCATCATTCAATTTCCTATGATTAGAGTGGTATATATATTGTTTGCAATGCAAAGGACCACTTTAAAAGAAACTAAAATGGCTCTTCTAATATCTAATTTTGTATTTAAGGCATGTCTAGTCCAATCATTACCCAACTTCTACTTAGTTTGTATTCTATAGTAAATGGACCATGCTTATATAATAAGCTGGTCATATTATCTCCTAGATTATTAACGTATCGTGCGAAGCCTTCGAGCTTTAACTGATATGTTGTGAATAGTTATCTTTACTTGATTGTACTTCACAATTGCAATTATCTTATCGTACAAAAGTTCCAAGTAGTATAAATGCAATACTTGACTTGAACACTATATATTTCATTAATTAGACAATATGATATGTCATAACATCCAATTTAATATTATTTCATTATTTAACCATCCTAATGTGCTTTTGATAAATTCAATTTGAATCAATCATATTGTATAATAAAAAATATCACATTGTACAAAATTCTCAAAACTCGTATGTCAAATAAATCACATAGTTTTCTTTCCTTTTCCAAACCGTTCAATCATCTATATGTAACTCATGTTAAACTTTTGTATTGCCTAATTATACGGAGTGCAACCGATATCCTAGATCAAACAATCTAATCCTTTAATCATCCACTTCATAATATGCTAATTGTATTGTGTGAAGTTTTGTACCATACAATCAAATGCCATTTTAACTATATTTAAGTCTTAAATTGACAATTCAAAAGCTATTATTCTCAACTTATCACTTTTTACAAGCTTATGAATTATTATCTAATTATCCTCAAGAAGATTAATTACAAGCCCTTAATGATTTGGCTATCAAGGCATTAATCTTCTAAATACAATGCAAATGCTATGTGAATAAATTGCAAGCTCTTGTACCAAAAAAGTAACATCATTGTAATCCTTACATGTCCTATGAGATGTAAACCTTGATAGTTTGAAAGGAATGTGGTTCTATCTTTTTCCTCATTGGAGTTGTTGGATGGTATCCTTCTTCTCATCTTTGAGTATCTTAACTTGTTTGTCCAAGACTTCATCCATCCAACTATGGTTGTAGACCTACTTTGTTTATCTGTATTTAGAATAACATAGAACATTAATTTAGACAAACAATATTATTAATAAAACTTTTAAATGATTTGTTATCTTCAAAATAATGTATTATCTTTTAAAGTTATGAGATTCAACATTATCACCGATCGTATCAATTCATATATGGGATTAACAAAACATATGGTTTAAGAATTCTATTCACTTCCAACATTTTAGGTTTGCTTGTTAAATTAAAGGAAACACTAAATGATTTAGAACATACAAAATTTGTGCTTTTTATGCCAAATAAAGTTCAAACTTGTTCCATTGAATTTGAAATTACCTTAATTTAGATGTGTTTTTTCCCAAATATCCTTATATTGAAATTAATACTTGTAAATTGCACTTCTAATTCAACTTTGTGGACATCGATCAAATCAACGCCTTGAAATTTAGAAGATGTATTGTTGTCACTAAAATTATTATACATGGGTTGTAGTTTAAACCAAAATTGAGAGAAGATATTTTCTTGAATGAGTCATATAATAATACCATGTGTGATCTAATCTAGTTTCCACACATTTTAGCAACTCATGAGAGTTGAATTCTTGAAGCCAAAGAGGTTTGATGTAGCATGACATAAGTTTTGCCATATTTGTGTTAGTTTTCAACTACTTCTACTTTGGCAATGTACACATCTTGCGCAAATGCTAATGGGCAAAGCACTTTTGGTCGTCTCAAACCTGAGCACTTTACAATTGGTTTTTACAAAACATCCTAAGTAGTTCACTAAAAACCACCTTGTACGGCTCCCAAATCACCACAAGTAACTAGTCATATCACTCATGACAATCTAGAAATTGCACAACACTTTTCAAAACTTATTTCAAGCCATTCATCACATTTAGTTCTTTCTTTGCAAGCTTCATCCTCTTATTTAAGATTTACCAATTCAATTGGAAACTTAAGTTACTGTTCAAAACGAAAATGAAGCTTTTCAGCTTTTCCATTGCTCATAGAAATTCTTTGAAACCAAACTTTAAATAAGATGTATTATGTTACACTTTATAAAGAAAAAGCCTGTTTCATTGTGATATTGAGAGAATCCAAAAGTGGAACACCATGTAAGAGTTATTGGGTTTTTTTCAATTGATCATCAAAAAGTTATCCCTTTTCTTCATTTTCTATATGCTAAAATTTTGAGAAATCTAAGATTACGAATTCATTTCTTCAGGTAAATTTTTCATATGACAAATGTTTTCAAAAAGTTATCCCAGTTCTTCACTATCATGTTTATTGCACCAAATCGGAAGAAATTCTTAGAAATCTATTCTCTCTAAACTCCTGAAGTTACAGTTTTATTGAACTTAACCCCGCTTTTTAGCTGCAAATATGATGAAACTCGATAATACATTAGTCAATGTATTCTTTGCTACTTTCATGTTATAAGATTCCCATTGGAACAACCATAAGTAGGAGTTTTTTAGCTTAAAAGCATACTTACAATGTACGCTTTGCAATTTTCATTTTTATCAGCTTTTTTACTCGAAGAAAATTTCCCTCGCTTGAATAGTAAGCACATTATGCATGAAAGGTGTTGGGAATACACAAAGAAAAGTCCACATTAAAAATTCAACAATAAAATGCATTTTCAATGAAAGAGGTGCACAAGGGCAAATTCGGCATTGTTACCAAAAGTGATGGAAATGTGCAAGGGCAAATCCACTCTAATACCAACATGTTGATAGAATGAAATTGGCACAACAATGGCTCGGCCACAGAATGAAGTTGACAGAGTGAAATACATTGGGGCATAGTGACGCTAATGCATTTGTATTCAAGGCAACGGTTGCTGCAACTTGGAAGTTACCCAAGCACAGTGGAGTAGTTTGCATAGATCTCGGGTCCAGATGATGAGCTCATGAAGAGGGCTACGATAACAGCTATGAATGTGGTCACAAGCAAATGCCAGTGGTGGGCAAGGAGACATAGCAACTATAATTGTGTGAAGCATGCAATACCATGCTGGATCAATCAAAAGATCGTTGGTCAGAATGACAACCAAGGGAACACTGAACTAGGTCATTTGGAATGGTTCATATTTGAACAATAACAAGCACAATTTGTCGACGGACGTTCAATGGATAGGGTGTGTGTAGCAGAGCTAGTTATCTATAGGCTAGCATTGAATCGAGATGATCAAAATTGGATTAAAGCAGCTCAATGAGAGGACAAGGGAGACAGGTTTTGGTATCATCTATAGCAACCTATGAGAGGGAAGAAGTTGGCAAAAAAGTGGCCATGATAAAATGGGATAAATTTTGTATGTCCAATGATTGGAATGAAGGCCAGTCTAAACCTTCACGAAGAGCATTTCTTATGCACGTATACACCTTACAAAACCATATTAGTCCAAATGACAACAAACCAAAAGGCTCATCTATTTTCATTACATAACCTAAAATGACGAGTAAAATACCCTTACATCTAAAACTAACAAAATAATAATAAAAATAAACAAATGAAAATGCACAAGTGCACAAAAAAATAAATAAGAAATGTTTTAGATCTCACAAATGACATATTACCACCCACTAATGATTTGAAACTATTCAAACATTAATATATTTTTTTATGCATTTGGCTCTAAGTCCAATCAAGCCTAGAAAATTATGTTTGTAGTCATCCTTTTAATGCAATCCATTCTGAATTAATTCATATACAAAATGATGACCTTAACAAAATATTTTAAACTTTTTGGTATGATGGGTAACACAGATATGTTAAACCTAATATTTCTTTTGATGACATTTTCTAGGCATTGGAGTTGAGCAAGCATTGTAGAGATAAAACTCTCTTATAAATAAGGTTTTGTCTAATTTCATTTGAAACAAAAATCACTATATAAGAAAAATGCTTTGAGTTACAAAAAAGCCTTTTTGTCTTTTTTAAACTCTTTCTTTTGATCTTCTACTCTTCAATCATTCTAAACTTTTCCAATTTGGCCACTCCAAATTATCCAACAAAAGCATATAGGAAATCTTGAGTGTTAATCTTGACTTAATCTTAACCTAAAATTAGTGATCTTTATCATTTAGGATATTTGCCAATCAACCTATAGCTTTCTTAAAGCCTTAATCTCAATTAAACCCTAAATCTTATGCAACCTTTGTTCTTTCATAGCCACTTAAAAGTTTCTTCTATAAACTTAAACATGCCACATTAAACAAATCTTAATGAAGTTCAACACTCATTCCACTTTCCGTGATCTTAAAATAAGAGAAAACGAAATAAAATAAAACCCATTAAGCAGCCAATGCAAACCCTTTCGGATGGGCACACAATTGCTTGATTTCATCCCACCAAACTACATCAAATACTCAAATTGGGGCTTGGGTTTGTGAATAACTAGTAAGTTTAGAAGGAGATTTGTAAAGGAGGTTTTAAAAACAATTTTTTAGAAAAAATATGCAAATAAAAATAGAATTATGATAAAAATTATTCATTAAAATAGAGTTTAAAAATGATTTGCAAAAGACGGTCTAATTCTAGAGGGTGGAAGAGTACAACGCCACATCAATGTCATATAAAAGCGTGAACGCGCCAAAGCTCCATTCACTCCAAGGAAGGATTGTAAAAATGTTTCATTTATGTTGCCAAAAGGAAAAACAGAATTTAAATAGAGATGAAAAACGAAGGACAGAGTGGGAGAACATCTTACCCGTCAAAAGAAGCATTACATAGGATCGCTAAAGAAATCAATCTTTCCTTTCCCCATCAATGTCAGGATGAACACAGCAAAGATGGAGACGACCATTGAATCCAACGGGGAGTTGATTCTCCGAGGATGTTCCCGCTGCTGCTCCAACAGGAAGGGCAGCGCCAATGAAGAACGGCAAGTTAGTGCCGTCAACGAGATGGTGTTGATGAGGTGAATTGGACTGAAGGGTCCCCCTATTAATTCCTGCAAAGCTGGAAGAAATGGAGACATTAAGGTCATAATCTCCCGTGGTAGCCGCAGCTGCCACAGGAAGCACATGATCCTGTAAAAAGGAGAAGTGCTGCATTTCCTGATGTTCTCCCACAGAAGAAGCATTGTATGCCATCATCCCCATGGCCATGTTTGGGTTGCTTTCCAATTGCAGAAGTGAAGGATAAGTCGGAACTCTGAAAGTGTAGTTAAAGAATCCGCCTTGCCCGAAGCAATCTGCAACGCCATCACCACCGCCGCCGGCAGTGAGCAGATCAGTAAACGAGCTTTGATTATTCATATTTTGATGCTGACTATCGTTCTCCTTTTCCTTCGCCGCCTTTTCCTGGGAGAGCTCTTTCGCCTTGCTTCCGATCTCTCTCCTCGAAAGGGACAAAACCGACCCCTTGCTCGTATCAGAGGCGGTGCTGCAAGTGGACTTCGACTGCGAGAGCTGTTGCTCACCGGAAGCGCCACCATTCCGAAGCTTGCTGCGGCAGGAAAGCAACATTGGCGGCGGCAGGGACATAGAGCTGTTGAGCTCGGGGAGGTCTGCTATAGCAGCGGCAGCCGCACTGATGAGCCAATCCACGGCCTTGCTGGGCTGATCGTAGCCGAGGCGGTCTTGAAGGTCGTAGAACTGTATGGCGGTGGATACCGAGAGACGCACGCGTCTGTCTCGGAGGCCCTTCGCCGTCCACACCTTGCTGTGTCGGTCCTTACCACCCGAGACACGCGAAACCCTAATAATCCTCGACGACGTATCCTGCCATGGACGAAGGCCACTAACTACCTTGATGTTCGCCTCCTCCTCCATGCCCATCCTCGGTCTCTTGCTCTCGTGGATTCCCTCCGCTTCCATCCAGCTCTCAAGCCCTTGCTGCTCCCGGACACTTGCTCTCTTTGTTTTTTTTTTTGTTTGTAGAATCGCACTTCCTCTTTATTCACCTCACCGAAAACTTTTCCTTCCACGGCTTTTCACTTTTATCTTGTTTTATTTTTATATTAAGGCAAAAGGCTGTTGCGTGCTTCACCGCTTCCTTTTGCATTGATACATATCTGCAGCGTCTGTCTGTCTGTTTCTCTCTCTTGGGTTTCAACTCTTCTCTCCTTGCTCGCTCCACAGCCACCACAGCACAGCCTGCTCCATTATCGCTTCTTTATGTACTGCGCATCAGAGAAAGTTTTCGCCATTATTACAAACGCGCAGCCTTCTAACTCCAAACAAAGGGGTCAGAAAATTAATTCGTGAGAGCACACGCAAAGGTTTTGATGATAGAACGAAGAAAAGTAGAGCTGTCGTGATTGCCTGCGGTCTGCGCAGCAGAACAGCAAGAAAAGGCGCAATGACTTCGAGACCGGAGCTAAATTTCAAAACTCAACTGATCGGCCCGCGTTCCTTCAGCTTATTTATCTAAATGGAAGAAACAAAAAAGCGCACAGCAGCTGCCAGGTCCGAGCTTATTAATCAACAAGGATGAAATATGAAGACTTGGACTCTGCCGATTAAGCCACCATCAATGGTCTCCATCACAACGGGAGGATCGGTGACGTCTCTTCTCTTCCCTAGTCGTCGACTTATAGGGTTGATGAGAGAGGCATTTAGCATTTAGCTATTTGAATAATCAACAAACGAAATCGGGATTTTAAAGCGGGAAATCGGAGTTCGGCCAAGAAATATATATATATATATTTATTTATTTATTTATTTATTTTACCGGGAGCGGCTCGGGATTCGATTTGCGGCAGTGTTTCAGACGAAGCAGTTGCCCGAGCATAAGGGAAGCAGAGAGAAGATGACGCCGTTAACGCCGTTGAAAATCGTTAACCGACATCCTTATAATATCGCTGACCAACATTTTTTATGAGCACCTGATTATTCCCATTAATTCCCGAATTGCTGTTCCAGATTGGTTCGGCCACACTTTCAATGAGCCGGACGTACGGTTTGAATGGCAATTATGGACCGCCAAGGCCACTAATGAGCTGAATGAGCTTCGAATAATTGGAGTTGAAAGATAGGTATTTATTTCATTTTATGAGTTGATTCGATTATATTTTTTAAATAAAATTTAATACATAAAAATTTAGATGAATAAATAATTTGATTTAATCATTTTTAAATTGACAAAATATAAACAAACCTCAATGACACAATAAATAATTTTTAGAAGCTTGCATCTATAAATAGATTAAAAAGATAATTCATAAGATTTAATCAAATAAATTGAGACTTTTTGTTAATAATTGAAATATATGATTTTTTTTAAAGAAACATTTATTTTTTTTGTTAAATACTCTGATTGAAATTTGAAGGGTTTTTAAAATGAAGATTGTATAAAGTATACATGGAAGAAAAATAGATAATCTATATAATCTAATAAAACAAAGAACAAACTTTTCATATTGAAAATATATGTTTTTAAAAAATAATAAAAAAAAAACAAATAGTTTTAAGAAACTTATATCTATATATAAGTTTAATAGATAACATAATCCAATCAAATGCAGAACTTGGGTTTGTATTCTTAAATAGATTAATTGAGATTAAAACACTTATTCAACATACCCACAAGCTGCAAGATGACAAGCTTCCCCGTTCCTGGTTCGAACGTTTCCTGTGCCGCAAGGGCAAGACTGTTTGGTTAAGCCAAGCTTTTTCCAACAACCAATCCCTCAAGAAATATGCCAATAGTTTTGCTCACCATTAGTAATGGCCCTCAGTTCT
Organism: Vanilla planifolia; assembly: GCA_023846275.1. NCBI lineage: Eukaryota > Viridiplantae > Streptophyta > Magnoliopsida > Asparagales > Orchidaceae > Vanilla > Vanilla planifolia. Next base: position 8,136,957 of record CM043870.1, read on the forward strand.
CACCCAAATATCATCCATCAAAAACAAAAAACAATTAAACATCGCGCAACTGCTCCGAAATCACCAACTCATAGATCCAGAATACAAAACATTTTAAGTTTCAGAAGATGAGTTGCTCTGCTTGGGCGAAATCGGCGAAGGCCATTGTTTGGTAACACGGGACCTCGTCCATGGATCGAGAGGTGCTCTTTGCGGTGGCTGCGGCGTCGGAGGTTTAGCTTCTCTTAGTTCGTTCTCCCTGTCGACGAACTCGATATAAGCCATCGGAGCAGCGTCCCCCATTCTTATGCGGGTTCGGAGTAGCCTCGTGTAACCACCTGCTCTGTCCTTGTATCGGTAGGCCAGCTCTGTGAACAGCTTATGCATCACGTCGTCTCCACGAACAAAAGCGGCGGCGCGTCGTGCCGCGGCCAGCGTTCCGTCCTTGCCGAGTTGGACCATTCTGTCCGCCAAACGCCGGACTTCTTTTGCCTTGGCCACGGTGGTCTCGATCCTCTCGTGCTTCACCAACTGCGACACCATGGTTTTGAGCATCGAGACACGGTGGGCGGCCGGGCGGCCGAGTTTCCTGAACTTGGTCATTTGGCAGTGAGCCGGTGATCACCGATGATGAGTTCTTCGGTGAGGGGTTGCTTTTTCTGAATGAACAGCAAATGCGCATCAGCATTGACGAATTAATTCAAGAGTTTGACAATTCAATGACAATAATAGGTTCTAATATTATTTAAAAATTGGAAATATTATAACATTCAAAAAATTTCTAATTCTTAGTTTCATTATCCTCATAATCGATCTAAATATTGTTCAGTTTAACTTATTAATTTAAATTAAAAAAATCATAATATATAATAATATTATTTAAAAATATTATTCAACTAAAAATTCAAAAATCTTTAAATAATATTAAATAGCATTATAATACTACTAAATCAAAGATTGGATGAAAGCCAAGGATGCTTGGGTCTCATGACTATGACAAATCACCAAGAAGGTTTTTGATAAACCTATTGAGAATGGTGAATTCACATTAGTAGAAATTGAGATTTTGTAAAGAGAAAAGAAGAGAAATTAAAGTGCTTTCTCTATCATCCATCATAGATTGGATGATAACACATTCGAGAAGATTGTCATTGAGACAGGTCAAAAGAAAGCGGGATATCCTTTGAAACTCTATGATGAAAATTGATAAGATGAAAGAACGATTTCAAACTCTAAATCACTTTTGATGGAGAGCAAGTACATAGCTAACTATTTCACCTATGCAATTGCAATAAATGAATCAAATAAAGTGGTTTGGAGAAGCGATGAATGATTTAGTAATAGAGAAGATTATATGATCCCTCACTCTCAAATTCAATCATGTGGTGGTAACAATTAAAAGATACAAGAATATATAATCTATGACTATTAACAAGTTGAATGAGTCATTGCTGACATATGAAGAGAAAATGAAACATAACTAGGGCCTATAAGTGAAATTATCCTTAAATCAAGGGAGTACCTCAAAAAAGGGTGATAGGAGGCAAAGTTAAGGAAAAGGACGATGTCAACGATGAGACCATGGAATTCACCATGGTCGAGGCGAGACACATTTTTCTCAAAAGGGTGGATGGAAAGATTTCTATAAAGGTCGTTAAAGAGAGACGAGAAATTCTAAAGAAATTCAAGATAGTAGATTGTACTCTCAATAACACTTTAATGGAGTGTAGAGTAAAACACTCCAAGATGGATAAGGCAAGAACAGTGGATCCAACAACACTTCAAACTCTTATGGAAAGTTTGAAATACTTAAAATGCATTAGATTTGACATGCAATTCTTAGTCTGCATAACGAGCCAATTTATGGAACATCCAATACCCACATAAAGACAACAAAGACATTTCTTCAATATTTAAAAGATAATTTCAATTATTGGATACTCTACTAATCTCCTAAAATAAATGAATAGTAGAAGGTATTTTGATATGGACAATGACAGAGACGTCAATGATTGAGAGACCATCATTGGATACATATTTTTCTTAGGAAACAATGTGATTTGGTGGCATTTAAAGAAGCAGCCCAAAGTGACACCTCAATATGTGAATCAGAGTATGTAATTGTCATAGTGTGTATTACACAATACGTCTAAGAAATATGTCGAGAGAACTCCATTTTAAGAAGAAAAATATCACCAAGATAATAATGGACAAGTCAACTATTGCTTTAGCCAAAAAACCTATGTTTCCTGATCGGAGTAAGCATATCATGCAAGGTTCCATTACGTACAAGATTTTGTTGTGAATGAGAGGATTAAGCTCTACTATGTGAAAAACTCTTGATCAGGTCATGGATATTTTCATGAAGGCACTCAAGTGTTATAAGCTCCAAAAGTTAATGAGATGATTGGAGTTGTTAACAAATAAAATTTAAACAAGAATATTAAAATTGTGAATTTGATTCTTGAAAAAATATGCCATAAAGAAATGAGTTATTTGTAATCTTTGCTATTAAGGAAATGACTTGAGAAAACAAGTCATGAAAAAGAATAGAGAACATAAAACTTTAATGGACACTACATAACATAGTAAAGCAAATTAATACTTTTAAATATGATTGTGTTTTCTTAAATTTGTCTTTTGAGGAATATAAATAAGTGATTATCTAATATTATAAATGCATGAGAGTTAAATATTAGAAAACTTTTTCTAATTTTCCTTCTTTATTTTCTCTTTTGAGTTGAAAACCCACCAATTCTTCCAACTAACATATTATTAAAATTAAAAAAACTTAACATTTAAGTTAGAAAACATATGATAACTCTATACACAAAATTGGACTACTACACTATTGCTTTAGTCAAGAATCAAAAGACATTAACAATAAAATTGTCATAAATAGAAGTCCATCAAAATCTTCAAGAAGTTTAGATGAACAAGAGTCAATTCTTCTAAAGGGAGTAAATTTAGCTTAATAGTAACATTTTTTCAGTGATAAACAACTTGAAAACATATCCAATTAAATGGCCAAAAACCTAACACAAAATGTTTGACAGTGTTGGCAGAAGACACTAAATCTTAGGCAATAATTCCAGAATTTGTAAGAAAAACATCAGTTTCATGAACAAATTGTTTTTGCACAAACATAACATATTTGCGTGCAAGAGGTTAACAAAGGCGATGTTTTACCTTAGGATCGGGATTTTTAACAAAAATAAAAGACTATAAGACCATGCCACAAAACAATTCCGCAGCATGATATTGACTTAGACAAATTAAATGTGGATGGCAACAAATCAAACTAAACATCTCATTCAGTTTTTATATTTAGTAGCAGAATTCAATACTAGCAATCAAAATCGCAAGGCATTAAAAATTGCAAGGCTTCAACATTTTCAAACACGACAGAATTCTAGATATGTTAAATAGAAAAAGGGTTTAGTCAGCTGCACTGAATGCCCTTGTACTACTAAATTTAGAAAGGAACTGTAGCTCTTGCATTGCATAATCTACAAAATGATGCTTAGTGTAGGTGAATTATGGAACAAATGTAGTAGTTCATGCAACAAACAAGGGAGATGAAGTTGGTTGTTGACCCATAAAAAGTAATAGGTAGACAAGAAGCAGCATGAAAATTATTTTATGACCTCATGTTCTTCAATACAATGAAGAAAGTATGCTTGATATTTGATAAGAAACAATCTAAAGATTGCTATTAGATTAAAAGGGAAAAAGATAACATATTATATAATACCAGATTTAGTTTCTTTGTTCAATGTCTTTTCATTAGCCAACAGCAAAACTAATAGGCTGGGCCCTGAAGTAAACAGACTTGACAATAACATCTCAAATGATCCATACATGATTTGCCTACTTGTTAGTTCTCTGAAGATAAATGAACACAGACTAACGATCTAAGAAAACATATTGTGAAATTGGTTCGGAAAATAATTATTTTCCATCATTCCATGGTGCCATTTATATTGTCCTAGAAAAAAACTTTCCTAGAAATGGAACCACGCTCGATGTGGCTAATTTGCTTGTATGAAACTAACGGGAGAGGAAATCTGTGTTTTAAGTGTGAAAAATTGCGGAGCCAAGAGACCTGAATAGAATTAAATCTAAAAACTATTTGAGTGATGAAGTTACGAACTTCACTAGATCTCAATGTTGACGTATTGTATCCTACTGATTTTGTTGCATTCTGTTAAACCCCATGAGCTCTATGACATATAAAATGTTTTGATGAAAACAAACCATTTAAGTTGTTATCTTATTACCTCTGTGGCAGTCGGACGATATGATCTATGTATCAAAAATTCGGAACCTTAATGCATGTGGTGCAGTTTGGTTTAAATAGAAATCCCTAAAATTTGTACGAAACGGATTTATTTATCAAACAGTACCATTGGTGCAAGAGAGAATATTAGACCAATGTTAAAATGATAAAACAATAAAATATTATCAAATTGTGCTGTATGACATACCAAACAATATGATTAGCTCAATACATTTCTTAATTTAAAAACCATCACACGATGCAACACATTACATCAAAACATTTATATGATAAATCAATACTATAATAGACAGTATAATTGTTAAGGATACTAGTTCACAATATATAAACAAAAAAAAATTAAAAAATTGATACATTACATTAATATTCTAATAAGAAGTACAAATGGTTAATTTTACAAGTGTCATAAGGTGCAATATACTTATTAGACTACAAACAGGACAAAAATATTTAATAGATAGTTCAAACTTTTATAAATATAAAATTAACCATTGTAAGAGCTGTTGAGCCTTTCTTGGGGCATTTTATAGTATAAATATGTTGCTTAAAACTATAAAAACATGTTTGATGAAGGTCAAAGAATCAACTAAAAATATGTTTAAATGTCTTCTAGAGTTTGGAAGCAATCCTTACTAAATCTATCCATTCAAGAGAGAGCCGGAGGAGACACTAGTATTTTATTCAGAACAGCTTTGGAGGATTATCATTCAATATCATCGCTACAATACCCACACCACAAAGTTCTTGTATTCATTGATAGCTCTATTATTCAATATATAGTAAAGTGCTTGTATTTATATATTCTGTTCACAATTGCATTAACTTGTTCATTGTACCAGTTTCTTTGCACAACTCTAGGTCGTGGATGTGAGAAGCGGTTGGCCGAGCTCATTGCCGTTGAATGTGGAGAGGTTTGGCCGAGCTCATGGCAACGTGGTGTTAAGCAGATTTAGGTTGTATTGATTCATTAAAACTCTCAAATTGTATTTGAGCTTCTCCACCTAAGTACGAAGAAGAGCTTTTCATAGTGGTACTCAAGTGGATTGCTTGGGGGTGTATCTAGGCTTAAGGTTAAGCTAAATCACCTAAAAATCTTATCTCCTTCTATTTCTTATCTTACATTTTACTTTTCTTTTACTTTATCGTTATATTGTAACAATGAAAAGTTACTCAACTTGATAATCTTGCTCTATTTGAAGATTTAAAAAAAAAGGTATGATACTATCAAACTAAGTTGCGAAAGCTTTATATGTTCTTCAGGTAGAAAAAGATTTACTTCTTTTCTTATTTACGAAAGAATCTATTTTAAATTGTGTAGCACCAATTTATCCCTCCTTAGTGCATCTCTTTGGATACAACAAGTGATATCAGAGCAATGTTCTCACTAAAAATGACTCACATTCTTAAGCAAATCATTGTTGGGACATTAGATATTAAATTTGATATTTCATTATTGATAAAATTTTTAGCTTGGAAAACCTTAGCATTTTTCTTCAAAAATTATTTAAAAAACTACATTATGTTCCTAGCTATGATATGTTTGTCATAACTAATAATGAAACAAAACTTGCACAATTAAACAATCAAGGGTTGAATATTATATATTGTGCACTTATGAGAAATGCATGAAATTCTCTATTTTTAATTCTTTCCTTAAAGCTTTAAGTGAGTTAGATTATATGAAGACAAAAAAGCTTCGAATTGATAAAGACAAAAAAAGAGAAAAAAAAATTGAAAAAAAAAAGGAGAAAAAGAGAAGAAAGAAGTGTCCAACAAGCACCTTGGATATAAAAACCTTGGATGAAGGTACACATGACAATTCTTGCTCTAATAATGCTATATTTTCATCCACCGCATCTTCCGGTGACTTGTTTGATTCTTATGATGACTTGATTGATAAACATGATAAGCTAATTTAAAAATACATCAATCTTAGAAAAATTTGTTCCATGCATGAGCATAAGATTCATGAGCTAGAATAGCAATGTGATAAGCTCAAGGTAGAGAATATATCCTTGTTAGATAAAGGATAAATTGCACGTCTCTATACTTAGTGAATTGCATGCTTCAAAAAAGAAAACCTTGAATTAGAAGAAAAAATTAAATATTTTTGCTTCAATCCAAGATGACTTGAATCAATTAAAGGCAAAGTTTTGTTTTGTTATCTACCAAGAAAATAATCATGCATTATCACAAATTCAGGTGAAGGATACAAATGAAAGATCTTTTCATATGCAAAGTTTTGTGTTGTTATCTTGCATGAAAATAATCATGCATTGTCACAAATTCGGGTGAAGGATACAAATGAAAGATCTTCTTATGCATGTCTACTCATTTAAGAACTCCTTGCATACATCACAAGATCATGCACCAACAAATGTTGCATACAATTACTACTCAAAATTGGGTCATATATCTTTTGAATAACCCTTTATGAGATCAATGAGTTCTAAAAGTATAAAATTCATGTGGATTCTTAAAAGTTTCCCTTGTACAAAAATTTCAAAATCACAAAACTTATACATTACCACTTGTGAACCTGAGATGATTTGAGTTCCAAATTTAAAACTTAAATAGTTGTGTAAAAATGTCCTCATCCTAAGGACCTATGGAGACATGCCTTGACTTGGGAGTCATCTCTTGATGATTATTACTTTTGCTCACTTAATCAAAGTTAGATCGATTGAGTAGGTAACTTATTCTTATTAAAACATTCTTGTATCTCACCCGTGGACCATAATTTTAAAAGAAATTTAAATAATTATTTAAATTGAAATATTTATAAAATATTTTTTTATTTGAAAAATTCCATAGAAACTATTTTCAAAAGCTCTTAGAGAATTCTTGTTGATTATACATGCTTACTAACGTATTCTTAAAATTAAGAATTATATTATTTATATTAGTTATTTTGTAAGTAACTTTTGAATGATTCCAATGATTATAGAGTTCTTTTATTGATGCCAACGTTTATTATAACTAAAGGATAGCAATTACAATTGGGCAATAGTTAATTCAAAAAATATGAGACCATGAGATTACACTTCATCTTTTAATCAAAGATTACTAATTAACAATTATTTGGTTAAGTTCAAATATTATTATGTTAATCAAACACCATTGAAATTCTTTGTCAATAAATATGAAAAGTTAGAAACGATACTAAAATAGAGAAATTTTTAATGTGAGTAATTCTTAGATGAACTTTATATATTTAATCTTGTGATCATTTATATTAAAAAATTTAATAATTCATAGTCACAGCTAGTCACTAAATATCAATCCCTTGTATTAACTCATCACATACTGGTGCAAGGGATAAGACTAAATTTAAGTGATATTCTTGAATTATATGAGAACCTCAAAAATTATGATTGAGATTCAAATCTATAGCCCCCATAAATGTTTTTACATTGATTAGCTAAACGTTCGAAGTATTAGCATCAAGTGGTATGGTTTTGCTTGGCAACTATACCTTCCTCTAATGGTTAATGTCAAATATATTCAATTCTATGTTAAGGTATGTGTGATATACTATGTAAATAACCTTGTCACTAGATTCTTATTCTATACAAATTCAACCACAGTGAACATTTGACAATCTTAACCTTGCTCATCCATATTAAAAATTAGATCTTTTATGAGTCAAAGGTTACCTTATAGATGCTAATAGTTCTCAATTTTTATTGAATTATAAAGTGTATTTAGGGCTTGATATGAGCATAGGTTTTTATATACATTTAATCCTATATAGATGGTTAACCATTTTTATATAGATTTTTAATTTTTAAATATATTAAGTAGTATTTTCCAACAAGTGACATACATATTAATGGCATAATTTAAAGTGTAAGAGAATGGGGATAACTAACACAGATGAAACAACTTTTCATTGCTAGATGCTTTAATGCAACTAGAATACATGCTTTCACTTAATTGCAAATATTATGCCATTTAATATACAATTTTGGGGTAGTTACTTTAATGCACATATTGTACCCTATGAGTCAAGCCTGCTAAGCAAAACGTTTATTCCAAATTTGATAATATCAAAGAGGGAGAAATACATCACGCAAGTAAATTAAATGATTAAATGAAAAGTCGTTGACATTTATTCTTTGTGGTTTACATTTAAACATGCATATTATATTGTCAATTCACAAATTGCATGTTTTTACTATTCAAAACTTTGCACAAATTATGTTAGAATTATTATTTGCTTTGTTTTTTATCCCCACCCCACACTTAAATAGTTTGATATCATTAAAATGGGGGAGATTGTTGAACACCATAAGCGCTCTATGACATATATAATATTTTAATAATAATAAACTATTTAATTGTTTATCTTGTGATCCAATATATATCTACATAATATGTTACAAATTATATAAAGATAAACAAAGAAGACCACTTGTGATTGATTGATATTTATTCTCTGTGGTTCATATTCAAGCATGCATGTCATACCGTCAATTCACAAATCGCATGCTTTTACGATTAAAAATTTTGTAAAAATTATGTTGGATTTCTTATTTGCTTTGTTCCGCGTACTGAAAACAATTTCAAAATGGGGGAGATTTTGAACATCATAAGCCCTATGACATATACAATATTTTGATGATAATAAACTATTTAAGTATTTATCTTATGATCTAATATATCTACATAGTAATGTTATAAATTATATAAAAATAGACAAAAATCACTTGTCATTATATAAATGAATAAGTCTTAAGAATTAAAAGCCAAACTATGTAAAAGTAAGAAAAAGATGGTCATCCATATTAAATATCCATGTCAAAAATATTTCTTAGAATATGTGTTAAGACATGTAAAAATTAAAAAATAAGATTATGAACTAATTCAAGAGTTAGCACTTCACACTCACAAAGCATTTGCATTTCATTTACACAATCATGCCCCAATAGCTTGAGTTACATATCATTAAACATTATTAAGGTTAATTCAACTCATCTTGTGAATAATGGTACATAACCACATTAAGATTGATGAGTCAAGTATGATAAGTTTGAAATGAAGATAAAATCCCAAAATAGTTTAAATCAATACTAAACATACGATGTGATTAGCTTTATAAGAAGAGAACAATTATAAAAACAAATTGTTCGATTTAGGTCCTTACTAATGCTCTATGGAAATCTTGATGTCACGGATATATGATGATCAACGAAGGAGCACCATCTGCGATGGAGATAACCTCATTGATACCAACAATGGTGCTCGACCAAATGGAAACTCTAAGAGAATGTTGCTAGTCTTCACTAAATTCCTTGTGCTACAGCTTCATCTTTTATTTTAGGACATCTTCTATGAAGTGCAGGAGCATTTTTTGTTAGATTTGATGCAATTAGCACCAAATGCTTTTCCTACTATCTTTTGCTTTGCTTAAATATTGGAAAAGAATTTGTTCCTCATCAATTTGAGGTTGTTGCGATATTTGCTCAGACTATATGATCTATGGATTAGACAATACGTAATATATTCACAAGTACTATATATCAAGAATCAAACGACTCATAATCTCAATGCATAAAGTGCCTTCTAATTACACAAAAATACTAAAAATTTCATTTGGTATGACGTTATCTACTATATAATACAATTGGTTTAAGAGAGGATATCAGACCAATGTTAAAATGATAAAATAATAAAATATTATTAAACTATATAATATGATTTACTGAACACTATGATTAGCTCAATATATGAAAAAGAACTTCATACAATGCAACCATATGATCTCAAAAATTTTATATTAACATTATTATGATGGGCAGTGTGATAGCTTAAAGATACTTGCTCAAAATATAAAAGAAAAATCCAAACTTTTGTACAGTATATTAATATTCTAACAAATAGTACAAGTGATTAATTTTATGAGAATCATATTGTATGGTATACTTATTAGACTGTGCAAATGAGACAAAAAAATGTCTAACAAATAGATCAACTTCCCATGAATATAAAATTAGCCGTTGTAAGAGTGGTTGAGCCTTTCATTCAGGATCTTTGACAATCTCCTACAACCACAAAATATGATTAATAAAGTTTGGATAATCAATTAGAAATATATTTGAATGCCTTCTAGAATACTAGAACCAATCCTTATTAAATCTAAACATTCAAGAGTGAGAGTTGAAGAGATTTTATTTCTATATCTTAGAGAAGACATCTAGCACTTCATTCATATGAGTTTCGGATGACTATCGTTCAACATCATCTCTAAACTCCTCAAACCACAAAGCCCTTAGATTCATTTGTAATTCTATTGTTCAATCTATAGTAAAGTGCCTATATTTGTATATTTTGTTCAACATTGTGTGACAATGTGCTATATACCAATTCTTGTATTTTGGTTTCCTTGGCCCAACTCCAAACCATGGATGTATGAAATGGTTGGCCAAAATCCAACTATTGAATGTGGAGAGATTTGGCCAAGCTAATGGCCTAGTAGCATTAAGCAGATTTCAGTTGTGGTTAATCTGTTCAAAACCTTGATTTGTACTTGGATTTCTCCACCTTATTACAAAAAAGAGGTATCAATAATGGTGCTTAAGAGGGTTGTTTATGGGTGGACATGAGATTAAAATTAAGTCAAACTACCTGAAAAATCTTACCTCCTATTACTTACCTTGTATTTATCTTTCGTTTTACTTGATTACTATATTGTAACTTTTGGAAACCACTTAACTCTATAATCTTAATTTATTTAAAAGATTTGAAGAAAATGATACACCTTTATCAAAACCAGTTGCAAAAGCTTTATATGTTCTTCAAATAGAAAAAGATTTACTTGACTTTTCTAAGTTAAAAAAAGAACCTATTTTTCAGTAGTGCAACACTCATTCCCCTCCCCCATCCCTCCTCTCCCCTCTCCCTTCCCTCTTGGTGTTCCTCCTTGGACCCAACACATTCATAATACATGGCTTTACAAAAACAGTGTGCAGTACTTAAAACTAAATATTAAAAGTTTGGAAAACCATTCAACAATTTGCAGTTCAATATTGCATGTAAAATGGTTCAACTTATCTTTTTTGCCTAAAGTATGGGTTATCTTAATATTATCAAGAACAGGAAGATAAACATCATTGGTCAAGAAAACCTGAATTATACAAGAAGAAACTTGACTAAACCAGAACCAAATAAACATCATCTATAGTACCTGTTAACTGCATGTCAAAAACTAGGAGAATACTTAACAGTTTGAAATAGACTAGAACATGAAATTTGCAGCAACTATGTTGAACTAGTAAGCTATAGAATTTGCAAAGGTTTGCAAATCGTTTGCTAATCCAAAAGTATCAAAAACACACACAGTATGGTAATAAAGCTTGCCTTTCACAGATTTCCCAATATAAGCACAAGATTTAAGAAAAATAAGAACAAATCAGTAAGATATCACCTTAAATGAACTCCATTGATGCTAACAATAGATATCTCATAAGGAGATTCAAGCATCTGCAAAAACCACAAGCCTTAGACCACTCCTGAGCAGCTACTAGTGATTTCAAGTGGAGGAATGAGAACAGAGCCACCATGAAGAAATTCTCTCTAAAAAATACACAACAGCAGAACAGCCTTCTCCATATCAAGTCCTCCAACGGACCAGATACAAAGAGTTTTATCGGGGTTAAATGACATGGACAACACAACAAGGACTAAATATAATTGGGCTATAGAAAATTGGTTGATCAACTTGAGCTAGTGACCACAGCCTTGGGCGATCTGATCTACCCACCCCAAGTGGACCACGTCAAGCAGCAGCAAAAGAAGCATGCTAATAGAGCACGAAAAGTTGGCTTGTTAGCATTCCAATGACCAAGGATATCTGCAAGCAATTCGAGGTAAACCCACAAAAAAAATCCTAAATGTTCAAATAGAACCAAAATATATGACACATGACTCAAACCAAATCATAACCAACTGGTTGTGAGCGTACAAAGAGGTTCATAAAATGCAAAATGCACAAAAAACAACACAATGGACACAACAAGATGCCAAGGCAATCACAATTTAAACACTTAACAAATAGGAAAGAATTAAAAACTTCCAAATACAGTTAATGATTTATGTACAAATTTGTAGTATGCTTTAATTAACATAAAGTTTTTCTAATAAATTAACTGGTTATCTATTGATTGTAGGCCTCAATCCCATACAACTCATAAGATAGAGAATGCATCAAATGACAACCAAGATTTGTCTCTCAATATAACCATCATCCAAAAACCTTAAAGTCCATCGATAAGAATCACCTAATTATAAAA